>JAHLSL010012968.1:112381-283929 GCA_025920805.1 Petroica traversi
GGCGGAAGGAAGGAAGGAAGGAAGGAAGGAAGTGGCGGAAGGAAGGAGACCTCAGTTCTTGACCTTGTTCATTGTCAGTATTTGCAAAGTATACAGTATACAAACTAGGTCTTTCATGGAGCTGTGTCTCAGTCGTCTGTTTGTGGGAGTTGTTATTAAACATATTTTTGTATTTAAGTTAAAATAAATCAACAACATAAAGATAAAAAATAACCAACTTGAAGGTTATGTGAACCCTAATGTTCTGAGTGCAACAAGAGCCAAATGCTGTTTGCAGAAAACCAATGAAGCACAAAATATAGCAGCATGTGTCCCTCCCTGTGTGCATTATTATCTCTCACACATTATCTGAGGCACCCCATCTTGCACAGTGTGTGGCTGAATAACCCCCTGCTGCTGAGTGGATTCATGCCTGCTGTTCATTTTTGAAAAGTAATTTTGTACAATTATCCTGCTAAATATTGATAGCTTTCACCATTCCAGCCATGGCTAATTAAAAGACACACTGTGTAAAATTTTAATTAGGATTCACGTCAGGGTGAATAATGATAAAAAGAAAGAAAAAAAGAAAATAAAAGAAGAAATAAAAAGGAAAGAAAGAGAGAAAAACAAAACCAGTTGGCATTTAGGGGGGGATTTTATTTATGACCTGCTGGTTTGCTGTTGAAGCTCTTTGTATCCTCAGATTTATTTCCCCTCCCAGGATGTTCTCAACTTCTGATCTGAGGGTATGGAAGAAAAGAGTTCCTCAGTGTGAGCCTGTACTTTACACATTCTCAGTAGAAGGTTATATGTTTTCTACTGTGTTGGTTGCTATCCTTTCAATTACGCAGTAATGATTGCAGGAACCAGGCATTTCCTGGGGGTTGATGGCCACTGAGCTGAAACCTTGGCCCCAAGGAAGAGAAGGTGGTCATGAACTTCAACTGGACTTCACTCACATCCTATACATTGGTTTTGGCTGCACATAAGTCAAAATAATCATTAAAGGGTAGTATGTGTGTGAGAGGGAATGAAACCTTATTTTAACTTACATGGCCCACATTATTCCATTTGCTTGAAAGTGGAAAAAATGATGTAAAATCTATAGGCAGATACTTCTCATGAAGCAATGTGTAAAATTGTAGCATTTGATTGTTATGTGTCAGCTGCATGGAAGCTTTGAAAGTTTTTTCAGGCTTCTCTGACAATGTTAAAATTTAATGCATGCAAGTTTTAATTAAAAAATTAATAGAGAAGGAGTGAACAAGTATCCACCAAAAGTAATTTAAATTCAAAAGGCCACCTACATTGTATAGTGAAATTTGCTTGTATTTGGGGGCTAACTTTGTTTCCTTCACCACTCTCCATATTGGAGGAATTTGCATTTAGGTGTTAGACAATTACAAGTGTGTCCCTCATACAAGTAATTTCTTCCTGTGCACTGAAATAGCATTACTTCGTGTTAACTTTCTAAGACTGTCACTGACTAAAGGCACGGCTAATTTTTTTATTTTTTTTTGCACCCATTGACTAACAGACTACATTATGGGCATTCTTCAGTGAGAAAGGCTAAAACCTAGGAGGACTTGTGTTCATGGACAAAATTTTGGGATCTTAGAATGGTAATGAAAGCAACAGTTGGCTATGGCTGAGCCTTCCGGCAGCGTGTCTTTTTAACACATCATATCTGCAGAAGGGGCAAAGTCAGACAAAGATTTTAAAGGACCTTTTGTTACACTTGTGCTGCCAATTTATATTTGCTCTATTCTCCTCAAACTGTGAGGGAGGAATATAAATTTCAAATATTGCTGGCTGGAGTATATGAATGGTCCAGATTATGTAATGTAAATCAATGAAGAGACATAATCAAAAGACAAAAGGTGATTTGCATTCATAAAACACTGAAATTATTACCTTAATAATATTGGAGGAAGGTGTATAGGAAGGAAAACTCCAATGTTAAATATTTGCCAATTGAGCCTCTATTATTTGTCAGTATATAATTTAGTTATGGATAATTTATTTTTATTGCTGATTTTAGGGGTTCATTCTCTGTAATTCTCAGCTTGCTGAATTTAGCAACTCCCAAAGCTGGTGGTTTCTTTGAGCTGAGAGTCCAACCCTGGCCCATTTGATCTGCACTTTGCCTCACTGTTTACGGAATGTGATAACAGTATATCTTTCAGCTCCTTTTTATTTTTTAGCTCAAAATGTGACCGATAGGAGAAAAAATACCTCATGTAATGTGAAAGCTATGTGTGCACCAATTTTGTATTTATAAATAGTGATTGGGTGCACCAATTTATGTATTTATAAATATTGATTGCAGACTAAATTTTAGCTTAATTTCATATTCTATTGTGGTTTGGATTTTTCTTTAAACAATATAAATATGATGACAGGTTCCTAAGTAACTGATTTACAGCTCTTCTGGAACAAATAATAATGAATAGTCATAAATATTCGCAACATTTAAACAGATATAGAAGCCTGACATGACAAATACATATACTAATCTGGAAATTTGAAAAAGCAAAACGTTGTCGTGACTCTATCTTCCAGCATGAAGAATCCTACTTTTGAAGTAGCTGTCTTTCCTGGCAAAACAACAACCTCTGCTAATGAGCATGTTTGCCACTGTGGTACATCTGGTAATTTGCTTTTACCATGTTGTTATGGAGCAGTAGGGGCCTGAGCCATCAAAACCCTAATCAGTATTCTGCAGGTCATTTCACCCCATCTAAGTTGGAGGTAATTTTGTGTTACCCATCCTGTGTCCACCAGTCCATTCAGGGGGAGTTAAACAAATACTGGGTACTAATAATGCAAAATAAGAAGAGATCAATAGCCTCAGGAGCCTTTGGATCAGTCTGTAACAGAATATAATTGGGTTTGGCACTTAGATCTGTACAGGTAACATCTTACCTGCTGAAGAACAGGGTCCCTCCCAGGTATGGGAAAAATGTGGATAGTTTGGCTGCCACAGAACACATAGGGGTGCACTGTAAATATACCCCATGCCATGGAACCACCTCTAAGCCTTTGGGGCTAGGCTCTGTGAGGAATTGTTTGGTTTCCACAGTTTCCGGATCCTGGAGTATTTCAGCTCAGGCACAGCATGAGGCTGAGTTGTCTACATTCACACCATGCTGTTGCTGAGTTAAGAAACTGCCAGAACTCCAAGGCAGAAGGATGTTAACTACCCTCTAGCAAACAGCACTGAGTATATAGCACACTGCAAACAGGATACTTGCCCTTAATTGTAACTCTTGAGTTTCCTGTGCCTGCAAATGATGTTACATGACTTGTCCTTGGGAACAATGCTACATAGATAATTATAAGGAAATGGAATTTCTGCCAAATCTAGATAGATAGTCTTTATTGAAAGAATCAAAAAAACAGAAGCTTTCCTATTCCCATTACAATTTGTCTGAAACAGAATATACAGCAGGCATTGCAGCATGACTATAGGGAACAGTTGTAAAAAGTCATTCTTTATAATCCATTTTTTCTTGGTGCTGATTTACACATTCATTATAATATGTATAGCATGCATAATCTCACAGTAAACTCAGGGTAAACCTGTTGATTACCATAATTTCATTAACATATGTCACAGCAAGATTAAATATTAACTCCATTTTTCACTTAATCTTACACCAATATTGCACCATGAAAATAATTACTTCTTCACAACATTTTGTCTGTTATAAACTCTGCAGCAGAATCTCTAAGCACCACAGACTAATCCTGTCCACAGGCAAAAAGCTTGGCATGGTCAATACTTTGTCTTTTATTGTTTGGGTCCCATTTAAAACAGCAGGGGATTAATGGCAATATTGCTGCTATTTCCAGTCCTGTTAGGCAACAAGCATGCACTGTCTGCCTGTGCTTATAAATATAGGCCGAAACTGTTCCCAAAGAAAAATTAGCCATTTACTACTGGAAGCATGTACTGAATGGCGTGTGAGGCCTCTTGTCAGATGACAAAACTTTACCTGTTACATGTAGATTTGCACTTGAAAGAAAATATTCCTTATTTCCCTGTGCTAGAATTCTGTTGCCATTTCTGACCTGAACACTGTAATGTTGCTTCTTGGCACCTCAGGTTTGATCCATTTGGGAACCAAATATATCCCTAGCACAATTTCAGTGGTATTGAAGCTTTAGTCAGGACGAAGTCAGTTCCTGCTATGTAAAAACCAAGAAAATAAAAAAATCTCTATGCCTCTCCCCATCCCAAAACCAAAAGCAGAAGAAACTTTAGTAGAGTTAAGATCACTTCTCGTGTAAGTGCTGGCGGGTATTACGGATGTTTTACCTCTGAAATGAAATACACATTAGAGAGGTTTGTTCTAATTTTCAGGTGAATGTATAAAAAAATCCTGTATTTTGCTCCTGTTTAGGTTGGTGCATCCCTATATCCTAAACATTCTTTTTCCCTGACAGTTTGTTTTATAAAACAGACTAATTTTGTTCAGCAACTGTCTCTACATTTGAATTTCCATATGTGTTGAGTTTATACGTGAATAAACTGAATGAATCATAACAAAACTTATCATTACAACATTGGGAGTTACTCCCATGTTTATTCTTGAATTTTACCTAAGGCAGAGCATGAGTTTTAACTCAAAAGGATTACATATAAAAGTATGTGTTATGTTGTTGTTTAAGAGAGAAAGAGTAAGCAAGAGGATGGTTCATTGTTTTTAAAGTAGATTTCTGAGTAGACTTCCAGAAATCAAACATGAATGTGAAATGGAGGTTACTGTGCACTGTTGCTGCACTCCATCCTCTCCATACACAGTCATATCCTTCACCTGAACTTGCAAGAGCCATCATCTTTGTGAAGCCAGTGACTATAATTCAGAGTTTGCATTATTACTAGAGAGGCAGGCGTTTTTTGCTAAACAGTACTGAGTGATGTGTGGCGATTTTATGATCTTATCCGGGGATTAGGGAGTTGGAGCTGAACTCATTTACCTTATTGGTCACATATTGGCCTCAAATCACGGTTCATGGACCATGCTGATAAAAAGGAAATTATTTTATTCAGTTCACATTAAATTCAAACTTTAAGCCCTGGAGAGCTGCAGAAAGAATGTATTAACACTTATCTCAAAGAGCTGACCCTTCTAGGAATAGCAATCCTTCAGCAGTAGAGCAGAGAGAATGCTAAAGCTTTCAGGAGTATGGCATTTTGTCCTGAAGGAAGCATAGTGCTACAAACTAAATTTTGAATTTTGGAAGTGCAGTTTTCAGGGGATGTGTGTGCTGCTCCCAAAGGGTCACATATTATTTGTATATTTGTATTTGAATAATATTTGTACACTCCAAAGTTAATTTAAATCTTAATTATTGCTGAGGATAAAATCAAGAGTGAAGTCCAATACTGTTACCTGAGGGAATCCCTTAATATTTCAGTAGGTTATTTTTCCAGGGGACAGAATAAGGAAGAGGACCACAAACAGGTTTTGACTGGTTCTAAATAACTACACCCCACACCCCCTTATAGTACACACAGTAGCAGGTTAGGGTTGGGTTGTTGGTGATGTGTTGGTTCAGAGCAAAGAAGCATTTGCTTGCCAAGTATGGTCTCAAGAAGATCATATTTTTGTTGCATCATCATTCAGTGACAATAGTGCACTAGAAGATATAGGAAAACTAATACCAAATGATGACACACACAATATGGAAATGGGTGAATGTATCACACGGAGAAAGGAAGATATAGGAACTTCTTTCTAATGCCAAATCATTGTGGAGGAGTATATTCTCGATCCCAGCAATGAAAGAGAGCATATTTTTCTCTGGAGTTACATGCTCATTTGAGTATTGTAAATTTACGGAAGGAATAATAATGCACTTGTAGTGGAAAAGTGATAAGCTATTTTTCTGCTATCCAAAAACGGGCATCAGCATGTACAAATCCCTTTTTCCCCCAAGTCTGCGCTAACCAGAAAGAGCCTTGATTTCACAGCTGGTCACCATTAGAAACTGAGAACTTTCAGTGAGTTATTCAACTCTGTTTCTCCTGATTAGGAAAATGTGTGCTATTCCCTGAAATGATCACAGCAGGAGAGGAATTAAATTAAAAGATAGCTTAGTGCCTAACACAAATTAATGTAACTGGTGTGCTTGTGGAAATAGACTGGTTTGTCTAGGACTTAAAAAAAAAGTTAAACCAACCAATTGATGATAGCATAATAAGCCAGAATGCTGGCTTATATAAGATTACAGAATTCTAAATAACATCTCTGTGTTTAAGAAGCCTGCTGGAATAACAGTGAGTGTATATAGCTAAGCCTAGCTTTCTTTGTTCATTTAGTTAAAATAATTAGATGGAACCTACTATATCTGTATGTTTTCTCCATAATTAGACAGAGATTTAACAAGGAGGTATAGGGACTGGAGCTCTTGTATTAGCGTTCTCTCCTGCAGCAGGAACTCCTCCTGTAATGGGAATTGCAACCCTCCACCCAATACCCACAGAACCTTCATTGCTTGTTTGCCTTTCCTGTTTAAGTCAACATAGACAGTTTGAGGATTATTTCACCAAGACTGAAGAAATGTTAACCACAGCAATGAATGCAAGGCCATTCTCTAAGTTACAACAAGGAAAGAACATGTCAGAAAGTGTTAGATAATCCTAACCTTGGAATCATCACAGATATGAAGAGTCACATTCCTTTTTGACTACTAGGACTTTAGGGGTACCTCATTCTCTTCTATTAAATTGCCTCTCCCCTGAAAATATTGCAGTATGTGCTGAATAGGCTTTACAAAGTGTAGGAGTTGTTCCTTCTTTATGTACAGTTTTATTTTTGTACTTTTAATGAGAGAAAATATTGACTGCCTTTTCCTGAAGTTCAAATAGTTTTTGCATTGAGTTAAAGTTAGTAATCTTTTAGATGCATGGCTAATTTTTGCTCGGCCAGTTCGGATAAAGATCTCCTGGTTCTCTATATTTAGATCAGTTTCTACTATGAAATATCTTTTTCAGGGGCTCCTTTCACATAACCCTTGACACTCTGTGTTACAGTACATCATTGACCATAGCACATGCTTGCAACACAGAATGTTGTACCATCAGAAGTAATTCTGTGTAATTCTAAATCTACAGAAGCTCCTCCATCTCAGCAACATTTCTGAATTTACTAGGAACTCTAGGGGCACACAGCAAAAATATTCGTTTCTGGAAATAGAAAATATTTTCTTCACTATTTATGCTATTCTTGATTCATGTAATGTTATGCCATGCTACTCTTCAACTGAAAAATCAGACATTTCACTAGGATAGCCAAACATATTAATTCCTGGTTAATACATGAAAAATATGTTTCTGCAAAATAAGAAGAGAGGACAATGAAAGAACCATCAAGCTAACTGCAGTTCAGTAGCAGAGCAGGTGTATATGTGGGCAATTAATTCCATGGCTCTCTTTTCATTATAGCCTTCTGCTTGTGCTACCCAAAAACCAGCTCCCCTTAGCAGCCCTTTTAGTCCTGATTTTCACCTGTTGCCTGCTTCTTCTACCCTAACATCATACTGCTTCTATATATTTTTTTTTCTTTTTAATTGTAATTTGCCTAAGATGCGGACTGTGCCCTTTTCACTCCAACTATGGCCATGTCATTAAATTCCTTCGCCAAATAGTCATAGCTGAAGGTGCTGTGAAACGACTGTAAAATGGCTCCAGCTTTAATCATCGGAACTGTCCTTCTAGAAAAAACTTGCGCTGCAGCTGTAACATCCCGCCTATCTAGCTGGAAATTAAATAGCTTAAATTCGCGACGTGAATGCTAATACCTCTTCCTGCAGGTTGTTCTTAGGGTGGGGTAGCCGATACCTTTATAAAATAAATATTAAAAATATGGAAAGATAACTGACAGGACAGCCTCATCACCCACGCAAGGAGCGCGCAGCTCCCCTCAGGCCGGCAGCTCTCGCGAGAGGCGCCCGCGCGCCCCGCGGAGTTTGAGAGGGAGCGTGAGGCGCGCGGGAGGCGGCGGCACCGCCCACAGGGGGCGCTGGAGGGAGCGCTGTCCCCTCAGCGCGGAGCTGTGCCGTCCTCCTTGACCAAAATGGCCTGGGCGGAGGTGTCCCCTCAGCGCGGAGCCGTGTCCTCTGCAAGGACCAGAACGAAACTTCGAGATGTTGAAGCTCTGGATGTGTGAGGCTGGTCAATACAAGATATGATGATGCCCCAATTACACCAGAAGAGATGCCAGGGGCAGAAGGGCCAAACTGTGTGACTTGGTCAAAAGAAAGGTAGGTTTTAGTTGTAGGTGACTATTCCCCTTCTGAGAGGGATAGAGGGTCCAAATACCTGAGCCTCCTCTTGGGGAAGTCTGCTGCCTCCCCAAGCCTATGTTAAGAACATCACTTGGAAACGATCTGATCTGGTATGGCCCTTGGACTATTGGCTGTTACTGCTTTTCCTTGTGGATGGTGATGAAATCCCAGTGCACAGTCCAGAGTCAATCAAAAGTGTCTTCAGGGCCTTGGGTCAGTTGGGGAGAGAATCTGGAGCACAGGTTACCTTTTCCTTCCAGCTGCAGACAGCAACCCTAGAAGAAATATATACCAGTCTATTAATACATGACTCAGATATGCTGACTATGCTGCAGCACACTGGAAGATGTACAGAGAAGAGCCAGGTGCTCCAAAGATGATAGGACTCACCAGGAAAACTACTAGTACTTTACAAGTCCATAACAAAAAGGTATGATATTTGAAATTTCTGATACATCTTTAAAACATCACTTCTGTTCTTTACTGTTGTGAGGATTTTGTGCGGCAAAGAGTAATCACTTCTGTTTAAGAGAAAGTACTTTACAGAAAGAACTTATTCCTAGGCTTGTGGCCACAGCCAGAAATTGATTAGTGCATCATGGCATTATTTCATATTGCAGGCTAATGATTTCACAAGCAGGAATGATTAATGAAGTGCTTGAATATTAGGAATGCATATTGAAAGTTGCGTGTTGTGATAAATGTGGATTTTCTAAAATTAATGATTTGATTTTGTGAAAACCACTAAAAATTCTGCTAGGAAGTCTTTGTGTTTTCTCCTTTGTATACAGTGATGTTTGCAAGTGGTATGTTCCATTATGTTAGTGAATTAACAAGGAGCATGGGGCATTCTTATTACTGATGAAAACCAGCTTAACATGCTTCAGGTGCTGAATGGACATTCGGCTGTTGAAACAACGAACCCTGCTTTAAACTTTTGTTTTCCTTTGCCAGTTCTTGAAACATCTTTAACAAAAGGAACAAAACTGACACTACTGCAGTGCAATGTGTTTTCCTCTTTCATTAACTGGCAGTGCACAGATGTTAAGGGAAATGTAAAATATAGTTACAGATAATTTAGCTTTGTTGTCAGATCTTGGGAATTACTAATTTTTAGATACTACACCAAGGGCAACAATGTATAACAGATGTGGCAGCATTATATTGTCAGTCTGACATTTTGGAATCTTAAAATATTGCATTTCTCCTGATGGCAATGAGTATCCTGCATTTATATTTCTTTTTCTCCCCTTCTAACATGAGCTTAACATCAACTGTTTTATTAACATTATTTTACTATTCAAGTATCAACATACGCAAACCCTGAACTTTAAGATATGACTGTAAACTCAGTGCTCTGCTCTTCTGGTGACACTGATGGAAATGAACTAAACTAGGTTTCCTTTTTCATTGTGTAAGGAATTTTCTCAATTTCTGCCTTGAGATAATGTTTTTGTTCACTGTAATGATGAATTCTGTAGAATTCTTCCATCAGAAGCACAAAAAGAAAACAGATGTGTTACATTGTCTCCATGGAGACACAAACACACAAACTAAATTCAGTAGCATCAGGGAGAAGATTCCTCCTACTTTTTCTTCCAGAGAAAGAGAATTGCAGACAGGATATTTGAAGCAAATGAGACAGAACTGTCCACGGACCATTTTTCTCCCTGGCCTTTTCAGCAGAGGAGTCTTTGATCCTTCAGTGAAGATTCCAGAATGCCATGTTGGCTGCTTATAGTTCCAGTATCACTTTAGTAAGAGTTCAAAGTACTGCAAGTTGTATGAATGTTTTAAGTAATGGTAAACAGGTAATTCTCTACAACTACTTCATTCCTTGTCTCCAACATAGGAGTCACTTCAATTTATTCAGTGAGCAAGAATTATTAAACCATATGATGTTCCTTCTGCTCCTTTTTCAGAGGACTATTGACTAGCTTTTCATAGACATTAAGTATAAAATATTTTCCTATCATGTTTTCATCCCTTTGCACACATCTATTTTTGTGGACCTTTGCAAACCACTGCATTTCTCCAAACTACTGCAGTTTGACCATGTGCCACATATGGTTGAGGCTCATAGTGACTGGGAAAGGAATGGAGAAATCTTTTCCCTTTTCTGCTCTTTCCCTGGAGATCAGGATTTATTTACAAGTGACACAGGACAGAACATATACTTATAAAGTGATGCAGTTTTTTAAGCTAGCTGGAACTGAATTATTAAAGGAAGAAGAGATCTTACCTTGAGAGAGGAAAATAGATCATTACATTACATGTGTGATGTCAAATGAAACCTTATGCAGTTTCAAATTCCACTCATTCAGGAGTACTTAGCAGTCTAGTAGATCACTGTGATTACTGAATATGGTTTTTTCCAACATGACTTGTCCTGTGATTCCTGCTGCAGTCACAGGAATAGACATTACTGCTGTTAGTGACTGCTTAATGTATTAGCTGCTTTTTTGTTTTTTCTTCTGACCAAATTAATTACTTTATCACTATCTGCTGTCCAAGGATGACTTTTGGAGGAGCCTAGGGCATTGCTGAGGCACAGCATGTACCAAACCACCAAGGTTTTTGTTATTTAATACAGAACAAATTATCAGAAAATAAGGGAGAAGGAACAGAATCAGTTGAAATTTAAACACAAAAGGAAAACTGTTCTTGTAACCAGTTTAGACACATAAACAATGGCATTTGAAATTCGCCAGCCAATTCGGTTTATTTTCATGTGATGTGTTCACCCTTCCCAGGAAGCAAATGATGCGTAGCACAAGTATTCTGCACACTGACGTAGAGGGGCATTTACCTCTGCAGCCACTATCAGCTTGTCTTACTTTCATGCCTACAAAGAGACAAATGTTCTCAGATCATGTTCTATCAGTTCTAGCAGCATCTCAGTTCTATGGCATCTTAGTTCCAAGTCAACAAAAGGGCCAGGTCTTGAGATTAAACATGAGAAAACAAGCCATATAAGTTATTTCTGCTGATACAAGTGGAGGAGTTATTTTAAAAATTAATGCATAGCTACAAACTGACTAATGATCAAACTTGGCTTTCTGTCATTAACTTCTCTTGCCACCTACTGTTCACTTTAACCCATCTATTTCTTCTGCTGATGAGATCTCTGTTGTTGCAGAGGGGTCTATGATTTGAATTCACACTTCACATGTCTCCATCAAAACATTTAAATCAGGTTTAAAAAGATTTTAAAATGCCTAATTTGCTCATTACACTCAAAGTAGGAGCTAGATGCATTGAACTAGATGGAGTCAGCTTCTTATGTATATATAAGATTTCTAGTGCTGATTTTAGTTTTACCTTGTCACATGTAGGGTCACTTTACTGTAAAACTATTAATGGACATACTATAGTTCCTATAATGATAAATTACTCTCTTTCCTGGGAAAGTGTGTATTAAGGTTAGCTGTCCACTTACCTTCCTACAGATTCAGTGTGGGCAGAGGAAAACAATTAGCCTACTTGAGAGCAAATATTTTGTGGAAGAAGAAATTGCACCAAGAGCCAAGCAACATTTCCTTCATGTAAAGACAGTGTGGTTCATGTCTATGTTTATGTCTAAACAGATCAGTTTAGAATGATGAATGGAAAAAATTTGTTTAATGATACTTGCTTTTCAGATTATTTGAATAATTTGATTATAGTTCAGTCAGAGCTGGTTAAAATCAATGAGAAAGTCTGATGGTTTAGGGATGGGGAGGGAGTTTGTATCAAATTAATTAGGCGTCCGAGTTCACCATCTTAAACTGAGGCTAGTATTGCAGCTATGAAGGGGGAGATAAATTCAATATAAGGCTTGGCAGCAGAGAAGTTAAATCTTTCTGAGCAATGGGAACTTATCCATCTTTCAGGACAGCACTCAAACTAAAGCTAGTTGAGAGAATCCAGTAGTGGGACTGTGGAATAAGAATCAAGTAAAATGACTCCAGTAAAAAAAAGGAAGGTTAAAAGTGAAGAAGATTCCTTCTCCTTTCTTCTTGTTTTTTTGCCATGTTTGACTCTTGCACACAATGCTGAACTGAAATGGGGCCTGTATTACCAACTCAAGAGAAATAGATTTTGAATTCCTTTTGCTTATGTTATAGAATGCTTTTATTTTATGGGCCTGACAAAGACCAAGACCTTTGTGAGCTGGAATTGATACTTGCAGCATCTTTGCCTCCTGAAGTGGAGCTTGTTTTCTTTGACATTGCCTGAGCATATACTTCATCCTCACTTTGACACATCATCTAGGTATTAAAAGATGCCAGTTTTTGCCCTAAGTTTTTAACAGAGTAGTAGGATGCTTTGGGTTGGAAGGGACCTTGACGATCACTTTGTAACTGATGTACACTAGGGACTTTAGGTTTGCCCCGTTCCTGACATTTCAGGGGAAGACAAACAACCTAAAAAGATAATCAGATACTGTTCTCCCTTCAGTTTGTGCTGAGCTACTAATTTAGGTAAAGGAGCCTGTAAGTCCTGGACCCTATTGCTCATTTTCCTGATCATAATCTTCCATGTCATGCAGTTATCTTTTGGTCATAACTTATCCAGCACTTTTCTCAAACCTGTTTGAATTAATGGCATCTTAATGGCAATAAGTGTCATTATATTCATCCTGTGGCTAAATAATGAGGAGCTGAGACCCTTTGCAAACAGAGTAAAGGGTGATTTATGACTGCTGCTCTAACTCATGCTCTATTGATGCATGAAGGTGACAGGATATAGTAAGGAGATGTCTTACCCAGTTAATTTAGTGAGGGGGAAAGTGAATGTCTAAGGTGATTGTTCTCACACAGCTTAACCTTGCACACCTGATTTAAAACCCCAGGCTGGGAGACTAGCCTCTCTTTGATTCCTGCATAATCAAAAGAGAGAGATAGTCCCTCCAATGTCTCTTACAGGAGCATTACAGAACAGAAGCCTAATCTGACTTCAATTCTTGATTCTAAATGGTTGAGATTTACTTCATTTTTATATTGGCTTTTTATTAAGAATCTATATTATATACTGCAAGGTTTATCAGTATTGTTTCTGTCAGGAAAGCCATTTAAAATGGAAGGGCCTCTGTACATTTAAAACAAGATTTGTTGATATACCTTATGAATCTGAAAGCAAACTGCAATTACGTGCTGATGGACGTTTTCCCTGAATAGTTTACACAAATATGTTATTTGATCATTCAATAAACGTGGAGCTCTTCAAAGCAACTATTTGCATTAAGGATGAAACATAAAATTTTGACTGGCAGAATTCCATCATCATACGTAGAGTTGTAAAGCAGATACATAAACATTAAGGAGCTAATATGTTTACTGTGAAGGGACAGCTCAAGCCAAAAGCATAATTTTTAGATAGAACATCCTGATGTGTTAGTGCGTACACACCTATTGGTGGAAACGAAACAACCAGTGTTGGCTGGGAAGTCTGTTTTTGGAGGCCTTGCTTGAAAATTCTACACAAGCAAGTGTTCAAGTACAGGCTTCACTTAAAATTACTGTAGGCAAAAACATTTATCCTTCTTATTGTCATTCTTCTTTTAGAGTTATAGTGAGTCACAGTGTCTGAAATAGTTATGAAGTCTGAGTCAAGAAGAGGAGATGATAATTCCTAGATGAGTGCAGAGCTGGTGACCCTTGTATTCTACTGCAGGAACATGCACTTCTTGTTACTTCTTAGGGTGAAAAACCCAAACAAGCTAAAGGATGAAGCTAAGTAAACACTGTGAGGCTGCATTTATGGGTAGTTACTCAAATACATTCAGTTCAACTGCACTTAGACAGTTTTTATTTCATTTTCTTCTTTATATTTCATTATACTTTCATCTAAATGGACCTCTGTTTGTCTCAGTTCCCGGGAAAACTGCATATATATATATAGGCAGTTAAGAAAAAGACTAATTATTTATTTCCAGCTTGGAGGAAACAAGAACTGACTGTATGTCACAAGCAGCTTCACGAAATACCAAATAGACAAAATCAATTGAAAAGCAATAGTTTTTCAAACCCTGCCAGGCTGTCACATACTTACAAATAAAGTTATGCATAACCAACAACTTCATAAATACTACGGTCTGTTTGCAGAAAATTACAAACAAATGTTTTATTCATGCCATGCATAGTTTATTACAGCTAAAACCCCTGTGTATTTTATCTGCTCTGTGCCCTTCTCTTACATGTGTAGGAAAGTTAGGAAAGTGGTTACACTGAACCATACTCGCCAGCAAAATTTAAATCCTCTGAAGTTGAGTAGGCTAATTGTGCAAAAGCCTTTTGCTAGCTGTAGAAGTGTTTCTGTGGAGCTATTTTACTGTGTTTCTTTTAATAGAAGCCCACTTTAAAGGGGATGGGTTCTTAATTGCAGAGAAATCATATATATTTAGCTTTTGATTCATAGTGCGTCCTAGTGCTGAAATGCAAAGGCTCAGATTGAGTTGAACCAGCAAAGAAACCTCCCCTAATTATGATTTCTCATAATCTATCTCCCTACAAAACCAAAAATAAAGACAAAACACACCTTAATTTGCTAAAAAGAGGAGAGGAAGAAAGGAAAATAAAAGAAAGAAGAAGGAGATATGAGGATATTTCTCTTCTTGAGATACCCAAGGATAAATTCATTGGCTGCTTGCACACTTTGGATGTGGTCAACCAAAGTAGTGCATCCAAGAGATTCTGAACATCATTCCTTCCACTCTTTTGCATTCTATTATGATGCCAAGTTTTTGAAAGGATATAAGAAGAAATTGGCAGTGGAAGGTGAGAGGGGAAGGGCCAGGATCATAATTCAAGGCCTGGCTGTTTTTCCTGTAGCTATGGTGCAATGCCAAAACTGCTTGCATGCAGATTTCTAGTGTAATTCCGATCACACTCACCTCAAATAAATTTCAAGCCAAAAGGTGGAGGTGGTGCAACATGGCAGTAGTAAACAGAGGTGCTTTTATGGTGCATAGTGTATATATCTCCACCTCATATAACCAGAAAAAAAAATTTATATTGTTCTGGATCACTGAGGAGTATAATTAATTACAATAAAGGCATTTGGCTATCAGGCTGTCAAATAACTATAATAAATAAAATAAAGTAGGGTAATAGAAGGAAATGTCCAGTGACAAACCTTTTTGTTGGCATTTTGTGCTTTTTGAATGCAATCTTAACCTAGTATGTGTGTTATATCTGTGAAATACACATGAACATCATTAAGGAAAGAAGAGGAACATCTTCCTTCAGCTGATGCTTAGTTTAGATCATTTTTTCAAAGCTAGACGGAATCATATTTACATGGCCCAGTCTATCATTCATTATTTACAAGAATTTTTTAAATTTTTTTTAAAAGGAAAACCTGGGATTTGGTAGATGAATGATCACTAAAATTCAGCAGTTCATACAAGAAGAATCAAACTGCAGTGAGAGTATTTACCTTTAAACTGGTGGTCTCATACAGCAGCTTCTGCTATATAGAGAAATTATCTTTTCTACTGTAGCTTGCTTGTTGGTTTTTATACAGTCCGTTGTCACCTTGTTCCCCACTACTTTCTTAATTCCAGCATTTCAGCTGGGGGTTGAGTCTCTCGGTTTTTACTTAATACAGCTTCAAGCAAAAGAACCCATTGACATCAGTGGGAGCTGGGCCTAAATAGGAACAGCAGATTCTGGCCCCTCAATTGTAACTCTTTGTGCAATGCATTTTTCCTGCTAGTTGAGACACACGTTTATGTAACACTTTATGGAAGATATTTGTTTTTCAGTCATGCTATGGAACAATGAAAACCAACTAACCTTACCCATAAGCTTCTTAGATCTGTGAGGGCTACGGCGGTGGTGGGGGAAGCTGTGAAAGCACTCAGTGCTTTCTATTTGGATGTTACATTATCTCTTGAATTTAACTGAACTCAGGTAAGACACTGGCTCTTCATGTTTATAATAATCAGAGGGATGTAAATTCAGCAAAGTGCTGGGTAAGCTGTCCTCTTTTCTCCTAAGCAGTGCATTTACAGCACACACATGTTCTCAGGTGATTAATCTCCTCAGTTATGGTATCAAAACTTTTTTCCTGTTAAATCTTGTTCATATAGATCAACGGTTCAAACGATGTGTTTTCTGGGTCTCAGGAGGAAATGTATGGCTCACTTTGGGTTTAGTAACTTACAGAGATTGAGTTTTGAATAATGTAAATGGGATGTGGGTGTTAATTCATAATGCTGTGAGTGCAATTAGTGAGATAAATACAGAGCTAGATTAATTTTCTCTGAAAAGAGGCAATCTGATTGCGATGCAAAAAGCAACTTTATTTGTGATTCTGACTGTTCATAATGTGGTTAGCAGTGCACAAAGTGGCATTTTGATTTGGGGCTTTAAAGAATTCTGGGATGAATAAAATATGAAATTAATTGCCAGAGAAGGACCTTTGCCAGACTAGACGAGATCTACTGTGTTGAATAGAAGCTCTAACTTATGACAGGGTCTGTTCCACTCCCAAAGGAAATTATGTCAATACTAGGAAAGGTTAAAAAGCACTCAAAATAATTTGCAATACCAGAAGTCCTTCTTCACATGTGGGTTGAGGGTACATATGTATGTTGAGGGTAAACATATATATATTCATGTGTCATGTTGTCCTACGCCAGGTGTTAGAGGAGAAATATGTAAAACATCAAACTCCATGCTTTGTATTAATAAATTTGAATGAGAGTTGCAGTCAATTTTAACCTAGGGAAAGCTGTAAAGTTGGGACAATAGGCAAATTTGGATGTTTTGATATATGGAGGTGTTACCGAAATCCTTCAAAATATTTGGGATGAATAAGACCCTTTGCCTTTTTATTGTTAGGGAGTAAGACAGTAATTTATTCTTGGCCAAGAGGCGTGTGTAGCTGACAAAGTTCTGGCCAGCTACAGACCCCAAACCAAGACTTTTTCACTTATCTCTACATTCTTAGCAAACAAAGAAGTCAACATTCACTGGTTCTAAGTTGCATGACTCTCTTAATTAGTGTTCTGTCTCCTGTTGGTTATTGATTTCTCACTCTTTGTGCTAATCTGGTCCACAGTCTTTAGTCTTTATCTCTTGCTCAGATGGAGAGTCTCCAGCTTTCCAGGCCTTAATGTCCTCTGTATCTTCTGGTTACTCCTATGTCCTTGAAGGGCCATAAATTTAAAATCCCAGAGGCCCAATCTTTAAATCCATTTGGTTTTGTTTATTGACGCTTGTCAGGGTTAGATTTAACAAACTTAAGGTTTGGATGATTTAATGATCAAAGTAACAGTGTCTGTGAAGAAACTTAACTGATGCTGGCCAAAAGCGGGCACTACATACAATTAATTAAAACAACTAATTAAAAATTGACTGTGAAACTTTTATAATTTCCAACACAGGATCCTAAGTCCCTTTGTGAAGTTGTATATGAAATGTTCCAAGTAGTTACAAAACCCTGCTGAAATCAGGAACACTCCACATGCCCATGAGAATCCTGGGTATCAGTTTGGGAATCTCAGTCTATGCATGTGTGTTTGAAAAGACTGAAAGACTGGCTGTGAATCTCTAAGCAGATGCTGCTGAAGTGACTTGCCCTGCCAATAGATGGATTTATAGGGGAAATTTAATTTTTCAGTTCTGCGTCACAGTAGAAGTCCAGAAGAACAAACTGAAAATGCATATAACAATTTCAGGAAATAAATAGTAGTGAATATTGTTTGAGTTGCATTATTTTTTTCTGAGCTATTAAATTCAGCTGAAGTTTGTTGTGGATTTGCCTTGAATGAATACAGGAACAGGTTTTTTTAGCTTGTTAACAAATAAATTTTGTTCACTTTAATTCATGCTGTCTTTTATACTTAGAGTCCACTTGAACACCCCTTGGGAATTGAAATCTAGGAAGTAAATCCGTTTGGAACCAAAGTAGGAAAAAATGCTATGGGGGAAATTAATAACCAGAGGAAGAGGATCAACTTCTATCCTTCTTTTGCCAGGTTCTTACACAAAATACACTTAAGCTCCTAAAAATCTAGAGCTGAAAATTTAATACTTCATTATGCTTTTAGAAAGCATATTAAAGGGTTGTGTACATGTGGCTAGTGTATTATGGTATGGAGGAGAAGATAGAAGATAGTTTTAAACCTCCTTCTCTAATGAATGGTGCCAGAGAATTCACTGAAAATCACAGTCCTTCTGGAGGCTGTGACAGGAGGGAGTCTTACTGATGTGGAGTATGGGAATGTGATCTCAGGTATAGCTTAATTCTTTTGTTTGTAACCTGAGTGATTATAGATATGGAAGAAGAAGATGAAAAGAAGTTTAAAGGAAGGAATGGATGAAGTTGTTTTTTTTCCAAAACGTGCGTAGGTTTAATGAATTTCTATTTATTTCTATGTAAATTATGCATTAAAGATAGAAAGCTTAGGGGACTGTCAAGAGCATCCAGCAGAGGGAGAGATAAGCAGAATATTTACCTAAACAATCTTGAAATTACTCATACCAAAACAATTTTTGTATCAATATTTGTTACACTTTTACTGGTATATTTTAGCTGGTTGTTTTCTGCAGATCTGCGAATACCTGTGAGATGAAGTATATTTTAAGAAAATAGAAAAAGAATGTAGAGATTTCTCTAAGAAATGAATATCCATACCCTGGCTATTCAGTGTTTTGTCTGCAGTGTAATTAACTAGAATTTGAGCTCTTTCAAATGTAAATTGGGTCACTGAGAGCACTGCCAATCTTAATCCTTTTTCTCATTTTTTACTGGACTTTGGAGGTTTACAGGCTACCTTTTAATTGCAAATTCTTAAAACTTAAATATTTGGTCTTTTTTGTCTTTTCAGCTTTTCACTACTATCACATTATATTATATGATGCAAATCATACCACGGTCAATTTAATTTGTGATTAATGATTATGCCTTCTTAGAATTCTCTGAGGCAGCATTTATTAGGACAGTTAAAAAAAACTATCTTACCTTAAAATTTCTAAACTTAAGACTATTTCCCTGGTCTATGGGTATTGAATCTCTGTATTTGACCTATTGCACTCCTAATAAATAAATGAAATATATTTGTTTTTGGAAAACTTCAGCTGTCTATCAGAGCAGGCATGAAAGATTTTCACATATTAAGATCTCTCTAAATCATGGAATGTGATCATAAACCTAATGAGCCATTTTAGCTCAAGGTTTGTGGATCAGATCTTCAGCTGGGGTCACCACATGTATATTGTCTGTGAAAGTATTCAGTTTACATCCAGAGGTCTAGAGAGTAGTTTGTGGCTATTGGACATTTTTTATGCTTGCTGTCTGTGTAATGTAGCACTGTACCAGCCAAGAACTGGGCATTTTTGTGAACTCTGTTGTAGAGTGACTGCCCTTGTCTGTACTCAGACTGATCTGATCTCATCTCATAAGGTGTGTAGTGCTCTTTTCACCTCACCTTGTATCTGCTTGAGCTAGTGGACCTTATGGCCAGGTAGCTATTTTTCTCTTTTAAATTTGTTTTGATTATTTTGTCAAATGATTAATTCTTAAAAGGCAAAGATTGAATATTTTATTGTCTTCAGGATTTGCAGAATTTATCAATACAAAGCTTAATACTATTATTTGAAGAATGCCAGAGTGAATAAGAAGAAATGTAAGTTTCTATAAACTAGAATGTGCTACTCTTATATGTAATAAACTGCTAGAGAGAATTTTTCTTTAGTTGTGACATTTGACAAGCCTATTAAGAGCAAGTTACAAGCTATTTTATTTTCAGCCATTCAAAGCTGCCCAGTTCAGACACATTCCTTGTTTTCTTTGTGGCTGTTTGAAACCACTTTGTTCTACATCTGTATGGTCATCTTGATTAAATTTTAATGTGAAAGCCAGATGCGTAAGGCCTGGTGAATTAACAATCAGGGATAAGGTCACCATCTGCTCATTTAGTCAAAGCTTTGTGCTTAGAATTGATTTTACATTCAATAACAGGTCCTGAATGGCTCTTACAGAGGGTCAAATGAAAACAGAAACCAGC
Organism: Petroica traversi; assembly: GCA_025920805.1. Taxonomy (NCBI): domain Eukaryota; kingdom Metazoa; phylum Chordata; class Aves; order Passeriformes; family Petroicidae; genus Petroica; species Petroica traversi. The sequence goes on from JAHLSL010012968.1 coordinate 132,657, forward strand.
AGAAGGCACCTCTCTGTTGTATAGAAACTTGTTGCAGAATTTCTTAATGTTTGGGTCAGGCAGTACAATTTTTGTTTAAGACAGAACCTTTTCAACCTTCTGTACCTTGATTCCAAGTCTCAAATTTATTCTTTCAGTCAATCCATTAACTTCCCTGAAGCATTCTTGGGGATACTTTTGGCTTTTACTTCGCTTTCAGAATTTTCTCAGCTCATTACATGTCACTGATCTTCTGTACTGTACTTTTGCTCAGCTTGACAGTGTTTTCTCGTACTGAAGAAGATGGGACTGACTGATTCTCATGGTTGCCCAGAGCTTCGTAAGGTGGGAACAGGAAGACTGTTATGTGTATTTAAAGTAGCCAGCCAGTTCCATCATTGCTACCGTCCCTTGCCCGTCCTTAGGAAGAGTAACCATTCTGTGCAGTATTTCTCCAGCTGAGCCATCCGTTACTTTGTCTCCATCCATTAACACTTCAAGATTCCTTATTAAAGACCGAGTATATTCCTGTCCTACATGGACTTACTGTCATCTGAAAATTATTTACCTTGAGAGCACTAAATTCAGAAACTGAAGACAAGAGAACTCAGATTTTTAGGCTGGGCACTGAAGCCCACATCTGTTTAAACACCTGTATTGCTATTTTATTAATATACTCTTGTCCCTTTTTTTCTTTCTCTTTAGTAGGTACAATGTCTCATTGGCAGCCTGACAACATAACTGTTTCAATTCCAGATTAAGTGCCTTCCACAAAACTAACTTCTTAGTAGTCTTCTGATACATGGCTTAACTCGTGTATCTCTGAATACTATGCATTACTTTGCAACTGACATTAATGCTGTGAGTCTGTTGTACCTGGACACTTAGAGGTTCTTCTAATGAGTGATCTAGAGAAGCCCAAGTCACTATTTAGGCTTACTTAAAAATGGAAGTTATTCAGCAGCTCTCCAATGAAATGCCAACAAACATGCATGATGCCAGGTGCCAGGATTAAACCTGGTACCAGGTTTACATTTTAAGTATCAGAGGATTCTTCCCACTCTTCTACCCCACAGACAATGGGAATATTAATGCTCTTGGTTAACACATCTTCATTTTAATATAACTTATTAATATTTTCATGCATTAATTCTTAATTTAAAGAAGAATTCAAACTATTAAGAAGAGAAATAAATGAGTTTGTCTTTTCCTAATTGAAAATACTTCCATATGAAGAAAAGACCCAGAAAAATCCCATCTGGACTAGATGAAATTAGGCTGTGTCTCCCAGTTTAATCAAATACTTTCAACCTTCTTTTTGATTGGACAGAATTGGACATAAGCCTACTTCTTTTAAAGCACTTTGCATGTTCTCTTCAGACTGGAGAGGTGGCTGCAGTGAATAAGGTTGATGACATGAAATTTTTGCATTGATAGCAATGCATTTTGAATACTCTATTAATGTACTGTTCCATATTCATGTGTTTTTTTGCAATAATGTCTATGTTATAGTTAAAAATGACTGCTAAACAATTTTTTCATCAGTATTGGAATTAATGAGGCCTAGTTGATAATGACACCGTGGTAGAGTATAAAGGTGTTGACATTTTGCAACAATGAATCCAGTGAGGAGGATTTATTATTATTTCTGTGTTGTAGGCAAGAGAGACTCATGTTGTTTTCTTACCTGGCACCGCTGAATGATAATCTGGCCATGGACATATGACTTTTACTGACTTTCATGAGCCTTGGGAATGTGAATGCATCATATGGTACATTTTTCCAGTCCTTAAATACTCAAATATTCACCATTTCTTCCTGTCCTCAGGAAACAAATTCTACGGTGTGTAATAAACCACACAAGGTGTATTTTTCAACTGAGCTATCTCTAAGATAATAATTTGCATGGCTAATGCCCCTCTTTTACATGCAAAATAGAGATACATATGCATAGATTGGATTCTCACTTGGTGAAACTAAAGACTGTAAAGAGACAGGTTCTTTTGCAAAGAACTTTAACGTCTACTAGTGAAAACTGTGCAAGAGCTAGGTATTACTATGTTTTATTACTTGCTTCAAATGACTACCAGAGTGTCAAGGGAACCAAATGTGTGGAATGGTGTTCTTATATTAGAGACTAGTAAATACTCAAATAAATAGCTAAACTTTTTATGAGTTTACTTAATTTTAGACATTTGAATAATATAATCCCTAATGAAAATGTTGATGAACCTCTATTTTATCACCATTTGTAGACTCTGTAGAGAGCCTTAAATAGTGGAGGATTTATAAATTTTTAATTAGGTTTTGATAATTCATCTTGGGGTGCATGCGTATTCATGAAATCTGAAAGATCACAGTTAATCAGAAGGATGGTGCTCAGCACTTGCATAGCCTCAGTTGTGTGTGCAGCTGCATAAATGTTTGATTGCAGCAATTGGTATTCATAAATGCTTGTGCTGGTTTTAAGTATGGCTATTTGTATGTTTGGCCAAGTTTTTTGTTATGATAGATTGCACAGTTTTGGCTACTTTTTAAAAAATTGGCAAATACACGCAGAAAAGTATGCTTTTAAGTTGTATGTACTTTCCCCATGACTGTGAGTGGACATACATAGGGAATGCAAACACACCTGATTAGTTGACTGCAGCTGAATGTACAGATTCTCTGTGTGCTGTTATTGAAAGTATTTGCATAACAGACATGTACACCCAGTAGTAAAATAGTTACTAAAATTGGAACTCCTCAGCACATCAACATATACAAGTTAGGAATACAAGAGAGAACAGTTTTGTAATGTAGCAGTCTTCTCAACTACCCTTCTTGAATGTACAATTTATCATTTAGAAGGGCTTTCCATCAGAAGGTTGTTTTGGCACTGAGGTAATGGTGTTGTTTACTGTGAAAGGACGGAAATGAATCGTTCTGTAGTTGCTGGGGAAATAGCTCTTTACGTAGCTTGAAAGCAGGGACAATGCAGGCTTGAATGGTGTAAAATTGTAATGAATCCTATGTGGTATCAATCTATCTTCATGACAACAGATCCAAACTTTGAAATACTTCAGCTGGCATATAATGAATATGTTCTATCACTATCCTAACAGGCTACTTCAATGTTTTTGTGGATTTCAAAACACTACTGAGGGCATGGAAGCTGTTTGGCTGTATCTGGCCAAAATGAGAATGAGTGGATGTGACTGAAATCCTGTGCAATAGTAAGTTCAGTTTAGATTTGTGAGAAGCTAGATTGCTTTTTTAAAGACAATTTCCATTCTGCAATGGGTAATGATGTGACTGAATCCATTAGCCAAATCAAGATTTTAATTTTAGCATGAATTGCACAGTATTCATTATTTTAGGATTAACTAGCAATGGACCATGTCTTCTTCACTTCAGATTATGATAGCTGTTTTAAAATGAGCAATTACTAACTGTTAATGTTAATTTTATCCCTCGTGTAACACTCAAGCCTGTTGGATTTACATCAGACCCTTTTTTTTTTTTTTAAAGTTTGCAATTTTTGTTTTGAAAAACAGTTTCGTATTGCACTGTTCTTCCCAGAGATGGCTGTGTGGCTTCGGAGTATTGTACAGGTTCACTAAAACCTTGACAACCAAGATCAGATCCCATTCCAGAGATTCATGCTTGCCAGCCTAATAAAAAATATGGTGAACCATTGTCCTTTTCATCCCACTGCATTTCCCTGAGGAGCAAGGAAAAGACTTATTTCATTGCCTGGCATGTCAAGATTTTGTAAGCCCACTGTTATTAATTCAGTCCTGGTGCTCATATGGAGCAGGAAAGCAGGTCTTGAAAGCTGTGTCACCAGAGTTGCAGTATATACATCAGTCCTTGAAAAACATATTCTAGCATTCAGTCAAGCCCAGTAAATAAACCATATTAAAGTACAAAGGAAAATGTAGCTAAAAAGATACCTTTTAATTACATTTCATCAATTTATTGCGTGCTTTTTCTGGACTATCTGCTTGAAATATGTCATCACAAGGGCTAATATGGTGATAGCTAATCTGGCTAATATGGTAAGTATAACAAATATTGTACTTCTATAAGAACTCAGCTGCTCACCAAAAAAAATTACATCTATGTATGTATTCCTTATATAAGACTGGCTTTGATTAAGCTATATAAGTAAAATTTTAAAAGCTTTCTGTAAAAAACAAATTCTGCATCAGTAAAAGGCTGCTAATGGTCTTTTTATTTTGAGCTTATGAGCAAAGCTGTCACCAGCGTTCTTATGCACCTTTACAAGACTTTTTCCTAAATTCTGACTTCAAAGCACAGCCTAGAATATCAGTTCTGGTGAAGGCTGATGAAAATCCTCTTGCTTTGATACCTAACTTGGTATGATTGCTCTATGTGTGAGCATGGTATATTGTGGTTACAAATACATGACACTCACTGCTCTTTTATAGTAGATTCACATGATTTGTTCTCTTTCAACATCCCGGTAAAATGGAAATTCAAGAAAAGAAAGAAACTGTAGAAAGAAGAGAACCCTCAAAATTGTCTCTCAAGAAAAAAAAAACCCAACCCCTATTTAACTGCTTCATGGTATACCTGTGTCATCTTCAAGGGTGATAGAAGCTTCCTTACTGTTGGGAGGTAATAATTGATTAGAAGGTCCAGGGTCCATTTGGTTGTGCAGTACTAGTGACAGGCTAGGCCAGATACTCCACTTTCCATGGGGAAGAGTTCTTTCAGATAAGATTTTTCTCCTCCTGCTCTCTTGAAAAGAAAGCTACTAATCTGTTTGACAAATGTTAACTGGTATCCTGGCATCCATTTGTTGCTATCGTCCCATTAAATTTAGTACTAGCATGTACTAAAAAAACTTCCCAACAATGACAAAGCAGTAAGGTGTTAAGAAATATAAGAGCCTGAGCTCTTATCCACTCTTTACCAAATATTATACATAGCTGCACTGGGTGTTTCTTAGCCTGATTTTTCACTATGAAGTCTTAACAAAGCTGTTTGATTAGGTCTTGTTTCTCAGTCTCTTCTCTAACTGATAATGGTTGTAGCATGTTCAAATGTCATCTAATGAACAGCAGTTACAGGTAGTTGTACAGCTGTATATATTACATAGATTTTGCATTGAAAAAGTGCAGTCAGCAGGCTTTTTAAAATTTAGATTTATATCAGAATTCCAAGGGGTTTCGTCCATTCTTCTAAAAAAAAGAAGATGCTGTTTTATTAAATTAAGCTGTAGCTTTTAACATTTATGAAAATTTGCAATGTGAAATAATGACCAGACCCCAAATGAGGCCTTAAACTATTAATGATCTGCCATCTGGTGGCCTGCCTTGTTTGAGCTGTTGGGCTTCTAATTCCCACTGATGTAATTATCAATGGCTTTAATATGCTCTTTGTGGTTAATGAGCTTGGGCGGAAACAGCATCTGGTCTACTCCTCTTCCAGACCATCTTGCTCTGACTCAAGTTAGACCTATGTGATCTGCCGGTGATCAGGCCACTAGAAAAATCAACAAGGAATTTCCTTTGCTGGAGGACCAAAACCTATGCTGACCTTATCTGGATTAAATTTCCCTTTAGCCACTCTCATTTGTAATAAATGATGGTCAGATGTTGTATTACCTCTGAGGTATTACTCAGACGGCTGATAATCCACTTTTACCCAAAGCTGTCATGCATTATTCCTATTTATAGCTAAAAAGCTTTGAAGTAAGTGCAGAATTATTGATATTTGTGTATATTGCTCTCCTGTCTTCTTAGTTCTTCCTTTTAGGCCAAAGGCATGGCACATTTACAGACTGGTTCAGTTCTTCATTTCTGTAATGGGTTTAGATCCATTGTAGAGCATCTGATCTAAAGCTATGATCCTGTGTTATTCCAGGGTTATATCTTATCCAAGACTGGAATAATTTAAATTAAAAAGAATGAGATGGATATGATAGAATGGCTGTATGTTTAATTAAATATTTAGAGGGGATGACTTACTGCAGTGGCATAAGTAAAAATGCAGTCAAGTGTAGGAGCTGTAGCAGAACTTTTGTACCATCCTTCTCCACACCAGTGTTCTTTCTTCCTCAAGGAGGGAAGATTAGTATGTGAACCTTTGAAAGTCAATACTTGCTGCCTCTGAAACTTCCTTTAGAATTAGGACTTGGACACACAATTTTAGTAACTCCACAAATGGGCAAGAAGATGCCTGAACTTTCTTCTCCTGGCCAGCTGGTAATTCCACTTGTACAGAAATACCAAATGAGATGAGAAGGAATGACATAGAATCAACTGCATAATTATATCTGTCAAGGAACTAGAAAGAGGGAAGAGATACAAATATAATGTACTGTACAGTCACAATCTATTATCATAATCCACTCTAATGGAATTACACCAATCATGTATTAGAAGGTGTATTTTTTAGGAATTAGTTATTCTGGCTAAAGGCTCAAAATTGCCCATATGTTTTCACTTGTGAAAAGTACATATGATCATAGGCATCAATATTGCTTGGAGATTCCATGAGTATGTGTACCACTGGGCTAATTTCACATATTTTTTCATGTAAATAAATGCACAATTCAAGAACTTGAACTAAGAATATTTTTCCAGATTCTGTGGCGAGTTTAGTTCAGTCTGTGTCCTGTCTTTCTAGTACATTTTACACTGGCAGCTATTTAGTTGATGTCTTTTGTCTTACCATTCCAGTGCAGTGTTCTCTTGGGAGGAAGTGGTATTTCACAACTTTGTTATTTTGATTTTATTTACCTTTCTGCTTGTAAGAGGATCTACCTCAACTGCATGATTAACACCAGCTATTTTTGCACCTCAAAACTGAGCATTAAGTTCTTTCTTCTAAACAGCTCTACACACCTGACAGCCTGGGAAATTCCTAAAGCTTTTGAAGAATTGTCTGGGACTTATGTAACTTCACGGTACACACTGTGAAACAAGTCTTCTTTTTTGTAGTGATTAGATGAGTTGCTCATGCGCAGAGAAAAGTGAGAGGAAATTATATCCAGGGGCTGGCTCACACTGTGTCACAAAGTAACTGTACCTTCTGAAAGAAATACCAGTTATTGAGTTGGTTTCTCAATTCTGTATTCTAGGTTAGCCATCACAAGGAAAAATGAAAAGTGACAAATTTATTGGAAACCTTGCTGCTTTCTAGGAATGAGATTGAGACCACCAACCCGTTTACAGTTGACTTCCAAAGAGCTATAAAATGAAAATGAGTTTTGATCTTTTCTAAATTCTACTAGTGCTCTACATCTGAACTGAAAAATTCTGTCCAGGTCCCAGCCAGCTGAACAAACCATCCTGTATAAATAATGGTTGATATGGGTAATTTTTTCCCTGCTACAGAATGTTGAAAAAGCAGTCATATATCTGGGCAATGTCACAAAAAGTCTATTGCTTTTATAAATAAATAAACAAACAAACAAACAGATAAATACATATACTGCAATACTCCAAAAGAAATTAGATGAGACTCTTTCATAGCTGATGACTGGATGAAAACTTCTCTGATTAAAGATCAAATCTGATGGAACATCAATCACTGTTGGTTTTGATTAAGTACCCCACTAATCTCTGTCACTATATAATGATGATCCTTGGCAAGAGTCTGATTGCTGCAGGAAAATATTTTGTATTAATCAAATGAAATAAAAAAGATTCTGATGTACTTTGATTTTCCAGAAAAGATGCTAATGTCTCATGCTGAAAGAGCTCGATGAACAATAGAGCTGTTGATGGAAAACCCTGACAACTGTATTCTAGAAGCTGCCAGTAGAAGCAGCCACTTTTGCCCTCACTGACCCAGATCCAGATTTCTAAGCTTAGCATAAGCAGTTCAACAGTCAAATTTAGCAGGTAAAATATTTCAAATGTAAGTAGCAATTAATTTGAAATAAGACTAACTTAATAGGTGTTAGACTTCATAAAGGAAAGAGACCTTTGTTCTTCTGACCAAACCAGAGACAGAAAATCTTGCCTCCTAGATATCTTTGTTATTTAATACTTTTTGGAGATTTTTTTTCTTATTTGGAAATGAGAAAGTAAGAACATCTGTAGTTAATTGTTAAAATAAAGCCAAGACTCATGTCTACAAATACTCCTGCCATTATACCTCAGTTTGCAGATCTCTGGAAAAGCCTCTAGCTATCACTTCCAGGTTTCCAGAAAACACTGATCACTGCTGGAAGCACAGAACATGTTCTTCTCTGCAGCATAACTCTCTTGCAGCTTAGATGCAAATAGGGAAGCATATGTCTTGTAACTGCTGAAACCACCAGCCTTCCTAAAGAAATAATTCACAAATGATCCCCATGGAATTTTCAAACCAGGTTTCTTTTCCATCTGTTAGTCAAACTGATTGGTGTTTTCAGGGCTTTGTCATGGAGCTTTGCAGAGAAAGCAGCTGATTGTAAAAATTGGTAAATATAACCTTATCAAGCTGAAGAGCCCACTGTATCACATTCATTCATCTGCAGAGTAAGCTCAGCCTGATTTGCAGGAAGGCCTTGAAGCCAGCTCTGCCCAGTGGCAGGACAGTGGCCTGCTAGCAGTGCCCCTGGCTCATCTGATGGAGATTCCTGCAGTGGATGCACTGGGTGCAAAGTAGAAATGGGGCCTTTTAGCACACTGAGATTGAGGCCTTCGTAGTCTGTGCTCATTTTGTTCCACTTCTTTTCAGTATTTTTCAGTGTGCCAAGGAAATGGAATGTTGTTGATGCTATTTTTCTGCACTTGTCACAATAATATGCAGAAGCAGGGAAATAGCTGCAAATATATAGTCATGGGATGACGTACTGGTACACAACTGCAAGCAGGAACAGAAAATGCAGCAGACATCCATTGTTCTGACAGTCTGTCAATTTTCATGAAAGAGATTCAGTAAAATAGGAAAATATATTAAAATAATGTTGATGATATTTTAATATTATTTTTGTTACTGGAAGTTGCTGGAAGACTGAACAAAAACAGATGAATATGTCAAAAAAAAAAATCAGAAACAGCAATCCAGTCCTATAAAGTTAAAATGGGCTTGAACTGGTAGTTTTAGATTTTGCCTTCTTTGTGAAGTGGACAGGAAACATACATTTTTTAAAGAAATAAAATATGAATGGGAAATTATGAACCTAGCAAACCCCACAATTGTATACGTCCTCCTCTTCTAGTAATTTTCTTAAATTTCCTTTATATTTTATGTCTTCCAAGATTCCCTTGATTGATCTTTGAACCACTGAAATCCTTCTATGTCTTGGATTGATAGGATCATAGAATACAGAAATTTCCAGACTAGACAAAATTACTAAATACTAAATATCTACTCTGAAATATAATCTCCAGTAGTACCCAAATCCTATTACCAATAAAAATGTGTAACACAAACATTCCAAATTTTTCCAGGTGCTTTTATGGTCTTATGTGATTACAGCAGAATTGATGTTTACTATGGACAGGTTTTTTCTTCTGTTTTTTCCAGTTTTGCATTCACTACCTGCTTTGTAAGAATATAAAGTCAACAGCAAATATCTAGAAGTGCTTTTATTGAAAATGTATTTTCAGCATTCTCCTGCCTTAGTAACACAAGTTACACATACAGTGCTGATGAAAGGCATTTTTACCATGTCTGTTTTAAGTCATCTTGATAACCTGTTAAGGAATACACCAAAGATATGGTTCACTTGAGCAATAGCTGTCCCTTGCTTTTAGAATAAAGCACATTCAGACTATGGCTTCTGACCAACAACTTCTGATGCCCAAATTAGGTGCCAAGTGGTATATTTCATTGTAGGTCAACTCGTCATGCCATTTTGAAATATAATTCACTTTTTTATTAAGCAAAGCCAAATAAAAATAAGACTGCAGTGATTGAATGACTGGGGTCTACTTTACATCACTTTGCATGAACAGATCATTCTAGTGTGGTATATGCTTTTGATCTCTCTTGAGCTTTCCACGTGTGGATTATTTTACTAAACAATTACCTTTTTTACATCCTCTGAGAAGTCAGATGCAACTTCTTAATTTATTCAAGAGCTCATTTATGGAAAAGAGACAGAGAAAGTTTTATCCGGGAAAGAATTCTTCTTTATATTCTATGATTTGTTTCAGATGCCTCTAATTTGACTTTGTAGGGGGAAAGAAACAAGGCCATTTAGACCTCAGCACTAGGCATAAGAGGAAGTGATTTGCAAAGATTCTGTTGGAAAAGGACTCTAAATCAAAACAATAGAGAAAGGACTTAAGTGAAATCCCAGGTACCAGTGGAATGGAACTGAAGGATGAGAGTTCTTATTTCTGACTGAAATCCTGGACTTAAATTAGAGAAGCTTTCTTAGGAGTATAAAGGATTAATATTTTTCCTGTGCCCTTAGGCCCTTCAAATTCATTATACAAGCTTTAAGCATTGTTACACAGAATGAAATTCAATTTATTTTGGAATTCCTTTAAATGAATACTTTTGATAGCCTTATTTTACATCCCTGACATTTCAGAACATCCACTAACTACGGTGCAGCAGCTTTTCTAGCTGCCAGCTCTGACATGTTAAGCAAATATTCAGCAGGGTATGAATAGGAATGGTATTCAGTAATGGGGCATCCAAGTTCTTCACACACTCGATACACATTCTGACTTTTTGCTATTGTAAGAAGACAAAAGTCTATAAAACTGTGCTTATATGCATATCCTTCCACATCAGAAGTGTTTCTCACTGGTCAAGAAAGTTAAAAAAAACCCCAGGAACCACATTAAGTTACTCATTTCTCTGAACTTTTTGCTCTCTGCTGTCTCCATTTCCATCCTAATTCTGGCTTGATAAATTAAAGAAGATAGAAGAACATGTCCTGTGTTGTCCATAAATATTCATACCCACTTGAAGTCTAATTCTCAGTTATGAAGGGGAAGGAACTAGCATGGATTTTGTCTGAACCCTCCAATAGTGAAAAATATTTCAGGGGATCTATATTTAGAGAACAGGGCCAGTATAACCCAAGGAAATAATTATCTCTGGCCATAATAATCGATGCATTCTATTCAATTTGAAGAGTCCCAAAGCAGCACTCTGCAGCAGAACTGGCAAGTGCTGTATTACATAGATACATCTGTTAGGGCAAAACAAGACCCTGCCTATGTTTGTACAGAGCTGTGTCTGGTGTTGTGTGGTGATTTGGGTTTTTTTTCCTAATGAGAAATAAATGAAAATAAAAATGATATAAATCTTCCTTTCTGGAAGGTTTTCATTCCCCAGCCCTTTACATGCAAAAACTGTAACTATTGCACTTTTAAAATGCTCCAATTAGGAGAAACCCCAGAGGTAAGAGGTCACCATCACTGCCAAATACCACCAACGCAACTAACTCCCTGTTCATTACAGAGTTAGGAGAGCACAGATGTCCCTGATGTTCAGTCCTCCTACAGGGTCCAGAGCAGCAGCACAGCTCACGTAGATCTCCTGGTATGCACTCTCTTGCAGCTGCAAGAAGTCAAGAACCCCTTGCTGGTTACTGTAGTCCTTATGGGAGACAAAATAATTAGAAAAACTAGGTTAGCTTACAGGCTAGAATACACAGATATATATGCAAAGCTCATTTTCTGAGCTATGCAGAAGGTCATCACTGCAGTTTAATTTCTGGTTATGGATACAATTTTTTTAAAATATGAAGTACTTAAAGACAGCAGAGCTTGAAAGTGTCTTTGTTGAAGACTCCATAAGAGATCATGCCATCAGTAGTCCTTTTGTTGAACTTTCTTTTAGAGAAAATTTTCTAGAAAACTGTGATGTTGGTTTTGGTGCTAAAAAGCACAGAATTTTTCACCTGTCTTCCATATCAGATAACAAGTCAGATTCCCACCTATCTTTTTCTGGATTTGTGGTAGATAAGCAAAAGAAAGACAAATAAGAAAAGTCTGCAGGCATTAACAAACTTTCAGTAGTTTTCTTCATCATCATCCCATAGAGAATTTAATTCAGTTTATTCTTCAAAGGACTTTGCAAGCAAGAAAATGAACCCTCCCATATGGACTATATGCTCACAGTAGCGCTGTAGTGCCATTGGTAATCTCACGATAACATTGCAGATCTCTTGCATCTTCTGTGTTTCCTCTTCATCTCCCTGCTCATGACTGTCATTTTATACACTCGGGTTTTTTGCAATCATGAATTGGGTCAAAACCTGAATTTTGTGTCTTGAAGAGAGTAATAGCAAGAGATTTCTCAGTCGCATCATTTCAGTTTTGTGAATTTTGCTGTTGCATCTGAAGTAATTGCTCCTCTTACCCATTTGATGTAATTGCTATTAGTAGTCATCTATTAAATATGTATATATTTATTAAATTAATACAATAAGTTTTAACTGTTATAGAAATTGTTTGTAAATGCAGTTTCCCCTTTCCAAACCAAAATAACAATTATATGAATTTTGCAACGAATTTTTTAAGCTGGATGGAGCATGCAATATTTTCTTTATTAATTACAAACATCGTTCAATCAAATGATTCCCTACAGAAACTCTATACAGAACTCTTTGACAGAAGTCTTATTCTTTCTTTTATCAATACTATCCACTGGCATTCGCAAATTATTGGCTCTTTTATTCTCACTTATTTAACAGATTCTAATTAGTGATAGTATCCCTCTTGTCACTTAATATGAAAGGCTTATGGCACAATGGGAAGAGGATAAACTTTCTTCAGTGCATTGTTGAACTTTATCTGAAGGACTCTGATGCTGTGGCAAGAATATGTACTGAGAGATACTGCAAATTAAGGTTTCTGGATACCTTCATATCTTCAGAGCTTCTGATGGAAGACAGGAACTGGAAGACAAACCACCATTCAAATAAAAAAGCTGTGCTTGGCTGTGTAAGGGAATGTCTAACTTAAGCTCTCAGGTTCTCGTGTGGTGGCCACCTTAGTGAAGATAGAAAAAAATTACCTAGATACTGAAGTTCTCATAATCCAGTGATTTTGGTTTGATCACTTGAATTTTCAGAACCTGATAATTAAAGTCTCAGACAGATCCTGTTAGGAGGATACGAAGTCAGTTTAGATGTTCAGTGCTTATTCTGTTTGGCATGGGACTGTTTTTAGTTTCTGGGTCTGGACAAATGGTAGTTACTGTAATACATTCCAATTGCAATGCTAAGTTTTTGAGGAGTCACCAGTTCTGGAAATTAATCTCTTCATTTATTTACACAGGTGTACATATGGTGTACGTTAAGTGCCTCTGCTGATTATCTGATTTTTAATATTTTGGTGAATTTCAAAGATATAAACATCAATGAGTTGGTTAAATCTCCACCAGTTCAGTTATTATATGTATTCTTCTAGCAATTACTAGATGTTCATTGATGCCAGTGTCAAAAACTGGGTAGAAGCCAATCTGAGCCTCATTATCTCACCAGAAGTCCTTGGCTACTAATCAGAATTTGATAAAGATTAGACAGTTCCCTGCTGGCACTTGGCTATTAAATTCCACTTATACTGTTGCCCCATAAATACTATAAAATCTCTTTCATTAGCAGACTGTTCACAAAATCCTTTGAAAATAAAAGTTTCATTTGAGGATGACCAAGTAAAATGGAATCTAATTAGGCTGGAAGACTCCTAACCACCATAATTTCTCACAGTGTAATAATGCCAAAATGATGCTTTTGAAGTTGTTCTGATGCAAGATTTCCAAATAAATGTGTGTCATTAAATTAGGAGGGCTTAGCAAATTGGGAAGCATAGTACTGGTCTAAAGGGCAAAGATTTATAGATGTCTATGAAGACAGCTGGGATTTTGTAAGTTACATTGCACCCCATGATGCATTGCTGCATTTGAAACAACCATTTCACTTTACAGCAGTTTTAGAAGAAAATCAGTTTTCCAGCAGAAACTGTTAGTCAGCTTTCACACAGGGAACCTGGAGGGACACAGTCCCTTTCCTTAGGATCTGCAGGGTTCATTACTGAGTGTGTTGAATGTGGACTGATAAGAACATCTAGTACTTCCTCTGTCCTAGTTATAATATCAGCTTGGGAAGAATGAAAATTTTAACTTGCTCTTATTTGTCATGTACGTAAGAATAAGCTTGCAGAAAGAGATGTTCATGTTTCTAAATCGTTTGATGCTGGGGTTTAATCAAATGCCATGCCACTGTGTCAGTATTTGTGAGCATTTATGTGTAACTATAGTTTTCCAAAGTATTTGAAAGAGTTTTTGTAGATCACATACAACTGAGCATATTTCGTTGGTATTCACAAGTGGCAATGCTGAATATCATTCCTGATCCTTGTTTTATTGGCACACAATGAGTTCTCACTCTTCTGAAATGAGCTCTGGGCAAGCAGTTCAATTGGAGGAGCTGTTCTGTCAGTGACATCTCAAATGTTTGTCACATAATCCTTCAGCAGAGTCAGCTGCAGAAAGAAACCGATCACTCCCACCAACTCAAACAAATCAGAGGTTTTTCAATCAATCTAAGCAGCCTTTTAGAACAGAGCAATGTCAGATTCCTAGCAGTGCAGCTGAATCATTAAGGTGTTTTATAAACCTGTTATTCCTACTAGTTTAAATAAATTCACAGATTTCCTGTGTGGTTTAGGAATACAAAATGCTGCCAGGAGAATGGTAAAGGCAATCTTAGCAGCTCCTAAGCACTTCAAATGCATTTTCCCTTTTTGGCTGGTTACCTGATGAACTGAAAGCTGTGCTGTTGGAATAAGGTCTGATAATATCCTGAATCTCTGCTGTTGGAGAAAGTGAGCTAGCAGAGGTTGCTGAAACTGATGTTGTTTCGTCTCTCTGGGACCCCAGTGGAGGTACCCCAAATCCCTCTTGTCATTTCATTTCTTGCCTGAGAACTCCTGTTGATGGCCCCTCTCCTCCTTGGTCCTCTAAGCAAGTGTTGCGACTTTTGACAGGGAGCATCATTATATGCAGCTTATTGCATACAGAAGACTGATCCCTATATTTATTTGGATTGTCCTTTTTCATTCCCCACAGACAATTCAGGTTTAATCTCGGCAGCATGTTTCCAGGGTATGGTGTACTCCTGGGCACAAACAAGCAGGAAACCAGCCTGGATAATAAATCCGTAATCACCAGAAATTATACTGCTTCTGACAGCAGACTAAACTTTAGTGATCAAAGGGGCAAAAAAAGCTGCATTAGCAATTCTTCCCACTAAAATGAAGGAGTTCATATGATTTTGTAATCTTGAAAGAAAGCAGGAGTGAAGCTGAGTGTGATCTAGATCTTAGGTAAAGGAGAACAAAGGGATGTCTGCACAGCACAAAGCAGGTACCTGAATTACCACTGGGGAGCTGCCAAGCTTGGCTTGAGAAGTCCTGCTCAGCAAAGCCCCTCCTAATAAGGCTATTTAGCCCCTGTGGAGAGCCGTACTAATACAATTATGTGACTTCTGCTGTGCAGGATATCTTGCTCAAAGGTACCTACAATCTTTACACAGGATTACCTCATACAGCATAGAAATACTGTTAAGGAGTTGCTTGGCTTTATCTGAGGATGTGAAAAGCAGGTCAGTGTCCTTAAGTGCTTTGTATAGCTCAGAGGAGAGCAGTGAAGCAGCAGCCAGGGAGTGTATGCAGTATATACATTCTGCTTAGTTTTGCACTCATCCAGTGCAAAAAATACAAATAAATACCATTTTTTACATTGCATTTGTGAGCAAATGCCACCAAAGTGAGACTCTCTTGCTCTATATGTTATATAGCATAGCCTGTAAAAATTAAACCTGTTTTTGTTATTGGGACTGGCCATGCTAACAGCTTAACTGCTTTCAGAATCTTCAATGCCATTTTATCTTGTAGGCATGTGCAAATTTTGACTTGGAATTTTTATTCCAAAGCACCTTCCACCTTTCATTTATCAGCTTGGGTGGTTTCTCAAAAATGATTAATCATTTCTGTACAAAAAGCACAATCTTTAATGATAGCGTCAGAAGTGACTGGCAGTTTGTGAAAAATAGAACATGCAGAGGGGGTATCTCTGTTCCTTGTTTACAGTGAAATATGTGGTGGGAAGTAAAAGTGGATCATTGTGTTCTTGTGCATAGTAAATGATAATTGGCGTGTTGAAAGATTAGCAGCCAGGCCTAGAAATGAATCTTTATAATCAAACAGAGGCTGTGATCCTACTCTCTTCTAATTCTGCTGAGCATGTCTTACTCATTCTGTAGGGTTCGAGGTCATTCTCTTTCAGTGGCACCCTTGAAAATCCAAAGTGTCTTCTTTCATTAGAAACCCTATGACTTGCTGCATAACTGAAATCCCTGCCTTTCATTGTGCTGTTCTGTATAGAGCAACTACCAGTGTTCTGATGATGAGAAATAATGACTTGGATTATGTACAAATGTGTTAAATATCCTTTTGCTTGAGATTTGCTCTACGTGTATGCACAACTGACATATTAACACAAGCTATAGTGTTAACAATCCTCCTTTTCAATGGATTCACTAGTATTGCTATGTATGTAGCTTATTATAACATCAGTGTAGTACCCCATGAATCCGTCCAAATTTAATACAGAACTGTAACTATAAAAGTATTTATCCAAGAAAAAAAAGAGTAAAATTTGGTATAAGTCTGTACGCTGACAAACACATAGAATATGTCAAATGGGCATAAGTGTTTGGAGGGTGGTTTGAAGTGGGTGTGGAAGCACCTAGGCTGTTCATTATAGGCAGTTCATACAAGTGCTCAGATGCACTGAGGTTTTGAGCTCATGGGCAGGACTGGGCATCTGAAGACAACAGGAAAATTAGGCATTATAGGTTTTTCACAGCAGTGGGCTTGCCTGCTGCCTTGAAAAGATCTGTGCCCAGATATTTTTTGTATAATCATACTGTGATCATTTTAAGTATGATCATGTATCAAACCTATATTTAATACTATTGGTTTTCCACAGGTTCTTGGGAGCGATTTGACTAGGAAGATATGGCACAGCCATGTTCTGAGCTTTTTTGTCCTGCTTTGTGGTATTGTCATTCTGCTTCTCGTTCTGCTCAGTGTCATATGCTGGCTTCACTTTTCATCCACAACAGCAGGAATGCTAATAATAATGATGCTAAGAACATATGTAGGTCTTGACAGGATTTTAATCCATGTATGCACAGGATGAAATGAACATAAGTCCAGGCTTTCAGCATGTTAAGTTTACCTGGTGTTTGAGCAGGCTAACAAATTCTGACTTCTGTTTCCACTTCTCAGACTCGCAGGCAATCAAAATAGTTGCAGACATCACAACATGGGTAATGAGACCAATTCAGATCATAAGTAATTTGAGACTAGACTGATAAATATGATTAGTCACATGTGAACTAATGCCTTACAAATTTATGAAGCAGTTTTGCAGTACCCAGAGGATGGTCACTTCCAGCTCACTGATTCTTGTGGAGGATCTCTAATTGCTTACAGAGCCACAGCATCTCGGTTATTCAGCAATAAAAATCAGAATCCTCTGGAACTAGATTGGTACAATCTGTACTCAACCTACAAATGTCAGTGGTGTCCTTAGCTGGTTTGCTGACCACAGAAGATAATAATAATTTTCTTTTCTAATTTAATAAGCAGTCATTTACTCTGCATTTTTTAGATATAAATTTAGAACCTTGAAGGGCCTTAGCAACTCTATATGAGTAATGTGGTTCCTTCCTTCCGTCCCAAATATTTCTAAAATAGCATCAGTGAGTAGAATTTATTGTTTTTTCAAGAAAAATGCCCTCACCTGATTTAAATCATAATCTGTGCAGATACTGCATTTCTCACAGCCTGGGAGATGTTGATCACTTTTGCATTGTACCATTATGATGTCATGCAAAGATACAGCAAATATTGTCAATATTTTGGCAGTGCTGTCAAAACTGAAGTAATTACGCTGTGGAAGCAGCAGGCGAGTTACTACAGCCATATGGTATTATACTAACTTGGGATAAAAAGTTGGGATAATAACTAATGGGAAACAGCAATATTTCTAGGACATGAATGTTTGGCAACGAATACTTGACTAGAAGTCTTATGATTATAAATTTATGCATTTCTTGCCAGAAAACAAAGGAAACTACCTATTCTACAAGGGGAATCACAACTCCTTTCTAGCAACAGAAGATATTTGTGAATTTGAGGTGATAGTGACATTTACCATCTCTTTTCTGCTCAGTTAGGACTGAGACTGGTCTTAGGTACCTCACCCTCACAGAAATTGGAAAGCTACTAAATTAACAACGTCCCTAAAGTAAATTTAGCACAATAGCTAAACTTTCTCTGAGTTTCTGTTCTGTTGCAATCTCTGAGTGCACAAAGTGGCACAAAGTGTCCTCTTAATGACCTTCAGGAAACCACAGAGATGTCCTTGTCCCAGGCAGCTTGGTGAGCTACAGGGACAGGACACATTTCTTGTGGAATCAGGGCACCTTTGGATGCAGTTCACGTGTTTGATCTGGCCCTTAACACCTGCAGAATAAATAAAAGCAATAGTAGCAAGCTTTCCTTCTTCCAGATGGGTCATGTGCTCCTCTAAATAGAGTGCAGCGTGGCTGGAGCAAATCCAGCCTTGTAACAACAGACAGAGCACAGCAAAGGAGAGCTGAGAGGGAGCACACCCACTTCACACAAGAGGCGTAGCACAGTGCACCATGAGATTGTTCTCAAATTTCTCATGTCTTCCTCTCCTTTTTGTCCATAAAACATCAGAAAGAGAGGGAAATTTCAGACTGGATTTTTCTTCTGTCCCTTGTAGTTGACTTTTATCAAGGCAAGGTATCCTCTGCTTCAATGTAGGTAGCTGAATAAAAAAGAATAACTACAGCCGTGCCAGACTGAGTACTTGAACTGGCACTTTTCCACTTGTAAAATTGGGCTAGTCATTTAGCCTTGGGGCTGGGAGGGTCATTTAACTACCATTTATAAAGAACAGAGGAGCTAATGTGAGTTAGATATTTTGTACACATCGTATTTGTGACCTTAATAGCTTGCACTCCCCTGTCCTAGAAACTGGTTAGTCTTCTGAAAAGAAGAGAAAAAAATATTTCTAGTAATATTCTTTTTCACTGATACTGGAACACAGATTACAAAGTGGTTACACAACTGACTGTGGTTTTTCAGAGCTTCAAGATATTTTACCGTTCCCCCAGAGATGCCACTATAAAAACCCTGCTTTTTTGGTAAGTACCTCAGGCCACTGCTACTTCACTTTTCACGTACAGAATGTTTAGCCATGCTTCTAATGTATTTATTTTGGTATCCTTTCACCTTTCATTTCCAAGCACTTAGAATGCTAAATATTCTAATATTTTGAAATGGGATAAAATAGAGACAACGTACTTTTCATATGAAAGAACTTACAGGGCAAATTCACACGTACTCTTGCTCTGGAACTTGACTTGAGGTAGATAAGAAATCAGACCATGGTATCTCAAAAAGTAATACTGCTGAGAGTTAAATGTACACAGCCAGCATAGTTGGCTTTTACTTGCAGACTTTGAATTGCATTTTTATTCCTATTTGGATATACTGAGAACCAAAAACGTCCATATTGTATCCTGACTTCATCCTCTTTGAATCCAGCATGGTGATCTGCTGCTCAGAACTGAAACAGAGAACAGCAATTCCTCTGTTCTTGGTAGGTTGCAGAGGGGAAGGAAAGCTTCTAGTGGAAGTCTCTGCTCTGGTAGACTTTCAGCCTAGTAAGTAATGAGTAACACTGCTGTTCCACTTGAGCAGGCTGTCAAATTAAATACGTTTCTGTGATGATGCTTCTGGCATAGCTGGACTAATGCATATGCAATTGTATTCGAGTAAAATAAAAATGAAATAAAGTGCACAGTGTGTGTATGAGCTGGAAAACCTTACATCATTTCTGTGACTAAGGTGGGTGACTTGAGTGTAAAGCTGAGTTTCCCTGGAGCAGGAGGAGTGGCCTCTTGGTGTTGAAAGTTGTATCACTACTACAGCTGGGGTTCCTGACATCATCACAAATAATCAGCCTACATGCCTATCCTGTTGGCACTATGAGGCAGAGTGAGATGAACTGCAGTGGCTACAGCTGTAGGATATATTAGAGTCTTTTCACTAATGCAGACATCTGTAGCAAAACCTACATTGCAAAGCCTGACTTTGAGACTCAGAAAGACTTGAGTGAAGACAAAATCTTCACAGGCATCTATGAGTTTTGGATGTGTCTTTTCGCAGGGGCCTTGATATTTGTTCTAGCTGTTAGCAACTGCTGATCAGAAACAGAGATGGGGCTCTTTTACAAGCCATATAGGAGCTGTTGTAGCTGACCGACTCTGTGGGAGCTTACAAGGGCTACAAATATGGGAAAGATTTTCCTCTATAATGATGTTTTGCCTTGTCTCTCTTAGAGATTATATTGAGCACCCTTTATTGTTGAAACAGGGGCTAACCCTGATCCGATATAAGATTCTAGATTTTTCTTTCACAGGGTTAATAACTGCACAACCCCCTCTTCCAGTTAGACAGTTATGAAAAATGTTGAATGAAGTAGACCAGCTTCTGTTTACTGCTTAGCAGTTGAATACTTTGTGTGCTGGAGGGCATGACAAGGCAGGGAGGGAAATGGCAAACAAGACTGGGAGAGCAAGAGCATCTGCTGCTGAAGACAAATCTTGTATAATTGTAGTAACGGAAATGTGGCCAGTTCAGGAAAGAGGCTGTAAGAGTACATTATCCAGATACAGTTTAAGGACAGGCAGCCGTCACTGAGAACAGAGGAGGAGATACAACAGTCCAAATGAGTCTTTATGCTGAAAACAGAATGACATTCACACAGATGGCAACTAAGAGACGCCTTGAACTTGAGGCTAACGATTGAAATGGTAAACAAGTATAACAGAAAACAATTACTGATCTCCCAGGGCTGAGTGAAAAGACAGGAAATATTTATGCAGACGGGGGACTGTACTTGGGCTAGGGCATTGATCACATGAAACTGCAATTACTCTGACATTCACTGGATGAGAATTATGGAGGGATTTAGGAAGCTGGAGCTCTGTGTATTGACAGATTCTTTCTGCCCTGCAGTTTGACAGCCAAGAAGATCAGAGGCCATTTGGAAAAAGCTGCAATGGCAAAGCAAGGCAGCACATCTGCTGATGCCAGCACTCAGGCTGGAATGATATTAACTGAAGGTTAGGATGGAAGGAAATTGATGTTGAGTATGAGCATGATTCTGATTTCCAGATGTGAGGAAATACATGCTCTGTTGTACTCTGTGGGTTGTAACGCTTGGCTGAATTGAAGTGGATGTCCTTTTACTGGATAACATACCACGTTAGTTTTCAAGACTATCTGTCCTGACCTAAGTTTGAAACAGAATCACTGACCCTTGTGGGGTTTGGTTTTCTTTGTCTTAAACTTTTGACAAGATATATACCTGATGAAAATATGATTTCTAACTAGGATCAAGAAAGTAGACAGCAAGTATTTGGCCAGGATTGCAAAGGCCTGGCTTTTGTAAAGGACAAATGAAAAAGGGTATTTATGCCTGTTAACTATTAGATTACAAAATACGGGAAAATGACAGCCAGAGCACAATTTAATTCAGTTAGTTTTGATTAGACAAAAGGAAATAATGTGGCGCTTTTAAAGAAAAATGTGAAGAGATGTTGTAAAGAAGTCGATCCTTCTACTTATCAGGTATTAGACTGAGGTTAAAACATCAGGATTTATTGTCACTGAGACATGTTGCTGCAGTTATAGTAATCACATCCATCAAAAATGCAACTTCTCAAGCTGATGCATACCATATATATGCTCATTAATTTGCAATAAAAGAGCAAGGAACAATAGCTTTTTGGACATTTTCATTTTCCTGCTAGTATGTGGTTTCTGATATACTTGAGTTGTGCTGTGACACCTGTCTTTGTTGGAACTAAGCTATTCTCTCACTAAAAGCATTTAACTCATGATTTGGTGTAGTCAGCTAAATAGCCTTGCATTTGCTTTCATGTTTTTGTGACTATATGAGGGTAAACCCAGCAAAGTGACACTGAAGAAATGAATCTTTAAAACAATATAAATCTAAACCAAACCAAACTAAACTAAACTGAAATAATAATATTTCTCATATAATAAAGCTAGAGGAGGAGAGTTTACAAAGAATGTAAAAAGTATTTAAAGAAACTTACTAAAAATAAACTGTATAAATAAATACTGGCTACTGGGACAAAAGTCTTCACCCTTTATCTTGCTCAAATAGAGCAGAAATGTTTAACAGTAACACTTTTTAATATATGTGTGACAGTACACCATAAAACAAATACATATTAATACAATGTCTATAATTTCTGTCTTTGAATGTTATGAGACAGTTGTGAGACAGCTTATGAGAAGCTTAATGGAGAAATAATGCTAAACTCTTCCATGTTGTTTTCCTGCATGCCGTGGCAGCATGCTTCCATCCGTGACATACACTGAGGTACCCAGTGTTGACATACATTTTTTAGCCACTAAGAGTCTAAAGGCTGCTTTTAATTTACATATTACATCTGAAAGAGAAGCTGCTCTCCTTAGGGATAGACTACAATAGTTATTCAAACATAAGTGCAATTTTTTAAACCAATGGAATTGGTGGAGACTGGTTGCATCCACAACTAGCTAAAACTGGACTGGCTTTTGTAGACGCATAAGCATTATTGCTTGAAAGGCAATCTCTGTCCTCTAAGCTGTAGGCGAGGTGAATTTGCTCCACAGTGCTTCAGGCTGTGTTAATGTGACTTTTCAGCTTCTTGGCTTGAAATAAAGTTAGCCAGCTTGCTTAGATCCCACACAGAGTATGCCCACATTTATTTGCAAGATGCCTTCCAGCCACAGTGTGATCCAACATAAAGCTATTGTTCTGTCTGCAGAGCTTCAGTGTGAGCCTAGGACACTTATACCTCCAAGGGACTGGAATCTATCTGCCTGGAGGATGGAGGATTGCATGATATGGAAGTAATTAATGCCAGCCTGCAAAAAGGCAGCTTGTGGAGTTGCTTTTGCTGGGTAGAAGGAGTTGAGACTGACAAGGTGGAGATAAATACTTTTTTTATGGGATGCAGATGACAGCAGTTATGTGGTTCAGACAGACCATTGAAACCATCACAAATACCTATTGAAAGGCAAATGACAAAGATGCAGAGAAAGTCCTATTCCAACAGTCCTTGCATAATTTGTATGGCAGAAGTCTTTTAAAAGCCACATAATTTACAGCAAGAACTCATGCCTTTTCTTACATTGACATAACATTGTGAACTAACTGGTGGTGTATATTTATAGTGATGTAATGAATATTTGATGTAAAAAATTTCTCTCATGGGAGCTTCTGTGAGCTGTTTGCTAGGAATGTTCATTGTAACTTTTGAAGTGTTAACTCCTTTCAATGGGTAAATTGTATAACTCCACTATTCTGCCAGATTCTTGGTAAAAATCTGCAAATTTCTTTTGGATTGAGATTAATGGAGTAACATCACACAAACCTCACCTGGATCTGTCACAGTAATTTAATAAATTTATAACTTTCATACTTCCAGGATTTTGAAATGTGGTTAGCATTATCTTTTAAGAACCACACCAAATTCACTATATTTTTCAGCAGTCTGGCCTGGATATTCCCTCTGCAGAGTATTTCCAGAATTTCAGCAAAATGAGGGAAATTAACTATTTCAAAAGCTTTTTTTTTTTGTGTGTATTTGCATTTTGCAGGCCAGAGAGTAAGTTTCCTACACAGCCACACAATTCCTATTGCTTCTTTAGGAAAGCAAGTTTTGTTCTACAGAATGCCAGGGGTTGTAAGGGACCAGTCTCAACTGCCACGAGCAGGGACACCTTCTGCTAGCCCAGATTGCTCCAAAACCCATCCAATGTGGCCTCGGACACGTCTGGTCTGTGGGCAGCCACAGCCTCCCTGGGCAGTTCAGGAGTAATGTGAATAGGCTGGTGTGGGGCCAAGCCTGAGGCAGGCAGGATTTACACAGCATACCCAGGATGTACTCTAGGGATAGCACAGTAATTGTGGGATCTAGGAAGTTGCAAGTGGGGAAGATAAACACAGCACAAAGGGGCAGTGGCAGGGAGTAGTGCTGAGAAGCTGCCTATTCTGAGTCACAGCACTGGCACAGGAATATGCAGCATTTCTCTGTGGAGGAGCCTAGGGGGAAGGTGATCTCCTCTGCTTATTCAGATTCTTTGTAAAGTACAAGCTTCTGAGCATATTTTCACAAATAACACTAACATACAAGTAGCATTAACATACAGTTGCTGACCGACAGATATAAATCTGTTGCTCCTGAAATATGATTAGGGCTAAAAATAAGACCAAACGGAAAGCTCTGGGAGCTGTGTGTCTCTACAAGAACTCTGCTTTCTTTTAGACCAAAGAAATAGTAAAGATAATCACAGAAAGAAGAAAAACAGCTTACCTCTGCTGTCTGCAATGTGATTTTGTTCACTGAGCTCAGGCAGCTCACAGCTGTTTTCTGCATGTCTTTCCCTGCCTCCTAAACGTTGTTCTGAGTCTTTCTGGAGCTTTCTTATGTCTGCAAAGGGAATCACTGCCATCTCCTGGTCAAGTAATAAAATCCTTCCACCCACTCATGAGCTGTACCATTGCCCCACTCCGTGGATGCAGGGATTTTCAGTGGGGATCCCTATGGATTTGGAGCAGGCCATTCCATGACTATTATTCTAGTTATTTATCTGAGTATTCAGAGAAAAAGGGAACACTTAATTCATCACAGGTTGGCTGTCTGGTCCAACTGGTCCTGACTAGTCAAATTTGAACATTTGTTCGTCATTGGTGTAATATGTGAATGGACATAAATCCATTATTTGTGCTATAACAGCAGGACAATTTAAGTACTCTTTCCTTATACAATGCCTTAGACTTCTTAACAATACCCTTACAGATCAACAATACTCCTTTGTGTTATAGATCCACATAAATTCAGTCTGTAGTTTCAGTTTTGCTTCCTGAAGTGACCATATCAGCACAGGTCATTCAAGAGCTTAAAAATCTGTTGGAGTGAATGGTTAAAGGTGCAGCTGATGCCATTATCCTATCAACTAGTCATATAGTGCCAATAAATGCCTTATGCTTTCTTTGCTGTTTAAGAAATAGAAATATCCCTGTGACTGCATGTGAAGGGACAAAACTATTTCCTTTCATTTATTTGCTACAATCCTTTCCATAAGACCTTTATGTCTCTCCTAAAAATCTAATCTTCAGTATGATTACATTTTCTATGATCTTTCTTCATCAGAAAAATCCGACTTACATTTAAGTCAGCTTAAATACTTATTTACCCAAATACCAGTTTAGAATGAGCATTTCCTAATTTTTATCTTCCAATAACTTGCCTTCATTGTGACCTCTGAGTTAATAGCCAGAAGCAGATTTTAAAAACCACTCAAGTATAGCCACTTTGGAATGAATCTGCCATCTAGTGCTACATAAAGGTTGCACTTTGAAATGTCAGTATGTGTTGTACCTGTGTGTCTGGAAAAGACTAACGGGTAAGGGGGTAAAGCTGGGAAGTACCAGTACAGCATTTTGAGACTTTGACTTGCGTTTTACAAGAAAAAAAAGGTTCTTAAAGAATGAGACCAGGGGCTTGCAGCCATTTAACATTTAGATTCATTGTGTTTGTTCACATCCTTTCTGTGCTCTAATTCCACAGCTCTCTCAATTGACTGCATGGAAGAAAAAACTTGGCAAGATGATGACACCACTTTTCAACAAGATTAGGAGCAACCTTTAACCTTATTTTTTGTTATTCCTAGTTCCCATTCATATATACCAATATACAACACCTTAATATATACAATGTAAGGACAATAGTTTTTTATTCCCCACCATGTAGCCTGTGGGACTTGCAGGATAAAGGATTCTGTGTATAATGGTTTTCATCTTTTTACTTCTTAAAGAGAAGAGATTATTTTATGGCGTTCCTTCTCATACTCGGTAGACCTCCACTCATCCTATTAACTGTATCTAGTAAACAAATTATCTGAGCATTTTGTTATGCCCTGAAGATGCATATGTCTGTATCATATGCATTAGCCAAATGTTCCAAAAAACCTCCATGCAGCAGAACGGATAATTGTAAAAGGCTTCTCACCAGGAAATAATTCAGAAGTAATCAAACCTGACCCTGGTAAGTTTTGTGGCTTTTTAATTATCTTTAGTATACATAAAGATGAACTCAGATTAAGACTTTGACCTGTCTTTGATATAAAGTCTAACAACAGCAGACAATAAAGCAGGAATGGTGGCAGATTTAATCATGGATTTTACCCACATTCAGCAGGCCAGCAGGGCACTCATTTCAGAGACTTGTAAGATTATTCTTTCCCTGTGAAATCCTCTTGCTGCTTTTTGGTTCACTGACAGCATCTGAAAATGTATTCTGATTTGATGTCACACCAGTAACAAAAGAATTCTCTCTGGCCTTCATTAATAAGAGAAGTTACATGAGATTTCACTTCTAACCAGGTAACTGATCTTTCAGTTTGCTTCAAAAGAACACTTGCCAGTCTTGCTGAGCTGTGTGTCAGTGAAAGATTGTACCT
The DNA here is from genome assembly GCA_025920805.1 of Petroica traversi. NCBI lineage: Eukaryota > Metazoa > Chordata > Aves > Passeriformes > Petroicidae > Petroica > Petroica traversi. The sequence goes on from JAHLSL010012968.1 coordinate 159,203, forward strand.
GTTTTCCTGTTCTCTCCTACAATGCCTGCTTCTCTTAGTCAAAGGGCAAAAAACCAGTGAACACAAGGAATGGTTTTCAGCTTAAGGTTTCATGTTTAAAACCTGAAACCTTCAGTTTTACTATCAAGCCTATACTTTTCTGTATCTTTAACAGATCAGAGCCATCGTGTAGTACGCCAGACAGTGTTCCCTCCTGCTGAAAAACAGAAATCATTATAATCTTTTCACAGGGTCCTTCATCTAGCTGAACCCCCTAATTTCATCGTCTCCTTTAAGCTTTCCCTCCCTGAGGTTTAAAGCTGTGATCACTATGCAAAAGATAATGGATGTCACCAGCAGCTTTCAGTGTGCCTTTGGAGGAGGTGCAGGCAGAGCTGACGGGGTGTGTTACCATCTGCTCACTGTCAGGTTTATCACAAAGTCTGTCCATGTTTACCAAACAGCATTCAAGGAGGGAGGGATAAAGGGAGCCCTCCAATTTTGCACTGAAGCAGATGAGAATACTGGCATGAGCTGTTTGTTCAGCTGAGGGTCCCGAGCTGCACCAGGACAGCCTTGATAAGCCCCTGGCAATGGTAACAGCCTTGGCTGCCTGCAGCCTTCTTCAGAGTTATGATAGTGCCTGTAGCTATACCCCTCAACTGGCCTTCAGAAAATTCTTAGGAATGTCTGTGTCCAGAATTCTAGAATGGTGAATACTGGGTTTTCATGAAGTATCTCCTAGTGAGTCCCACCCATGGAGAACACAGTACTGAGAGGAGGACAGAGTGCTTCTCCTGCTCTGCATTCCCCGCTTCACTCCGGCACCTTGTGGTGATTTGCTGGACCCTGCTGTGACCTGATTCAGCTTGCTAACAGAGCAGAAAGCACGCCAGCAGAAGAATGAAGAGATTGTTGCTGAGTTAGCGAGTGGAACCAGTTCACAGGGAAGTGGGATGAATGCCAAACCTGGCCCAGGACACGAGGCTGGAGCCCTTCCCTTTGGCTGCAGCACCACATCTCTGGGTACGTGTACACCCTTGCTCTCAGCCAACCCCTGTGCCAAGCAGCATCTCGAATCAAAGAAAGAGATTTTCAGGGATTTAAATTAAATGAAGGGAAATCTGTTGGTTTCTGTAGAAGTTCTGTCTAGGGAAAGACTAAATAAGAGAGGATTTTCATGTTGCCAGATGTATCAATCACATGGGTGTCCTATGTATAAACTGTTGATGTTTTGTGGCTCTGCAAAGACAGTAATTTATTAAAAATCCCTTCCACTTAAGAGAGAACATTGAGAAGAAACTATAAATAGAAAAAAAGAAAATAAATTATTATTTTTACAATCTGGCATATTTTCATCTTTGTTTTACAGTGTCCCACATTAAATAATGCTGTAGCACTTTCTGCAGGACTGAGGCAGCTGTATCTAGGGTGTGCCGAATGCAGGGAACCAAAATCTCCTTCCCTTATATTGGCTATACTTCTACTGCTTTCAGTGGAGATGTATTATTTTAAAAATAGCCAAAAGTTTCTTAGATCCTGTTGATGAGATTGATCTGCAGGATTAGCTATTGATCTTTTAGTGGTGATTTTAATTTCAATATCAAGTGATCATTCCTCCTGTGAAGAAGCTGGCTTAAATGCCAGGGGAAAAAAACGTATTCTGACATGGTTTTGTGAAGCAATCATTTCTTATGTGTTTTCAGTCAGGAAATGAAACAAAGAATGTCTCAATCTTCCCTTTGGCTGTCCCATGCTCTCCACTGTTCTGTGGAAAAGAGGAAAAAAATCAGGTGGTTAAAATCTCTTTTAATCCTTCTCTTTCAGACACCATTATCTTTCTCAGGTTTTTTATTATAACAGCCGCTGAACTGTAAGGGATTGATCAGAGAGAGAATCGTGCACCTAGCCTTACCATCTGACTTAATCTTCCAAAATGCAATTCATCCGAGCGCTAACTGTAGCGAATTTAATGGAACACAAGGTTAAAGTGAGAAACTAGAAACAAATCCTATCTAAAGGCCAGTCAATAACTGAATAGTTAGACAATCCCAAATCCCTGCCACTTCAATTTAATTGAAGTGCATGGACAAGACACCTACCAGCAGCAGCTTCCATTACAGATGATAGCACTCTGAATATATTCAGGCCATACTGGTATAATAATGGGAAAGGAGTGGGAGTGGATAGTTATACTGCCTTTAAAATCTGTTTTGAGGGTTTTTGTAGTTTTTCACAGATTGCAGTTTACTGTGTATATCGGTTTTGGGACACATATAGAAGTTCCTAGAATGTCTGAAGATTTTTATGGGCTGGTCTGTCTAAAACTAGTGAGGCTTAACAATTTTGAGGTTAGTTATGAGGGATGTCTCTAGCAGTCCATCATCTCTGTCATGTCCAGATGAGCAAAAAAGTAATTTTATTTGGGTGGCATTATGCAACAAATCACGTGAAGGACATACTGTGCAAAAAGATGTGAACAGTGGAATTAATTTTTAGTAGTCACCCTTAATAGTGTTAATTCAGTTGTATCAATCAAATATCACTTTCCAAAAACAATTTCCTGTGACTGTTTAGCCTGTATTTGCTTATTATTTATTAGCTTATTACTCATTATTATATTAATAAGTGGGAAGATTCATTTGGAGAAGGAGAGAGCCTGGGAGTGATTTCCTTTGCTTCTTGCCACTGAAAGCCAGCAGAAACTATTTTGCATATTTGAGAGTCAATCAACTGCAGTAAAGGACAGTGCTGGGAGCACCAGTTTAGGACAAGTGTGACTGACCAACCTGTGCCACAATGACAAGGACTCAGAAAAGCTGAGTTCTACATGAGTCTCTTTTGGAAAGCTCATTATCTTATGTGTGTGTATAGGTGGATGGATTTTGAAATGTCCTGCTGACAAAACCAGCCAAATTATCCCAGTGGAGCTAACTGAATATTTACTTCTCTCTTTAAGGGATCCAGCTACTTCAGAAAGCATTGCAAACGTGGGCTACTGTTCTTTATGTGTTCTCCTTTCAGCCATTGATTTAGGCAGTATAACTGTAAAGTGATAGTGGAAATTTCTCTGCTTGACAGGATTTTGTTAATTTTCAAATCTGCAGCCCCTGCCATTTTTTAGAATCTGACAATGGAAATTTCAGATTCACATCTAACACAGCATTAATTTGGAAGAGGGCACTCTGTCCTTTTATAAGTTTTCTTAAAAATGAATCCAGAAATACAATTTTAACTGTGATAAACACTTACACAACTTTAATGGTTACTTAGTATTTGGTTATTCTGGGAGGAGAAAAAGCCTGCAGTGACTGTCTGCTGATCATGAGCAACCATCTTGAAGCCTGGCTTGGCCCAGCAGAAAAAGATTCCATCTGAGGAAAAGAGGGATCTTATTCTCTTCTTTTCCATCTTGACATGGTAATTTACCTACTCTGTGTTTAATTTCTCCACATGCAAAGAGGGATAAGGCTATTTATCAGCCAGTAGATTCACAGCTGTGGTAATTCCTATGGACTGTTAATGCACAGGTATGCTGGAATTGTAGCTTTAATTCCATTACTAATTGCAAAGTGGGATGTTTCCTAGAGCCTTTATCAAAGAGACATACTAAATGGGACTGTAGTTTTGTAAGCCATGGCAACTTGTCATTAAATCTTTTCTCCTGCCTGATTTTATGTCTGAAAAAGGCTGTTGAAACCAGCAGGAGTTTGACTTACTGCTGCTTATATGGATATTTCCATGAGATTCATTGTATTTTACAATTTTATGAGTAACCATGAATAAAACTTAACTACTAACGAGGAATTAAGCTAAGAAATAGGGGGTTTCCCATGGGGTTTCTTCATCACTTTGAGACCAGACTCGGATGAGTCTAATCTCACCTATTAAGGCAAATTCTAAACAGTATTTTTATCATTTTTTAATTGTTATAAAAACTCAAACCAAAGAAAACTCACTTGATGAAGGGAGAAACCCAGAATTTTCACCAAGAACCTTTCTGGGGTATATACAGCGAGGAAAGTCAGGAGGAGGAAGAATTGCTGAATCTGAAGTACATGTGGTTCAGAGGTCAGAGGGTGCCTACACTGCCATGAAATGGCGTTACTTCTTTGCTACAAAAAACACTTGTATGGCACGGGGCATATTGCTTGTGTGCAGATTCTCAAGGTGGTTAAAAATGTTTCATGCCTAAACCAATAAAAATTCTTTTAATGTTTAAGACTCAGGGGCACCATGGAATTAACAAGATTTTCAGCTATGGTTTCTTTTCTGTTCCTAAGAATTCTAGTTTCTTTTAGGTTGCCACAAAATGCTGAACTAAAGACTCCAGGAAACAGTCCTTGGAAACTCCGAAGGATTTTCCAAAGCTTGAGTATCAAGTTTAAAACCTGACTTTGTACCTCCAGTGCCTAAGGATGTATTTTGTGTGACCAATACTCTGCCGTTGCTGATAGTTCATTTTATTACCATTAAATCACTTCAGATACTCATTACTGCGACATTCTTTTGCAGTTTTTTTCAACTGTTGCCTTTGGATTTTGTTATCCTAAATGACTTTTTCTTTTTTTAATTTATTTTTGTTTTTCTCACCAGACCATTTATCCCGTTTATCAGATCATTGGTGAAAAAGTCCTGGCAGGTCCCAAGAGAGACATGAGCACTGCTGTGCTGATCACACCCATCCAGTGTGAAAACTACTGTTTGTTTCTTGTGACTCCATAACTTCAATGCAGTAATTTCAGTTAGAATTACATCTTATTCTCATTTCCCATCCATACAGAGATGAAATAGCTCCCTACTTCTTAGTTTTAAACTACTGCTTAAAAAGTTGAAAACTTCTCTTGGGTTTGAGTTTATGCTCAAACCTGTTGGTTTTGCAATCAACTCTTTAACACTGATTCCACTGAATTTACTGAAACTACACCAGAGCAGGCAGAAGAAGTAAGACCCAAGGTTTGTTATTTCTTGCAGCAAGACACACCATGTGTTGCAACAGCTCTAAAATTGCTTAGTATTTCCAAAAACTATAATAAATGCCCTGAAAAAGAAAACTGCGTTCACATAGAATCAGACGAATGATGCATCCGTTCCAAATCACTCTCTGCAAGCACTCCACTCACATGATAGTCACACTAACGTTCATGCGATAATTTGCAAATTATCCATGATTCCATCAAAATTCCATCAAAAGCCCCAGTATGCAAGCACCTCTAATAATGTGAATTTGATTTTTGCACATTAAAACTGTGATAAAGCCATACTAATTATTTTTAATTATCTTGAGATGAAAATGTCACTCATGTAAGTAATTATGTAACTTAAAGCTGATTAAATAATAATGATTCTTTCCTCATTGCCTTCAAAGTGCTTATAACCAAATTTAATTTTAGACAGGATCAAGAAAATAATCACTTGATTCAATCATTAATTATTAATTTTAATCCTAATTCATTTAAAAACAGACCTATTTTTTTGCAGACTCTGCAGGGCATTAACTGGCATTTTACAAAATGAGTCATTATTTTGGCAATGAGAAGTATTTTTCAAATAGTGAATCATGACAGCCAGAAGGAGTTTAGTTAAAGAGCTCCAGTGGAGCTTTGGCAGCTCAGTGAAAGCAGTTCTTTTTAGCAGCACTTTGGCTTCTCCAGGATGACTGGAAAAGTCGTGGTAACTCTGTTCTTCACACCAGCCAGGGCACTGCTCTCTGCTTTCACTGCTGTTAATGGACAAGAGAGCTGAACAAAGAGTCTCCTAAAGCAAAGAAACAGCTTTATTGAGACATTCTAGAACAGGATAGAGAACACTTCAGATCAGTTTAGAAGCGTAAGAATCTGGAGGTTTATTGCTTTTTTCCTAATCCACTTTGAAATGGATAGAGAGTGCGCAATCTGCTCAGGATTTCACCCAGGACCCAGAGCCTTACAACAGCAGGGCTGGTTTTATTGGGGGTTTTCTGGCTAGACCCTCTGTACCTGCTAACCTCCCTTGTCAGGAACCCAGGCAGCCACAACACCCTCCAAAAACAGGACAGATTTCTGGATGTAAATTCCTTTGGTAAAGAACTAGCTTTTTGTAAGAATTAAACCCAATGGCTGACTGGTTCTATAGGATATGTTAAGAAAAATTGCATTAATATATCACTAATTTTTCTAATAGTATATCTTAAGCCTCGAAGAGATTATTATAAACATCACGTTCAATAAATGACTGATGTCACCCATGGGTTTTACCACTTTTTTCTGCAGCTATTTCAATTGCTCAGTTATGCTCACTCAAATAATATGCTTTTTGTGAGCTCAAAGGTGATCAGGACTCCACTTAAGGGAGTGTACTGTCATTTTATTGACTACATATTGATAGCCAGCCTACATTTGTTACCCTTACCAGTTTCACCTTTCTCTCCTTTTAGCTTCTCAGAGAATCCACGTTAATGAGAACTGGAGACAGCTTGCATGCTCTCCTGCTGCACCAGGCTCTGCTTCAGCCTTTACAACTTGCTTTGGACAAGTTATTTCTTTTTTTGTCAAAGTCTGATGGAAGAAAAACTTTCAGCCAATATTTATCCCTTGGACCCCTTTTTCTCCTTCAGGCTGTATGTACATTCAGATTGAACTGTCTTTACCTTTCGCATTATTTTCTTATAAAGACATCCGTTTTCCTCAACACCTAGCTACTGCATTTTCATGTAATTATTCGGCCTGAGCAGAGAGGCTTGAATACTTCTCCACCATTACTGACCATCTGTCTCCTAATGCAGGCTAAGCTTTCATGATTCTATCTGCCTCTGCCTCATCTTGTGACAAACTCTATGACATGGTCCTTTATTATCAATTAATAAGAAATATAGCAAAATATTTCATTCAATCTTCAAGTGCATGAGCTAATATTTGTATGGAAAAATCTAATCCCACTCATTTCATCTCCTTAAGTGTTCGAAGTCCTTCAGGGATTTTTGTGTGTGTACCAGGATTCTTTGCAAGATTAGTGTCTCCCAAATCAGCATCATCCCAGCCAATATCTGTGCTTCAGTGGTTAATGAAAATGTTCAGCAAACTCACAAGACACATACATAAGGAATTCCACTCGCAGCTGCCATCCAACCCCACACACCTCATCATCAAGCTGCTATAGTTTCCATGTTCTCCATCTTGACCGTTTTCCACATTTTCCATACTTCCCCTGTACGAGATGTTCCAAATCCATGAAATCTGCACTTGTTCTGTTGTTCCAGGCCTAATTCTTCGCTTTGAGCCCTGGAAATTCTGCAGACCTAATCTCTCTCTCCTTGCAGGTTGGGTTGTACATTGACGTCTTCTTTTTCTTGATCCTGTTCTTTCCCAGCACTGGTTCAAACCCCACAATTTCACAGCAGGATACCAGTTTTCCTTTTCTACCTTAACAGGAGTCTGGTTAAACCCCACAGCTTTAGGGGACTGCACAAACAGGAAGAGTTCCACTCTAAATGGTAAGGGGAAAGCTGGGCTTGATTTCAGCTCACACTGGCAATGTAAACTTCTGACTCCTTCCCATGCCATACAAGTATATCAGAACTTAAACTCTTTAACAGAAGGCAGGGCTAAGGAACCAAAGGGTGTAACAGAAAATAAGATCAACCTTCTTTCCTTAGAACATAAACCAACTTTTAATAATAAAAACGTCTCTCAGGTTTTCAGTGAGAATAACACATACATTTCAGTGTAAAACAGTGCACAGTGTAAATGCCCTTGGACACCCTTCTCAGCATCTCTCGTGTTGACAGAGTCTGCAGGCGTGGGCCAGGATCCTGCCCAGGCCGTTCAGCGGAGCACAACTGATGGGGACACAGCCAGAGCTCACCCAACAGGTTCTTTTTTACTTTGGGGTGTTCCTATAATTCTTATAGTACTAAGAACATTTGAAATTGAGGATTCTGTGAAGAAACATCAATTTCTTCTTCAAACAGTAAATGGAAAGAGTAATGTTTCCAAAATTAACAAAAAGTGCATTGAAATAGAGATCTGCTCTGCTGGTTGCAGTCCAGAACAGACACCCAGTACCAAATCCATATCCCACAGCTGGCAGCCCAAGAGCTGTCCTAGTTCCCTACAACACATTGCTGTGGAACAAAGGAAACGGTTAAAAGTAAGAAATAAAAAGAGAAGATAAAATCAAAACAAGTTCCTTCCCTAAAATTATTTCAGTCTGTGGGAGAAGAACACAAATATTAAAAAATTAAGAAACAAGATTCAGAAAAAACTGCATTCCCCAACTTGCCATAAACAGTTTTGTGTTCAAGAGAAAATTAGAAAAATTTAAGAGGCCTTCATGTCCAAATGAAAACATCCAGTTTTAATTTGAGTTGCTTTGCAGGTTAATAAAATAAAATTAAACTCGCTAAACAAAACAAACAACAACACAAATAAAACCCCTAAACCTTTATTTTCTGAAATATACATTACTGCAAAGTGCTCCTGGGTTTCCTGACTGGGAGCTGGTTTAATGGAGGCTGCGGAGGAACAAGAATTGGGAGTTTCTTGTACACTTGCCATGTTTGGGAGGGTTGTTCATGTTAAGGCACTCACTCTGGAAGAACATTATTTTTGTCCTGAGACTGCTGACATGCTTTGATTAGTTTCAGCCAGTAATTTGGAAAAAACTACAGTGCTTAGGGTAATACTGACAGAATGGAAAATGATCTTTCAAACAAGAAAAAATAAAGAACATTATATACACGATTCCTTTTTTAACTTAAAAGCATCCCTAATACATCTTAATAACTGTATTAAAGACTACTTAAATATTGAAAATTTTAAATAATGTAGATATTTTCTAGTAAACTGGGAGTAGCTGTGTAACTGCCAGTATATTGGTCCCATTTTAAACAATATAATTTTTATTTTAATCTTGTACATATAATAACACGATCGAAAACATATTATCCCACTCCACATAAATAAGTATAGTTCTTCTGACCTGTTTTAAAAACTACATCTGTTCAAATAATCAGATTATAAGACTGTAGTCTTTCTTTGTCAAGTTTTCTTTAAAATCCTACACTCTTCATTAGCACTGTATTCCAGAGTACAAAGTCACAGGGCATTAGTAAAAAGAGTTAATCAAAAACCTGAAAGCTACATAAGGAAAATGAAGTAATGATAAGAAGTATTACGGAATGTATACTCTGCAGCATAGAGAGACTCTCTCAGTGGGCTGAAGGGGAAAATTACTCCAAAAGAAATTCTTTATGTTCCTATTTGAATAAACCATAGAATGTGCTCTTCTTTGCTCAAAAGTGCAGGTCAGTTCATGAAAAAGAGGGGTTTATGAAGCTACTGCTAAAGGACATTGACCAAAAACCTGCTGGCAGTTAATGGGTGCCAAAGGCAGTATAGGGAGAGAAAAGTTTGTCCAGCAGGATTTTCTGAACCAAGCCATATCTTGAAGTCCACAACTTTTTGGTGGTTGCACAAACAAGTCACCAGAAGAACTGGTGCTTTCCTGAAGAATAATGGTCATTTTCCAGGCATCTGGCGAATGGCAGCAGCATCCATTCTTGCCTGTGATGTTTATTTCAAGAATTTCTCCAAGAAGTCAAAGAAACACATGGATCCTGCATGGGCTCCAGGAGTTCAAAGGCAGATTCCTGATGCCTGGCCCAGCAGGTCCCTCTCCTCCAGAGCACAGCAGCACCATCAGGGTCAGTTCTTAGGGTCCTTGGCCAGGGCTTGCTCTTGTGGGGCTGCCAAGAGGTGCCTCTTACTTCTATAAATCCCCCTCTGCAGGCGGCTGGCACAACCTATAGAGCCTTTAGTGCAGAGGAAGAGCAGGGAATTAAAGATCATAAGAATAATAACAAAGTTACTGGAACCATGTACCCAGGTCAGCAGCTGTTATTCTGCAAGCTTCAGAGGCAACGACACATCAAAAATACTCTTATTTTTAATCTTAGTAACTGCAAGTTTAGAAGAGCCACTAGCCGTTTGTTAACTGAAGTATTTACAATCATTGTTTACAATATTATGTGAGACTCTCCATCACTTCCTCTTAATTTTGGCTCAGTTTGGTTCTTCAGCAGTCCCTCTCTCTATTTCTTTTGGTTTCAGCATTTTTCCTGAACAGAAACGTTCTCTCCCTCATACAGGTTGGGATACCAAACACATAAAAGAACACATCTGCTTGCTGACATGCTTGACCAAATCTTAAAATTAATAATCATCTTTTCAGAGAAATTTTTTGACTCACAAGATTACCAACTGGAGAACAGTGGTTAAACATAAGCACATGTTGACTTGTCATTCATGTATGGCTTTGTGAGCTTTTTCTTGGTTTTTTTCTTCTTTATGTCAGAATGAACTCAAGTCATAACTTCTCTTTCAAGATGGCTATTACAGATTTGTGCTAAGAAATACAGTCCTGGGAGTTCATATTAATTCATCAGATCTCCTTTTAACTTTGCTCAGTTTTATTCTGCATTATGATGGAATCTAGTAGGAATGCACATATCTGAGCTTTATTGCCCTGAAATAATCCAAGTAAATAGTTCTGGTATTTATCATGGTGATTTAGAGTATACTCAAAAGAAAAAAAATGCCTTATCTTGTGATTTGTTTTTAAAACAGTTTCTTTTTGAAGGTAACATGATTATGGCCATAACAATCAAACCAAAGTAATGTATGGCAAAATAACCACACTGCCAAAACATTGATGGATGGCACCTGGACCATGGTACAGGAACCAACACCATTGTTTTACTTGTTTTTGAAATAGCAATTACAATCCAACAGAAGGATAAGGTTCTAAATGCAGTATTCTACTCTTCTTACTGTCTCTGAGAAAATGAACCAAGACTGTTAGAGGAAGCATCACCACAGTCTCTAAAAGTTTAAAATAATTTTCTATAAACATTTTGAGGAGTGGATAGAAGAGAAAAAAAAAAGAAAAATTAAAAGAGGTGCTAATTTAGACTAATTCAGAAGTTTTAATGGGTGAATAAGGTATTTGTGTTTAAGGAAGTCTTCTTAACGCTGAACCAATGTGCTCTTTGGAGGACTCTGACACTAGCAAACACATTTGTTCTGTCTGAAGATACGGCTCAGATTTTGCTGGACCTTTTCCAACTCGTGGTTCTGCTGTTGTTAATGGCATTGATTACATGAATGCAAAACAGTTCTGGCCCACAAGAATCAAAGTTTCTCTGGTATTTGTACAGACAGATCCTGTATATATTGCCATCTAAACCATGACAAATTATTATTGCCATTGTGGGAAAATGCTATGTTACATTTTATTAAAGAACATTCTTTTCTCTCTGAGAGGTGAAATTGGAAGAAACTGACCCTAGATACTTTAGTTAAAAGTAAAGGTATTATTCTCTTGTACGGAGAGAGGAACACTTCTCTCTCCCATTAGGTGCAGTAAGATTCACAAATGTACAGTGCTTTTCAAAGTTGCCTTCTAGACAAATCCATATATAACCCGTGGCAACTGAGGTTCCTTATGGCTGCATTACTGTGTGGTTACTCTGGCTGGAAGTACTTGCTGTGAAACCTGCTCTGCCAGAACTAAACCATCAGACTCTTGTAAGCACACTACTGTATTATCTTTGCATAGCTGCAGGCAAATTTGCTGTTCAGGAATTTTTCTTTCTAAGCATTCCAGAGATGACTGTCCACGACTAGCTTTGCCAACTCATAGAAACAGTCCAAAAAAGATCAGCTATGTCGGATTCGGAAAATGCACAAACCCTTGAAGCTGATGATCTGCAAATCATAAGCAGCAAAGCTGATTTATCTACAGTGCGTACTTAGTAGCAATACTGGGGGAAAAAAAATTCGTACTCTTTTTTTCTCCCTGTACTAAACTAAGATCATCTTTGGTTATAGCAGGAACTCCACAATTGTTACAGGAACAAAACCAGCACTCAGAGAACACGTAGACTACCTAATAACCTACCGAGGTGCATACTGTGGCATTTGGTCCATCACTTTCAGATTCTTGGCAGAGATTTCAACCCGTGGTCCCTATGGAAACAGAGAGTTTGTGGAACTGACAGTATTGGTAAAGCAAATGATCCTTAGGGAAAAATATTATCATGGGAGTATAGTTCCTATCTGATAATCCATTAACTACTTCTAAAAGATCTGGAATCCATTGGGTGGATACAATTATCATCTATGTTTACTTTAAAGATAAATTAGTTCCAAAGCACTTTACAAGCACTGCTGCCTAGCACTAGGTAATTTCTGCTATTTTAATACTGTGATTGAGACTTGGGTTTTTTCTGTACAGAAATAGTCTTAAATATGCTGCACAGTCTCTCTTAGCTGTCAAGGCACACACAATATACACTCACACGCAGGTTTGAATAGCCTTAGGGGCTGAAGGTGCAGAAGTCAACTTGCTCCTGTCACACACAGGTGTAGTTATTCAGCCATTAGGGGGAACTGGGATATGTAGGTTTGTAGGGCACAGAGTGCCCCATCAAAAGAAACTGGTGTCTGCACCATGATGTTACTGGCCGATGGTGGCACGCAGCAGACACATGGAAACACTCACCTGCTTTCGCATGATGTCTGTGGCCTGCATGATACACTTGGGCAGGAGTCCATGGCTGCGGGCCAGGATGGCTGCTTGCTCCAGGGACACGCTCAGTGTACTCCTGAACAAGGGAACCAGACTCAGGAAATCCCAGATCATCGTTTCAAAAGTATAAAATAGGCATGTGCAGGACACTTACCTGTTAAGCATTGCTTCTGTTAGTTATTTACATTTTTAGATTTTATCACATACCAAACTATGAAATGACTTCAGTCTTGTTGCACCTGGATACTGGAATTGTTTGAGTCTCAGCATCATTACTACAAGGCTGTGTGTCACTGCTATTCTGCATTGATTCATTTTAAAGGGATTCACAAATTAATCTTTACTTCTGAGACACTGGCAGAACAGTGGTGTGTTTCAAAATCAATGTGTGACACACCAAGATTCTAAACCTATTTTTGAGCAACTTTCTACATTTTAAGTACGAGACAATGCCTACTACAATTCCATGCAACAAGATCGCTTGGTCAGTTGCGCTGGACGACACTGAAACACAAAATCTTTAGTGTCAATACTACTTATTAACAAAAGTATTAAAAGCTACAACCTACCCTGAATTAAACATGTCAGCAGATTTAGGTCCTTATTACATTCCATTGAAATTTACCTTATTTTGCTTTGAATAGGATGACATCTCTAGAAAGGACAGAAGTTGCCATCACAGCAGTAGCACACAGGTTTAACCCTCACTCACCTCTGCATCCCAGTGGCACACATGGTGATCTGACAGGCTCCCAGGCGGTAACAGAGCTCAGAGGATATGGGCAGCAGGCCAGCTCCTGATGTGGCACTGCTGGAACATCCTGATTGCATTGGCTTTGTACTAATGAAAGACTTCAATAGCCTGAAAAGCTCATCCATTGCATTGATAGGGCGAATAAGCTAAACAAAGCAATACAAAACCAATCGGTAGCGTATTAACACCTTCAAGCTACAAAGACAAGTCTTTATCCTATTGTCTTAGCACAATATTCTACAGTAGAGTAACTGCCACACAGGAAAAACTATTTACAATATATATGAACTTTGGAAGTGGCACAGTAAAATTACTTAGGCTTGGGACAATTTTTTATCACAAATCCCATAGATTGTTTACAATGCATATTACAATTGCAAAGATGTTCCGTGCAGTAGCATTTTAATGCTTTACATGCACATATCCACATGTCATCTGCCCAGTTAGATAGACTGCCTATATGTGAGATGCTGGGCAGCACTATCTTCTGGTTTTCTCTGAACAAAGCGTAACTTGCTAATTGAACACTTATTTGTTTTCATGCATCTGCGGAAGAGGAAAATAGCCCCATTCTGTCTGGCATCAGACACCATGTTTGGCAAGGGCAGACAGGGTCACATGGAGTCTCCTTAGTGCTGCACTGATGGGGGTTTGCGTCTACCCAGGTTCTGACATTTTCTTCTCAACGGAAGAACTGTAGCTAATCTTCAGAGGAATTCAGATTTCCCCTTTAAGGTTGGGAATATTTTAAAATGCTGTTTGGGTTTCTGTAGATCTGCCATACAGGTATCCCACAACTGGAATTTTAGAGATGCTGAGGTAATACTTCTATGAGAAAATTTATTGCAGAAATGAATGCAGAAACAATACCTGGTCAATCTTCACTGCAGTAGTATTAGAATCAGTGGGCAAGTTTGATCTCTCTAGGTAAAATGTCCTGCAAAAAGGCCAGCAGGTACTACATCAGTTGGGTTTGTCCCATTTCAAGCACATATATTATCTTGTATAAAACAGCTGAGAAAACTATGCTAAAAATCATGCACTTGAAGATCTGCTTCCTTATCAAACAATTGTGATTGCAGTAATTTACAGGGCCTGTACTAAAATATTCCAAATCCCCATTAAGAAAAATGTAATTCTAGCTCTGCACAAAATTCTGAAGTCAAATCTGCATTCTTTCTGAATGGGCTAAACTATTGGAAGAAAATTAATAAGTTTCCCACACAATCAGGATCTCCAAAAATCCTATCTGTACAAAAACCACATCAGGAATTAAATATCTTTTTCATTAAATTTTAAGGCCCTTAGCAAGGAGCGCTCTGAAATTTTCAATGTCTTTTAAGGCAAATCAGAAGTACAAAATACCTGAGTTTACGGTAGTATTGCTGCACTTTTTCGAGTGAAATACCATTAATTTGCTGTGGGAGTTCTTCTAGAGATGAACCAGTTGGTTGTGATTGCCCCTCTGTACTCTCCAGAGCTGAAGAAGGAAACACTTTACTAAAGCTGTGTTATTAGCATTTTTTAAAAATTCATTTATTTATCTCTGCATCATCTCATTGCTCAGCACATGACTGTTGGATCATGTCAAGGCTGATTCCGTTACTCTATAAATTTCATGCTTTTCCCAGTGTGGGAGTACAGTGGTAGTATCATAGAGGTGAAAGCAGTCCTGCCTGACAGCAATTACTCCCCATTAATGGTCCTTTCAAAGAAATTTCCTGTGTTGTATTTTGGTGTGAATATCAAGTCAGTTTCTAGCCCAGATGATTCTGTCACGGTGTTTGCTTTTTAAAACACTTCTCTGTAGCCTGTGCACATCTCCTGATCCTACACTAGATCAAACTATCCATGCAGTCCAGTATAATGTCTCTATGGCAGAGGCATAAAATCATCCCAAACCAGCACATCTTGTTCACATGACTATGTCTAATTCTAAAGTCTAGCACTCCCCCAGGGCTTCCTAATACAGAAATATCTGCTTTCTAAGTGAATCTGTAGGTCTCAGCTGTGTTTTTTAAGAGCTTCATGGTCATTCTTTATTTTTCATCTTTCAAAATCAGTAGTTAGCTTATTTTTCTCAAGAAAGCTTTTTACAGACACCTTTTGTAAAGAGCACCGTGTGCAGCTTCAAGGTTCCCCCGTTCTGAAACCGAGCAGGCAGTTTGGAGAAGTAGTAGCTATCAAGATAAAAGACAACCTTCAAGGCCTGTCGACTTCCTTCAATGTGGTAGAAGACATGAGTATCTGGAGAAATAAAGATAAAACACTTGCTGCTTTACCACAGCAGAATTGTGAAACCCCTGCTATCTAAGCTTGTTAGATTACCTCGTGATGTATCACATCACCATAAGGTGAATAAGGGAGAGCCTTTATGGAAAGAATGGAGGCTCTGAAACCTTATACTTAAAAGATCATAGTTAGTGTGACCTAGTATGATGTTTGATCCAAATACAACAAAGACGGTTAATAAGTAGAATCCCATGTTGTTTCACGGCATTTCATAGCCAGAAAACATGAAGAGAGAGATCTGGCAGGATAAGACACTGGACACTGAAAAGCTGGGAATTCACCAGAGGGAGAGCGGTGCAATTCTCTGTCACATCTCCTCCCCCTGCACAAAATGGCACAGTTAAGGCACACTGGCACAGGCCACAGCTAAACAGCACTGTTCCATTGTGACAGGCCTGCTTTACGGGCTGTGTGCTTGCAGTGGAAGCTGAAGGAATTCAGCAGTGCTTCAGAGAAGCTGCCCAATGCTCCACCAGTGACCAGGTGTGACGTGGTGTCTTGCATTTACAATCATAGAGGATATTAATCCATAGAACATACCCCAAAAAAATGTGTGCCTCAAAGAAACAGAGAATACTCACTTGCTACAAGACTTTCATCCAGCTGCTTGAAAAAAAAGGCAACTTTGTCTAGTTCAGCCAGCGTGACCTGGATGTCTTCCAGCATGATGCGCTCCTCCTTCTGTAGGGCAAGGTAATAGATACAAAGAGGTTATTATCGGCCACAAGATGAGTGACAGGAAGGTACTGTTGTTGTGGGCATGTTTTGGTTCAGGAAATCTAAAGCAGAGTGCAGAGCGCAGAGCTTTCCATTAGATCCATCCCAGCCAGAAAATCACTGTGTGGTACAACTTTAACCACCCTTTGCTTAGATGTCATTTGATGTGATACACAGAGTAAAGAGGTTTAAGAACTAAGTAAGTCTGAAGGGATCTCTTTCTCCAAACTTTATACCTACAAATGTGAGGAACAGCTGATCAGTTACTGCAATATAAATAGTGATACATTCTACACAATGCAAACAAATAGCAGTTACATGCTCAGATAGTTCGGATTGTATTTTATAAATATCTCCACACCCAATCTACAATGTCTGCAAAGTAGAGAAAAAACCCTCCCTTCCCTATAATGTCAGAGCTGCTTGTCTGTTTTATGCCTCTCTTTTCTTAGCATTTTTAGAGTTACAGTAGCTGTTCTCCTGTAGCTGTGGCTCATCTGTTCATTAGATGCAGAAGAACTATGCAAGAAGGCTGCTCTTCTTAGACAGGGTGCTTCAAGCCCCAGCACCACAGACCTGAGAGAGACTGCACTCTGTTTGTCTCAACTCCTGCAATACTCAGAACTTCCTCACCCGTTTGGGAGATGCGTGTCCTCACCAGGGGATGGCAGGGGACACTCATGCCAGCAACAGCTGGGTGCTAAAACCTCTCTAAATGCAACAGCATTACTCCAAATATGAAGGCTGGCTGACTGTTTTCTATAGTGTTCTAGTGTGACAATGGGTCCAGTAATTGTGAAGAGGTGAATATGACCAGATAAGGAATATGGGCACTTGGTTGTCAGCTATGGAAATCTCCAGAGTTTGCAGTAGTGAGAATCTGAATACGCTGTGGGAATGCAGGTAACAGGTTCAACAGCTCTGGCTGTGCTGATGGCACAGAATCACACAACCAAATGTAAGCAGACCTGAGGATACCACAACTCTTCATCTTACCACAGCAGGGGAGAGGAGAGACTGGTAGTTCAGTAAAACTCCAGTGGCTGCTATCTGTTCCAGCCATTTTCTGCTGGCATCTCTGCTGCTCTCTTCATATTCCCCATTGTTGTTGTACCGATAGTTGAGAGCAGCCAGTAACTGCTCTGAAAAGGTGCAAATAGCAGCCACAAGAGACTGACAGAAGATGGAATCACGTCTCAGCTGTAGCTCAGTATCTGTCAGAGAAGGGAAGCACAAAGAAGTCATGAATATGCTCATCTTTCCTCTCATTGCCAACAAAGCAGTTTGTGTGTGTGCACACAATGTTCCGCTTCTGCTGTAGCTTTGCGCTGACTTCACAGATAACCTCTCCTTGCTGTGTGACCTGGGTGGAGAGAGAAAGACAGCACAGCTGGCACCATGTGCATGTTGCAAAGTTTTCTAGTCCAACTGACTGTTCATTACTCCTGCCTTCTGCATGCCCCTTCTGAATGGAAAGAAACTAACTACTGGAAAGTAACAAACTCCTTAGTTACAGCCATATCTGGACTGATTCCCTTCTTTTTATGTTTACAGGAGCAAGAGAATTATTGAAAGAAGGTCTCTGCCATTACTTCTCTCCTGGGCTATTAGAGATCAATCTTCCCCCATCCATCTGTATTTTGTGGGCTTCCATATGCCCAGTGCATTAACTGGGCCCATCCATACAGTATCAATTGGTTTATTTCTTGGGAGAATTTCCCCTGCGTTAATTTTGCTTCCAGTGTGCCTGCCAGGCAGCCACATGCTGGTCAAATCAATCTTGTCACGCTTCAGGGGATTGCTGGCCAGAGAGGCACATGAATAAGTAAAGAGTTACTTTCCAGGCAGCCCCAGCCCCTCAGCAGACTCTGCATCGCTGCAGCAGCAGCTCATTGGCAAGGCATTGTTCCCTAGGGAAAGAAGCTGAAGACATCACCCAGAGGCTTTGAAGGTCTGCATTCTTGTCAAAGCACTGAACACAACAGACTGACTAACACACTCCAGGTCCTGGGCCCTATTCTCAGCTTAAGGGCAAGCATCCCTTTTTCCAGCGGTGTTCATGGAAACGGTGCAGAAGATGGGGCATACACAGAGAGACATTTTATCTGCTATCAAAAACCAGCCTTTATGGTCAGTAGACTGGCACACAGCCTGGTTTGGACAGACCCACAGACCAGCCCGGGCAGGAGCTGAGACATAAGTTAGAGCCATACAAATCTCTGATCTTCAATCTAAGACTTGAGAATCAAGTGTGGCACAGTGAAACACCAGTCTTCAGTTATGTATTATCTGATTTTCAAAGAAAAGGACACCAAGTAAGCGCTACAATTACAAAAAGACTGTGCATGGGCTCGTTCTAAAGACCTGTCCCTTGCTCTGTAAGCACAGTGCTTGGTGTGTGGTCTCATTTTTGCTGCATGTTCTCACCACAGCAGGACGGAATAAAGGGAAGGTGGGTTCTCTTCCATCTGGAAAGGAGGGTTGTTCAAAGGAAAAAATGAAGACAGAAAATCCCTGTCTTAGGGACTTCTGTATGTCCCTAATGTATGTTGTTGTTTTGTAAAAAATGAAAACCCCTTACCTGTGCATTTTAACAAGGCCAAAAGCAGCTGATTCTTCCCATCTAAAACAGTGAAGAAAAGAAATGCTGTAATCAACATAACACCAAGGTAGATGTGATTGCAGCTGGTTAACAGTTTCCCCATTCCCCCCAGATCCCTGGCACCCACATGGGCATGTCTGTTTACTCTGGTAGCCCTCTCTTGCAGAGACATGTTCATGACTGAAAAAAAAAAAAATATAAAGCAAAGAATTTTAATGGCTACATGCTCTGTTAACTACCATGAATTACTGGAAACAAATTGCATTTGCAGATGAATCCCTAAGGAGGCGACTTCTATCCAGTGCTTCACACTGATCTGTGAACATCAGTTTCATCTCCTGTTTCAGTTCAACCAGATTGCAATGTTGTAATATCTGATTAGCATTCACTTCAGTTTGGAATATACCAAGCATTTCTCTCTTCATTTTCCAAAGAGGTTTAAAAGCACAGGGAGATAGATCAGTCTGACACCAATCTGAATGGGCTGATGAAATAAAGTAAAGGGGAGAAAGTCCTTTTGAATTACTGCATAGCTGCAATTTTACCATAAAGCACCAGGACTCTGCAAATCATGACCTGCTCTATCTGGTCCTCTCTAGAGCCCAGGACAGCCTTATTACAAAATGAGTTAAAACAATGAAAGCAACTGCTAGATTTGATTAAGATCTCTTCTTCTTGAAGCTAGCAACAAATGTTTCCTTATTTACAGACCTTCCACATGTTTCTGTATGATGTCAACAAGGTTCCTGATGCGCAGTGGAAGGTTCCATGGATCTTCCTGAATGCTGGCTTGAATATTATTCCGGCACCTAACTGTGGTTTCTTCCTTCTGTTTGAATTCTAGAAAACATGGAGTGTGTTAGCCATTTAGGAAATGTCACATAGCTAAGAGTGGCTTAGGAGTTACAATGTGAATACAGATGAAAGCAGAGACACAGTACCAATAGCAGTAATTGGGAATTCATAAGGTCCTTAAATAGAACTAAGAGAGAGAACAAAATACTATTCCCATAGTCCCATTATGAGCAATCTCCCTGCACTGCTTTCAGGATTGTGGGCCTGGCTGACATGCACAGTGCAGAAAGCTCTGCCCTACTCACTAGACAAAGAACTTGTTTCCTCTGCCTGTAATGACCTGCAGGCAGCTGTACCAGGTAGATCCAGAGAATCAGATCAACTTTTTGGCTGCAACTGTCACATTCCATAATTCTGATGAGAAGTCTGGAAATACCCTGTTTTATTTCACCTGATGAAAGCTAACAATTTAATTATAGAGAAGAAAAATTATTCTCAAATTATTTTGCCATGCATTTAAGCCAAACACCTCATTGTTGGTGATAAAGTGCATAAGACGACAGAGAAACAAAAAAAGTTATGCTAAATAACTGATCCTGGACAGGAACAGAGAAGCACTCCAATGTCCATCCATCAAGAAAAGCTGTCTGTGGTAGCTATTAAACAGACATTGTGGTCCAGGATTCCAGCTGATATAAGCAGGGCTTGTTTGTTCCTCAGTGTGATCAGTAAACTAAGACTCTCTCAGGGTAATTAATTTACTTTTATTAAATGATATTCTGTTTAAGCAAAATAAATGTCTTATTTCTTCACTTCATTCAAATTGTAAAGGCTAACATCCTACACAAATGTGAATGTGTTCCTAGAGGTGAGTTCATATCATAGAACTTCACAGGAGTTATTTCTGGAGTCGAGAAAACAAAAGCAGGAAAAGATCTCTAGTTCTAGAGTTTGCCACCGTAACTAAAAACCAGAGCCAGTGAGAGGTTGGAGCTCTCACCTCCTACAGCACCTGAGGTACAGCAGGAGTAATAGGGAACATTACAGATTTAAAGTGGGAAAGGAAATGCAGCAAATATTTAGAAAATAAAATCCTGTGTATTTCAGGCAGAAAAGAAACCACATCCTGAGCCACAAAAACCATTAAGACCAACGAGTCATCATGCTCCCTGAGGAAAAAGAAAACATGTTATTATCTGTTTCCTCTCTATGAGAATCAGCTTTCAAAACAAGTGTTATGTGAGGATGAGTTTACTCTGGCAATCATCCATCTGAAGAAAAGCAGAGTAAGTCATTAAGCAAACTGAAGCAGAACCTTTGGTGCCTTGGATCTCCAGTGGTCAGCCTCTCATCAGCTTATCAGAACACTCCTTCACCTTGAATCTGACTATCCCCGCTTTGTACCTTTTCAAATATGTTCACATCAAAGCAGGGATTTGGAAACTTGTGAAAGAGCTGCGAGAATTGAGCAGCATGTAACAAAAGAGGCTTCTGTGTGTTTCAGGAGGAATTCCCAAGAAAGTGACCTCTTAGAGACAAAAAATTTCAGTGTCAGACATGGTACCTGCCTAATGAATGACTGGGTAGACTGCAGAGTTAAGGAACTCTGTGTGGCCATGCCCCATGCGCTTCCATGTTAAGCTCTTAAGTCTTGGAAATCACATTATTAAATACAATCAGTCTATTTCTTTACCTTGCAAATTGTGGTCCATGGGAAAGTGTTTGGTTTCCTCAAAGGCCTTAGTTATTCCTGGTCCTTTTAGAAGTGCATTGATTGCATCAACCTACAATTGGAACATTATCAATCAGCGTCAGTAAGGCTTGCAGAAGAAAATCTGAACAGGACTCTTGAGGGAAACTGCCGAGGCCCTTACATTATTTGTATTTTGGAATGACTGACACACAGCAGTCAGACTTTGTAGCCATGAACTGGCCTCAAGAGCCTCTCACATTTCTAACAGCATTTTGCACAATGACGATCTATGTGCTGATGAGGTAAGAGAACAGGAAACAACTCTTTGGGGTTACACATTATAAACATATCTGCAGGCTAAACTTGTGAGAACCTCCTGAAACCTGAAAATGTGATCCATTTACATCAAACAAAGTATTAGAAATTTGTTCCTTTTTTTCAAGAAAGCTGTTTTTCCCTTAGTCTCATGCCTTAAGTAGGGCAAGTCAGCTTTGCTTACATCACAAGGCAGCTTTAATAATGGAGACAAAACCAATTCATCAAATTGTCCTGTACTACACTTGCTTACAGTGTACCCCAAAATCTCAATAGTATGCTTTCCTCAAAATATGATTTCATAACACAATTTAGTACTTTCAATTATTTGATTGACATTGATAAAGAGAAACCAATTCTGTGTAAGAATAATGCTTTACATACCTGGTTAAAAAGGTGTTCCAGACAGCCATGAAGTTTGTCTTGCTTGTCTAAAGGTATCCTCATATCATTGGGAAGCTCATCTCCTAATAAAAGAGAAATTAAAAGCTTTTAACTTACAAACATAATATGTGATGAGGCATGGGCACACCTTCCCACTGGTGTGAAGTAAATCATGATTGCTGCTGTATCTCTAATTCTTAGATCAAAATGCTCATTATTTTCATATAATGCAAGTACCCAATAACTAAAGGAACTTATCGCTGCCTAATACCTCTCCCATGTTCCAAATTTACTGTGGTTTATTAGAAAAAGGCAAATCCGTATATTCGTTTTCTTGTGATTAGTTTTGAAGAGACCACCTGTGCAAATCAAATATGCAGGTGCTTATACTCAGCAAAGGCTTCTCAGTGCTGCTGAAAGGCTGGGCACGAGAAGGAAGCCCATGAGCTGTGCACACACTCACCCGATCCCATCTCGTCACTGCCCAGGTAGGAGCTGTTGCTCCGCACGCTGGTGTAGGACAGCACGGAGTCCCGGTTACTGTTGCACTCACTGCAAGGGAGAGCACAGAGGGCATTGAACCAACGCTGTCCCTGCACCCAGGCCCTGCTCTTCTGCCTTTATTAGGACTGTGCTCAACTCATCACATGCAGAACAGCCATTAAGCAAGGACTCTGGGGCCGGGCTGTCACAGGACGTCTTTTTCTATTTGCAGTTAACACTGAATGCTTAATACATCACCCTGCTTCTGTAAACAGACATCTCCACTAAAAATTTGCTACCAGTTCTCGGGGTATTACAGCATCCAATTCCACCAGACAGGGAG
The DNA here is from genome assembly GCA_025920805.1 of Petroica traversi. Taxonomy (NCBI): domain Eukaryota; kingdom Metazoa; phylum Chordata; class Aves; order Passeriformes; family Petroicidae; genus Petroica; species Petroica traversi. Next base: position 182,127 of record JAHLSL010012968.1, read on the forward strand.
GCTGCAGTAGCACAGATAGTGGAGATGGGAGAGAAATCTCAGGGAATGTAAGCCACTGGAGAATCAGGCACTGCAGATCCTATCATGAAGCACAGGAGTCATGACCGTCAGCTCCACAGCAATCTTGGCTCATGCGCACCTGGAAAATTCTAGAGTGAATCTCCTCTCTTTAAAGTTCACTTTAACTATTCTTACTAATAGTAATCAAAAAGATTAGAAATGGATCTCAGGCAGTCCCCTTCTGATGAAATAACAGTGGTTTTAATGGTACAAGCCTAAAACAAAGCTAACAAAATTCTCTACTATCTCTGCCTCTGATTTAATTTTTAACTGAGATGTAAGAACAATATAACAGCAACTGAAAGAACCCTAATTGGGATTCTTGCTGTCCTTTTCTAAATCTAGTATCAAAAAAATCTGTTTTTTTTCTCAAGAAGATGGCAACTACTCTGCAGTACAAACCCTTATGAATTACACCTCCAAAGATCCCAGAAAAACAGCCATGGCTATTGCAAACAAGGTATTTTCTGATCTGCAATTTGCTTGGGTTTGTAGCTAATCAATGCTCTTTTAAATCAAAACCCATAAAAACACATTCCTCCTTGAGAAACTATTATCTGTAATATATGCTTAATTCCCTGCTTCTGTCTAACAAAGATACCACAGACTAAAGTTTCTCAAATGTATGTGTTGAATTCTGGAACAAGTGACAAACTCAGAAAGACTGTTTGTGCTGTCCCTTTGTTACCCAGAATATATTAGCCTCAATTACAGAAATTTAAACTACAGGGACACCCTATTAAGAGTGAAAGAAATACAGCAAGCACATTTCACTCAGAAAGCTCCAGAGCACAAGAACAGATTGAAATCTCACATAACAGAGATGCCTCAGATCTCAGCACTACAAGTGCTCATTCTATTTCTTTACTGACTTTGTATTTGCTGTCCTTTGAGGACATCAATATTCAATTGGGCAATCTTACTGGCCCTGTCCTGAGAAAGGGACTGGAGTGTGCAGGCTCCAGAGACCAACTGTTCCCCTTCTGCCATTCTGCAGTCCTGCAGGGGTGGCACCTATTGCTACTGGCACGAGTGTCCACCATCAGCAAGTAAAGCAGGAGGACTGCAGCAGGGACATTACAGAGACTGATCATTCATTCAGGTCCCTGGAATCCTCCCAGCTCTACAGTCTTACTAGAAATGTAAAAATGGCCTAGTAAGGATGTCAAATTGCAGTGATCAGACACAGCCACAACTTATTCTGAAAATGACTTTCCAAATGTTTCCCACCGAAATAAAGAGATTGGTAGCAAATATTCCTGGAGAATCAGCAGTCAATCATGTCCCAAAAAGATTTTGAGACACCTGAATAAACATTTTCATTTGTGGTTTCAAAGGCCCATTAAAAATATAAAACTCAATGTCCATTTCTGTTTCTCAATGTCTTAGACTTTGAGGAAAATTTGCTGCAGAAACAAATGGAAGTATCAACTATTAGAAGACCAAGCAGACTGAGAATACTGCTGGACTTCTGTAGTTTCTGACTACAGGATGCAGAAAGTCACACTAGACCTATTTATTTAGTTTTATTCTGTTGTCTAGAAGCTTTGGTATCTTGGCATTATTTTAGGGAAATTATTTTTGCTGTGTATGTCTCCAGGGTAATAAATGTAATGAATACTTAACTAAAGTGAATACTCTATTGAGTACTAGATAATTGATTGAAAAACAGGAAAAAACACCTATTTCTTGAATCCATACTGTATTACTAAGGTAAAAGTGGCACAATCTTCAGACTGACCTGTAGGAGTCTCTGAAACTCATTGTGTCATGTCCAGAATCTTCCTGGTCCTCCTCAGAAACTTTGAAACAGACCTTCTTGATTCCACCATGCTCAGTTTTGTCAGGATCACTCTCTTCTGTTCCCAGGGAAGGTGAGGATGCCTCCTCAGCAGATGGTGGCTCACAGGCACCACCTTCTGTAGGTTCTGTTATGGTGGACAAAAGTCTGCAGAAGCGTAACACAGATCTCTCAGTCCCACAAATGAACTGTCATCACTAAGGCTAAAATCAGCTATGTGAAATCAGAGCCAACTTTGTGAGCACTTTACATATCCAACCTAGCCATACCATACCATTACCATACCATACCAAACATCTGATCTGAACATGCTCTCATTTTGAGGCCACTCCCCCTTGTCCTGTCACTCCAGGCCCGTGTAAAGACTCTCTCTCCATCTTTCTTGCAGGCTCCCATCAGGTATCGAAAAGCCACAAGTAGGTCACAAAAAGCCTCTTCTCCAGCTGAACAATCCCAATTCTCTCAGCCTTTCCTCACAGCAGAGCTCCATCCCTCTGATCATCTCCATGGCCTCCTCTGGACTCTTTCCCACATCCTTCCTAGGTGGAGCACCCCAGAGCTGGAGGCAGCTCTGCAGGTAGGGTCTCACCTGAGCAGGGCAGAGGGGGGACTCCCCCCCGGCTTCACCTGGTCCCCACACTGTGGGGGTGAGCCCAGACTGACAGATTCTGTCAGTGCACACTGATGGCTTATTCGCAGCCTCTCATCCACCAGCACTCCCAAATCCTTCTTGGCACAGCTGCTTTCAGTCCCTTTTTCCCCAGCCTGTACTGCCACAACCAGGTACAGCACCTTGCACTTGGTCTCGTTAAACCGTAGGAGATTCCTATGAATCCCAATTCCCAGAAGGTGCTGTTTCCACAGTTACCCTGCTTCTACAAGGTGTAGCTTAATCACTGTAACCATGGTGGCCTGAAAGTCCTCACTTTCTTCCTCCAAGGCATTGGGTTTCTCCTCTCAGCTCGTTGGTTCTACCCAGCAGCCACCACCCTTTCAGTATCCATGTCGGATCCAAGGCTCCATGTGCTTTCCAGTCAGGTGAAGTTTTGGTCATGTGCTGCTTTTGGCAGGGATCCAGTTATTATTTTTTTTCCATTGGCTGGTATGGGACTGTTGTGGATTTGTGCTGAACACAAGGTTGATAATACAGAGAAGTTTTTGTTACTGCTGTGCTTACACAGAACCCAAGGTGTTTTCTGCCCCTCATACAGTCACACTGGGGAGGGGGCTGGGGTGTGTGGGAGACTGGGAGGAGACACAGCCAGGACAGGTGACCCCAACTGACCCAAGGGATATTCCAGATCATGTGACACCACGCTCAGAACATAAAGTGGGGGAAAAGGAGGAAATGGTGGATATTTGAAGAAATGGTGTTTGTCTTCCCAAGTCACCTTTCTGCAGGATGGGGCCCTACTCTCCTGAACATCTGCCTGCTCACAGGAAGCAGTGAATGAATCCCTGGTTTTGCTTAGCTTGTGTGCAGTTTTTGCTTCAGCTGTTGAACTGTCTTTATTTCAACCCACACGTTTCCTCACTTTTATTCTTCTGACTCCATTCCCGATCACACTGGCAGGGACTGAGTGAGGGGCTGTGTGGGGCTGAGCTGCTGGCTGGGTCAAACCATGACAGTGCATCATGGGCTGTTCTGTTCATGACTGGGATTCCTGGAAATGGCAGCCATTGTACAGCTTTCTCCCAACCACACAGCTCATCCCTGCAGCCCCTGCTACCAAAACCTTACCTGTGATGCACAAACCACAGAAAAACTAGTCTATCTTTTTTTACTGCTACTAGGAGACCTGTGACGATAAAGAGAGAAACAGAAAGACAAAAAGAGGAAAGGAAACCATTTGTTCCATAGTGAAACTGGCCTGCTATTACCAGTTTTGCTTAGTCTGCCTTACTACAGACAAAAATCTCAAGGGCAGGGTCTATGCCCACATGGGATTCCAAAACTGCTCTTGACAACAAACAGATTCTTATTTTGGAATATACAGTAAGCAAAAAAGTGGCTGTCAAATTCAGACAGACTTTTAGAAGTAATACAAACACTGGTAGATCTGCCCAGGAATAGATTTGACACAACCAGCGAGGACCTGTCATCCAAGGGCATGTGTGAACAGGCAAGTGAAGAGGCTGACAGCTGAGGCCGACAGCACGCTATGTTTTGGAAGTTACTGCCTCAGTGTTGTAAGAATTTCTTTCTCCAGTGCACACAAGATTTTGTACTCACTTATTTATCTGAACAACATACTGCTTCATTTCCTTCACTGCAATGTCAAGTTTGTTGAAAAGGTGCAAGTAGGAGTCTTGCATCTCCCAGTCTTCCTGTTTCAGCAGAAAACTCAGTCCCCTTTCTTCCCGAATTGTTCCTCCATTCTGCCGGCCAAAGCTACCACCAGGATCTTCATCTTCTGGGGCTGGACATCTCCAGGATGGTGCAGCCATAGTGGTGATGCAATGCTGAGTATACGAGACTGGATTTAGGGTACCTACTAAACATTAGAGGATCTAGTTAGTATGACTCTCATGACATTCTATGACAAAATATTCGGAAAAAACCCCCAAAGAAGTCGGGTTTTTTCCCTGGCATGCTAATTAGATATTTTAAATTTACTGCAGTTCAGAAACTGGCTAAATTATGGAAGCAAAGACCCACATCCACGTGTCTACTCCTACAGATAATGTAGGAGCTCTCTAAAAGCATGTGTTGAAAAGTTAATGAATTTGGGTTCTCGGGAGTCAGTCTATGCTACTATTCCAGCTCTACAGACATTTACACTTAGACACATAAAGGAATAGGATTCTGTCCTTATGGAAGATAAATTAATTCTTTTCCATTTAGAATTGCTGAATTTTGGTGCAGTACTTTGCTAACTACCTTAGTTCGCATTAAAAACACTATGGCCAAAGCAAGCAAGGCTCCTTTATAGATCTCATTTGAATGAGTCAATGCCATTGTTCAGAAGGTTGGTCAGTCTATACTTCCCTCTTCCAACACTCCTGCACTCTGACCTTCACAGGGCAGTGAATCAGAAGCATGTTAAGTGAGATAATGATAAAGAAATGTTGGAACTCAAACAACCAGATTTGTAGGAGAAATGCTGCATAACAGCAATTCATCAGAAAATAGATCCCCTGACACAGACTTTCAACTCTAATGCATGGAATTTATTTAGTAATGAGAGTAGAAAGCAGCACTGCAAGGTGATTGACTTCAGCTGTCCCCCTGAATGAAGCATTGCCATCTGTCCCTGCACACTTTTAGTCAGCACGTCACCTCTACTAAGGGCAACAGCACCTTGGCCACGTAACTAGCATGAGATGATGCCCAAACAGTTTAGTTAACAAAAACATGGCACCTGAAGCCCCTGTGTGCTTAAAGCCATTATTTTTTCACAACACAAGAAGGCTGCCATTTAACTATAAAATTTTAAGTAGAAAGAAAGGGTACTGGCAAGACTATGTTTCCTTGGAATTTATATTTGACCTTGCTGAGCAGTGGAAAACCACAACTTTTTATACAGATAAAACCAGTATGACTTTCAAAGTGAATTATTACCTTGCTCTGGATCAAGACCAATAATAGAAGGTTTCCGTCCAATGCGAATACTGAATGATCTCCCTGCTGAGGTAGTGCTTTTGGGGTATGACACCTCCATGAGGTTAATATGGCAGTTTGTGGGGCAGAAATCCATACTGTTGAGTGAATGTGGTTCCATAATGGCTTGTTTGAAGGCTGGGCTCACCTTTATTTTCAATTCATCTGCAAACTGGAAGAAATAAATAAAGGTGTGTGCTACTTCACCATCAAAAAAAATTGATGCAATACAGATAATTCTTTTCTCTTCTTGCCTCCTCTTCTAGAAATCCAGAAATTCAGATTTCTGCTGCAGCCAGAATAATATATTTTTTAAATGCTCATAAAACAACAAAGGAAAGCAATTAGCTATACCTGCTAGCACTCTCTTTTCAAGCAGCTCAGGTAACTGCACGAAAAAAGCACATTCACTTTGTTTGTTTACACCATAACATACTGTAGTTACGTTCAAGTTAAATAAGATATACATCAATCTGTTCTCATATTTATTCATTAATACAGTGGAAATAAACCTGCAATAATATGTTTCAGCCCACAGCTCTGACAAGCAGAAAGGAGTGCTTTACAGATAAGGGATTTTTCACTCAAAACTTGCAGAGCTGTTCTCATGCCTCCAGGACACCCACCTTGGAAACATTATTAAAAAATACTATGATGCATTTAACACAATTAAGTTTTGCCTCAAGACTTCACAAATAACTAGCAGTGTTGTACCTTTTGGTAGCTCGTGAGCCTCCTTCTAATGCTTTCCAGCTTAGTGTCACAGATTTGCCGGAATTCATACTGGGGCATGGTGGCCACAGCACTGCTTAGGGATATGAGTTTTTCATAGTTGCTTACGAAGAGACTGTCCTCTGCAGCAAAGGCCTCTAAAATCTAAACAAATAGACAGGATGTCAAAGATATGAGTCTTGACAGGGAAGGAAAACACAGTTTTCTTCCTCTCAGTGAGTGGCAAAGCCCCATGGTTGAATAAAGTTGCCTCCAGAACAAGCTGCCTTTTTTACTGTCTGAGAACCACAAATGTGTCTAATCCTCAGACTCACATACCATTCCTCAAATTTTTAGAATCATGGAAGTGGATCAAAATAGCCACTGTCCAAGTTACTTGCTCTGGCAAGCTTTCATGGGACATAACAATAACATTACTGGGATGTGACAAACATTCATTATTAGCTCATTTTTAACAGAGATGACCAAAACTCTCTGCTGCCTTCCAACAGTGGAAGTTCTACTCTATTCCTCTAACAACCCATCCAGCCTCTAAGGTGGGAAAAAGCTGCTTGATCTTCTTGCAAGGCAAAGCAAATTCCTGCCTAAAAAGATTAATCTTAAGTATCAGCAGAGAGTATTTTACCAGGCAGATAAAAGCAAGAATTTCACAGCTGAGGGCTCCCCTCCATCTGCCTCAACAGCTAAAGTCATGGAAGCATCTGCTGATTTGCTCACACCAAACAAGCAATTGTAACTCATTGCATTCTAATGAACAGAACTCTAAGCACGGCTGAGAAGACCAATGTCAATCTCAAATGAAGAGCCAAGCCCACAGCAGCCAATAATAGGCTATATTATTTGTTTCCCATGCTATTTAGAAATAAAGCTGACCATGTATGGTTTTCAATACCTTCGCAGTGAGATTGAAGCAACCTTTTGGTTCCACGATTTTCTCCAGGACAAAGGATTTGATTCCTCCACTGCTAACATATTCATATACCACGCCGTGCTCCAGGTGGGTGTTATCCACAGTCAGGCTGATGAGAGGGGTTTCTTCATCAATGACCAGTGGAGAAACAACAGTCTGTGGTGTCTGGGCTGGAACCAAAGTAAGTCATTAGAGATGTCTGGCAGCACATGTGAACACAGGCCTGCCCAGGCAAGAGAAACCCGCTGAGAAGAAATACTGAAATGCAGAGACACAACCTTTGGCTCAGTGAGCATCTCAAACTATGCACTGCTGGAGACTGAGAGAATATTCTAAGGAAGACATTTGGTGTTGGCCACTAATGGAGACAGTGACAGAACTTTAGATAATCCACATGCCACAATCCTCATTCTGATGTTTTTCCAGGTGTCTGCACATATCCATGCTCAAGACACTACTTCAAGTTCTGTTCACAAATCCTAGCAGAAGCTTATAAGGGAAGGGAAGTATGTTACTCTCCGAGTCCTGCTGTCTGCAATAACCCTCTGGAAGATTGACATGTCAGGGGAGGGATGCAGTGAGGAGATAACATTTTTTACACAAAACAATTCTGTTGTCAGTAGACACCAGATTGAAGTTCCAGTCAGATTGAGATTTTCCAGGGAGCTGCTCATAGGCTTCTACTAGGGTGCTGCTCCCGCTGTTCCAATGTGGAACTCCACTGGGTGACCATGAAGATTTCCAGCATCACCAGAGCTTAATGGGATCCAAGCAGATATGCATCTGGAGAAGCTGCCAATGGCATTCAGAGAGTCCGGGCTCAGTCTATTTTGCTTTAGCAGTCTCCTTAACATCTACTCTGCTGAATAAGCCCTCAATATGAAAGTAGAACTGTTTTTTGAGCTATGCTTTCAAAAGTTGGAGGAAACGCACCCACACCTTTTCGTGACGTAGTGGTAACACGCCTTGAAAACTTGCTCCACATTGAAGTAATTTAACAAGTTTATCTTCAGTCAAAAATAAAGAAAATACAGATGATTCTAGGCAGAGTTACTTGCAAACCTTCCCTCTCCATCAGCTACTGCCCCTAAATGCCTGATTTGCAGGGGCTACCAAAGGATTCTAAAAATGCTGAGTCCATTCCCATAACTGGCTGTCTTGTAAAGAACAGAGAGTCACATGTGCATGTTTTCTATGTGTACCTCTATTTTTATTCCCCTGAATAAACTGCAGCAAAGAAATACTTCCTCTGGCAGACCCTGTTCAATTACAAAGCTTTGCTAAGACAAGAGATATTCTACAATAATAATTATACTTTATATTTCTACTGTGATTTTCCTTCTCAAAGCCCCTGAATTGTCCCTGGGTTTTCTTCCCCCATGAGAACCTTTACCTGATTCCCATTGGCTGCTTTGAAGGGGTTCCAATTCTGCATGTCCCTCTAACCCAGAGCTGTCTTTGCTGGAGCCCAGAGTGCCATTCAAACACGCAGGGGATGCTGCTTGCTGAACTCTGTCCTCTTCAGCATCTTCATGTGTTCTGTACACCCACTGGTACAACCCCTTTCAAGAGACACAGCCGTCAGCTAGGACCTCAAAATGCCCAACCTCCAAGTATTTGGACTACAAAGGTGAATCTAGCTATCAATTCTGTATCTTCTAAGTAGGCTTATTTTCTCTGAGCTTCAAAGAACATAAAATTTAGATCAATAGCTGGGTAAACTTCTAAGGTTAGTAACAGTTAATGATTTTTAGTACTCTATGCAGTGTAGGCATGAAATGACTTTCATATTATTTGTAGGCGTTTTGCAACTGGAATCAGGTCCCCTCAGTGAAAGCAGGATCCTGGCCTAGAAGGCAATGAGTCAAAATAAACATCTCGATGTTCTTTTTCTGAATGTTTAGTGAGCATAAAAGCACAGGAAAAGGGGAGGGCAGAAGAAGGGCATGAATTAATGTACTTCCTTTGAGGCTGAGCATTCATACCAGTGCTTCCTGCTGCCTGGTCCTGTAGGCTGTGAAGTGCTCCAGAACTTCCTTGTAATTTCCATGTGTTGCATTATTCCCATTAACTTTCAAAATACACTGCCCTGGATGAAGGCCAACGGCTGCAGCCTCAGAACCTGAAAAATAACAGGAGAGAAGTTAAACAGAAAGGCCATCTACCTATGGACGAGAATACTGGAAAGTCTGCAAATGCTTTCTGGTTAGAAAAAGTAAGAAGAGCTGGGTCAGTCCTGTCATGCCTTTGTTACTAAGCCTTTGCTACTATTCAGAGAGCTTTACTGTGTAAGGATAACTTCATGTTTTCAGCAGTGCTGAAAAACAGCAAACTCCTCTATCTAAATGCATTCATGCTAGGAATTGACATTTCTGTGGGAAACTGTCTGGGATTCTTCTATTGTTCTTTTAGCCTAATGGTTACATTAGCTGCGGTCTTGCTTAAGTACAAACTGTTATATTTGTTCCAGCCTCTCACACCTGGAAGACAGAACACTTGCATGTTACACAATTTGCCACAGAAAAAGACTATGATGTCAAATGCAATTTGTCTTTTCGAGGCAAAATCCTAAAGAAGGACAATCTCCCTACCTGGAACTTCCAGCTTGCACTCCAAGCTGTGAAAACATGGTTCTAGGTGCTGCTATAAAGGAATGTAATAAATGTGTGTCCCTTGGAATGCCATCTGTGGGTGCTGCCTAAGCTAACTGCACTCATCTGGAGACACAAGTTTGTTCTGAAGGAAGTAGTGTATGTCTAAAAGCTCCTATTTTCTGCATCTGCTTAACATAAAGGTTAAAGCTGTGCCTTGCTTGTAGCTCAGTTAATATGTCAGGTACAGAAGTAGTAAATATCCCTGTCAAATTGTGTTTGCTCCTTTTAAAAAGACCAAGGAGTCTGCCTCTGTCTTACACTGGTAATTTGTAGCAATATATGCCTGTGTAAAGGGAGAAGCAGATTCCAAGTCTTACGTCATACTCTGTGATGTCCAGATTGTGTTTGACTTGTCTACCAACCTGCTGATCCAACAGCCCCTTCAGAACCCAGTGACCCAAATTGTGGATGACTACAGGCAAAAATATTGAAGAAGCAACAGACAGAATTACCCCTCAGCTTTTTCTCAACCATCTCAGTTTTATCTTTTGTTTCCCTGTGGCTGTTAAGGTTTACCTTAGTAGTCTCAGAAGAAACAAGAGCAGGGTCAGTGAGCAAGTGCATTTCTAGTTTGCAAGATCTAAAATGATAAATACTTCTTAAGAGTGCATGGAACTGTGCATTGCAGTGTTCAAGTTACTTCCACTGTGGAATTAAAATACTCCTTGTATTGTACTGATGGGATTAGAGATCTAACACTCAGTTCATAAGAATGATATGACTCTCTTAGAATCTATTTAGATGATAAGCACGTTGAGGCAGGAAATCTCACGCTGTTCTATGGTTATATGAGTGTGATTCTTGTTTATCACGGGTTCTTGTCACTATGGCCACTAAATTTGTCAGAACTTGTACAGAACAAGCTGGATAATGAAACCTGGATCTGTCTTTGTTGAAATACACACACACTTTATATACATGTCTATCTATTCAGCTGTACTCTCAACTTAACTGTAAGGTTTCTACTTACCTCTTCCTACTGCGTGAACGTATGGTGGTGCTGCTCCCCGTATCTGAAAGCAAAGTGCTTCAGGACAATCGGGGATTTTAATAATCCTGCAGATAAATCAGGGAGAAGAGAAAGCACGGCTTTAAATTAGGCTGCTGGAGTTCTGGGCAGCTCTTAACTGCATCTTTCCCTGGCATTCAACTGAGTTTGGATGGAAGAAAGCATCCACAGTGTTTACAAATAAATAACAAATAAACAGAACAGAAGAAATATACTCCATCTTCAATCTCCAAGGGAGATGGGAAATTCTATTTGTTAATTAAAATTTAGCACTTCTTAATTTATTACATCTTAAAGCGAATAACACTTGACAGAAACTTTCCAAGGCATTTATATTCACTTCCATTTCTAGGTAAACTTCAGTGCAGCTGTGCTGACCTATGTCAGCAGAGGATTTTTTCCATTAAAAAATTTAAAAAACAAAGCAGACTGGATAAGACATTCTGGACTAGAATTCAGCAACAAATGTTCACTGAGACATTCAGTTCTATGGCACATTCTGGGATTACAGAATCTAACAATACACAAGACACTAACAGGTCCAACTCTCATAATAATCAATATCTGACTGAAAAACTGCAGGAGCTGATACAGTTAAGAGTCATCCAAAAATAACCCAAGCTTTAATGGGTTTTCCCATGCTCATATAATAGTATGAGAAGCTTCACACCTGAGAAAGAATAAGAATCCTTGTGAATCAGTTTTGTTTGTGCACAAGGAAACCAAAAGTTACCTGCAGTATAAAGAGAATACATGTCAACCTTTCCTAGCAGTCCATTTTCATCATTAAAAACAGGCTGTGACTCTTGTACCTCTCACTTCTGTCATGCTTTCCCATGAGTAGCTTCTGCACAACAAAGTGTCCACACAGGTTTCACTACAACTGTAGAAGTACTACTTGGCAACCAACATTTCTCAACCCTCTTCTCTCTCTGCCCATCTAGGCACTTACTCTTTAGATTTGGTGGATACCAGAAGCCTAAGTGGCCTTCGTGAGCAGAAGGACTGGGATAAGAGGGTTTCCACTTCAGCAAACGGGCGGAGGAATACTAAATCCTCATTGATAGAATAGATTTTTCTTCCTGCTTGCAGGCCAGCCATCTGCAAAGGGAACAAACACCACAGAGCACTTTGGATCACTGGCAGCAACTCTGAAAGCTCAGGCCTCTAGGATAAACTGTTCCCTGCTTATGGACATTTCTAGCATTACTTTCACATGGAATACTCTCTGAGTAGTGCTGGTTCATCAAGTCATTTGTCACTCCCCCTGAAAGTTTTCTGCATTTACAGAAAAACAAAGAGATTTTGCCAGTATCCTTAGAAATATGCCACTCTACAGATGCATCTTAGTTTGCAATGAATATCTCTTAGTACTTTTCTGCTACAAATTTTAAAGGGACTGTTAAAAAAGGAAACTATTAAAAAAACAAGGGGTAGGAGGACGCAAAACTAGGGGCCTATAATAGACTGGCGTGATAACCAGTGACACTTGTGATTCCCCACACCTTGGGCACAGGAGCTGTGGACAGTTTTCAGCCATCAGCCTTGCCAAACCAACCTAAACCCAGTCATGTCAGTAAACATAACCTGAAGTGGTGATAAAAACCATCTCTGCTTTAAGTGAAGTATTAGCTCTTCATTAGCCTAAAAAGCCACAAGATTTTGGTTTTAATTCCTAGGTTTTGCACCCAACTTTAGTTATTTGGCAATGGTCACACAAGAAGTCGGAGACAGATCCAAAGACAAGACTGACATCCACTACTCTTGCCACTGAACAACAGCCTAAAACCCACCTCTTGATGATCTCTACCAGTTAAAATGTAACATAGCAACATTTGGACTAGGTGATAGGTATCAAGGAACAATTAAAAAAAATATTAAGCCTTCCAGATTAGTTATATTTCGTATAACTTCAAGGTTCAGCAGTTGGTTTTTCTTCTAGATGTGGCAAACCCTTTTCTATTCTGCCTGGAATCCAGTGACAAGTTTCTTGACTTGAAACAGGAGGTCCACATAGTACTACTCTCACATACACTCTGGCTCAGGGAGATGCAGATTTAGTTCTTTGCTGGAGCAGTATTATTAGATCAAGTTCAAAAGATGGGCTCATGGCCACAGATTATCTTGAAAGATCAAGAAGAAGACTCCTTAGAAAATGGTGTGCTGCAGTTGTCCTCAAACACAACAGTTTTGCAGGCTAATCCCCGAACTTCCAGCCAAATAAACAACAGAAATATTATCTGGCAGGCATTGGTTCACAGCACAGGTTTAGATTAATAACATTTTTGGCCAACCAATGCTGATTTTGAGCACTAGATAAAGCATAGGATTGGTTTCTCTGGTGACCATAAACCAAATGAGAACCAAGAATACTGAAATAATTTCACTCAAACGCTAAACTTCAGTTCAAAATTCCTTCCCATGTGACATTCTCAACCTGGCAGTCTGTCCACTTCAGTTGTTTCCATTAAGCAAGTTATCCAGGAGTTACTTGTAGTCTAAAGGAGTAACCCACAAATTTGAACATGGACATTCAAACATTCTGTAATGGTTGTCCTGGAATTTTAATTAGAAGCTCTGTCCTGTGTGCTGCCACAATTTACTGCGAAACCCTTGACAAGTCATTTAGTCCTCTTGTATCTTCATCAGTTTATCTGTGCCATATTTTGGTAAATGGAAGACCACACTGTGTTACCCACATAAGGATTCTGTAGGGCTAAACGGGTGATTAAGAAATACTCGGATACTATGACATTTGGGCCATCTCTGTGCCTCAAAGAAACAAAGTAAATATATTCTGTAGAACTCAAAAAATACCATGGAGTAAAATGACTGCATGCTTTTTAAGGAAAAAATACATATCTAAAAACACAGCTTTCACGCAAATAAACCTGTTTCCCACTAAAGACCTTTGCTATCCCAAAAGAGATGAAAGTCGCCAAGGAACCTGAGGTAAGCTATCATCACACAGATACTACTCTCACCTATCACTTCCCAATAATATTCAAAGTCCCCAAGTAATGCCAAAACACTTATCAATTTACAGAAACAGCTTATTACCAGGAATTCTAGAAGACAGACATCTTCTATAAGCTGCCTTTAAAGGAAAGATTTTTAAAGAATGGTTTGTAACTTTTCTAAGTATTGAAACATTCTTAGATACCAAAATATGAATGTGAGGTCCTACCTCAGCAGAAGACCCTCGTCGAACTGACTTCACCACAATTACTTTGTTCTTTTCTTCTATGTCAAAACCATAGTCATCCTCTTCTGGCAAAATCTTAAACAGAGCACAATATTTACATGATTTATGCTTCATAAATATGAAGTTCACAGAAAAGGTGAATACTAGAGATGAGGAATTAGACTTTTCATTGCAAACCCCATATGATCTGGCCTTGACGGAAAGGGACTACAGGATCATTTGGTCTGACTGCTGCACTGAGCCCTTAATATATACTAAAGCAGATTTTCCAGAGTTACTCAGGTATGTCTTCTGGGACTCCATCATCACATGTGCAATTAAACCTCTCACTGAACTTTGATCGAGGCCAATCTCTACAGGAAACTCTCCTTTGTCTGATACTCAGATGCAAGAAACTAGCCCTGACTTGTGATGTGGTCAGTTTGCGCTAACAAGCAGAGGTGCTGTTCACAAGTTCACAGTACACTGCAATAAAGAAATCACAATGCCTGGAGTCAGGCCAAAACCCAAATTTTCTTCGATTATGCAAAGAATGTTGTATATTTTTTCAGTTTGTCAAGATTTACGTCCTTCAATGAGAAATAATTGTGCAAATAAATAAACACTGGATCTTGTCTGAAGCATGTTTTTCCAGACTGAAAGCGCTTTGTTCCTTGGCATTTTTATAAAGTTTTTGCCAAGGTTTCTACTGTTTTCTGTTTTCAAAGGCAAACTCTCCTGTGATAGAGAAAACTTAGATGAAGGGCGTGGGGAAACCTATCCACTAAACAGCTAGAATTTCAGGGCAGTAGGAAAGCATATTTCAAACGCCAGTGCTGAGGAAATTCCAATAAACCTCCTGTGATGGCAGCATCAGATAGTGGGAAGGATTAATGCCCTATCATGAGTGTAGAGGAAAGCAGTGCTGTTCCACAGACACCAAAGCCTCAGGACTAGAGCTGCTCATAATTACTAAACACAGCATAGAGCAGAAGTCAGGCACAATTCTTTTGCGGATAAGTGTAATGAATTTACTGTACTGCTTTTGCAGGGTCTTCACGAGTCACATCACTCAAGGAACTGTTTATTTATGCATGCAAATGAAAGCAGTTCATGACTTAAGCATGACTACTACACATTAGACACAAATCTGTGCCCTCTAAGTAGGAGATATTTTCCTCAGCAGGTGCTCTTCATTTGTTTTCTGTTTGAAACAGGACTGCATTTTGACAGAGGGTGACTGATGCACTTCAGCACTACAATAACAGCATTCATATGGCTTAGAGAATGATGCCCTGAAAGATCTGTGTTCTTTCAGTCTTTTAAACTTGCATCTGCATTTACCTCACATATACACGTGTTTGATTTTAAACTCAACGGCAGATCTCTTCCAAGAGAGTGGAGCCCATTACTTTTTCCTCCACCATGTCTACAGTGTGATACTGCTAAAATATCTCCAGCTCCCTTACACTCTTGCAAGGGCTTCTTGGGAATAGCAAGGGCTTGAGCCATCACACAGGAAACAGGAAGGAACTTACGTGCGCTCGCACCTGTGTGAACTGTGCACCCAGCAGGATGGACACAAGCTCCAGAAAGGGGCCTGCAATGTCAGGATTTTCTGTGCTCCTAGAATCAGTTATGCAGTCTGCCTATTTAAATGTCAGAGCTATGGAAGTTGAAGATATAGCGCAAAGCAGACCAAGAATTAGTAGCATTTATACAGTGAAGAAAAACCTAGCTATATGTGCCCATTTTAATTCTACTCTCTCATAATTCTACTATAAAAACAATACCATTTTAGCAGAAACATGAAGGTTTACATTAACATATTTCTCACCAGAAGGTTCTTTCCTAGGATGTTTTCCACAAGCTTGAAGTCATTACGTAATTGTTTGCTCTTGGAACTGGTGCCCTCCATCTCCTCATCAGCATAAAAGCGGAAATATAAGGATTCATCCTTGAATTCACTTTTTTCCAGGACTGGAAATGATATATATGAAATACATACATCCATTTACATGGAAAAAAAAAGAGAGAAACAGAGAAGGAAGTGAAAAAAAAGCCTAAATATTTCCCCAGTCTTTACAGAACACAGACCAGATGCATCTCTATCAGTCAGTTCTTCAGCTCTGTATTTTTAAGCGAATCCTGTATTTTAGGGCAATAATTTTCTTCACAGTGCATAGTAGCTCATGACATGATGTGACCTCCCTGGCATGCAGAATCTATATAAAATGCAAAAGATCCTCTTGGAAGGAAGATGCTACTCAAAACCTCATGCTCCTTTCCTACACCCAAATGAATATGGAAAAATTATAAAAGGATCAAAGACAAGTTCTTTAAAGCATGTAAGGTGTCCACATAGACTAAGGCTCTTCAACCTTAAAAAAAAAATGATAGGGAAATGAGATAAAATTCTAGAAGGCATGAAAAAGCCTTTACCAGTTTTCAAGTACAAGACCTGGGGACTTCAAATAGAAGCAGCAAGTGAGGAGCAACTCCTTCATTCAAAATGTACTTATGCAAAGGTCTTCCTTGGCCAAGGATGCAATAAATGCCAGAAGTTTGCATGTGCTCAGAACAGACCAAATTCTTTTTAAAAGATCTCTACTATTCTGACATTATGCAAGTTCTCCATTAGTTATTTACAGTAATCTACTCTCAGAAACACTATTCAAAATACAGCAAATAAATGTTATCTATGACTAAAATAAACGTTTTATTTGACAAACTATGTTTACTCTTAAGACTTGTACATTCTATTTGAAACTGATGCAGATGTGATTTGTTTACTTCCCCTATTTGAGGATGGATGATGTCTAATTTGGCAATCTGGCACTTCAGATTTGGATGCCTCAGCACTGAGGATTGTGTCTGTTATCCAAGAGGCAATAACTAGGCAATTTGACTTAAAATCTGATATTTTTTTGTGATATTTCAGGACAGTACGTGGCTTGTGCATTGCTCACATGTCTCTGGAAGAGATGCAGTGAAAAAAACATGCTTTTTCTAGCTTGTGTAATCTCTGCATTGCTTCCCATAACTATCAGCAAGGGGCTTCCCTTGAGAAGGCACCCGGCTTAGCCACATACTAGCTTGAGGACTGTGTTCGAGAAGGATCTGCAGGAATGTCTGCAAATTGTGTACACAGCATGTATGGCACAGCCTAGAAAAGCTAATATGACTGAAGTTACAGCTCATTTCATTGGCTGGGGGAAGCAAAACTGATGCATTACCATGATGCATGAAGCCGTTATTGCAGAGTCCCACGCCCAGTGCGACAGCTTCCTCCCGAGTCTGACAGTCTCCCTGGAAACAGGAGAATAACATTACACCTCAGACAATTTTCTAAGTTAAATTATTCCTCCCTTCCCCACTGCATAGCTTGTGGCTCTGAAATTAGCAGGATGATCTGCGTAGGGAATAAGAGCAAGCCATTTGACAAGTGTCCCATTGCCCAAACAATGTTCGTTCCTCCAGACAGCATCTCTCCCTCCTATAGGAACCAGGGGAACAAGGCCCAGCATTGGGGAAAAATACCACATTATCTCAATGTAAAGACTTTGCATTTGAAATAGGGTGCTGGACTTCAGGACCCATTAGCTGCAGACAATAAAACTCCTGCTTTGAAGCTGAGAGACCCCAACCATATTCAGCTCAAGGGAGAAAAAGCTAAGTGTGAACTCCAAAGGTCAGACGGGTTAAAACCACAGTGGCACTTTGCTTACACAGCAGATTACAAAGGCTTCAGTTTCTCACTACCTGAAGCCTTGAGTGTAGTCATTCAAAACAGGTACCAAAGGTGACCTGCAAATTTACAGACTTCCCTGAAATGGCAGCCTTAAGCTTTACATCTACAACTCGGTCAAATACAAGAAATGTCTAGTTTTCTCTATGTATCTGCTATTTTGCAGCCACAAGTGAAGACTTTTCAAACATGGTTGTACTTCTTAGGTAGACAAGTAAGCTTTAAATAGCGCTGGTAAAAATCAGAAGGCAGCACTGGTCTTATAAAGATTGTTAACACTGGTCCCTTGATACGAGATGAGCAAAAGGTCACAGGGGAACCTGGTGTCTGTTATCTCAGTGAGACCAGCTGCTCAGCTCATTCCAACAGGGAGGATACCTGCTGCTCTGGCAACAGAAGCAATTTCAGTGTATTACTTTCAGACCTATTTAATGAGAAGCTGCATCATACACAAGTATTACACCTTTTCTCCCCTCCATCTGGAGAACTAGATACCCAAATGCTCTTGCAGCAGCTGCAGGGTAGTGTACCGACTTTGTTTTAAGCACCAAGCACTCTCTAATCTTGTCAGCTGAACATCAGTCCTACTTCAAATCCTGCTAAGGAGAGCAGTAGTTACTTGCCAAGCAAATGCTGGCAAAACCCATCACTGTGGTGCATCAGCATTATTTAAGTATGGGACAAAACAGTATCAGCTCTGGCCAATCCACAGCCCCATCAGCTTTTGTTAAAGAGGCTAAGAGCAGAAAAGGCACAAAATTTACAAATTAAGAACTAAATAGTGTTGTCTTGGTAGAAAAGGGACCAAGGCATTTCCGAAAGAACTGTATGACTATGCAATCACACAAGGAAAGCCAAGAAAATAGCTTTAATAAACAGGAAGTTTAATTTTTACTATAGACTAATATCAAGTCTTCACAAGTCTTCTCTCGTTTTCAACATCCCGTCATGCGCCAATGTTCAATGCTCACTTTGTGTTATTTTATGGGATAAATGGGTAGTTTCATCTACAGAGACTGGGATTTAAAAATCTAATTTATTCCTTCAAATGTAAATAAACTGGAGGAGATCTGCCTTCTAATGTTACCTTTAGTAATCTATGTTTGTTCTAGGCAACAAAATCTTTGTACAGAAAGGGCTAAAACAAACTTGGCTACTTCTGATTACGTTACCTTGGCCTCAAAACATTCCCCTAGCAAAATAGGATTCTCTAATTAGAAAATATAGCTTTAATTCTTTCAGCTCACTAAGTACTTCTCAATGTTATGTAGGTATTTGCCCAAATACAATAAAGGCAGTAACGAAAATCTTCAGAAAATAGTGCTGTTTACAATCATCAGTATTGACAAAATGTGTCTCGACCTTTTCATGCAGAAACTAGATGTGAATCTAGATACACTAGTTTTGACATGATAACTTAGGTTTATCCCATACAATCTCTCCATTTGAGTCATCAGAATTAGAGAAACTGTCTACAGTCAGAAACACAGTGAAGAAGTACGTCCAGAGCACATTACTATTACTCTTATTACTACTGCCACCATTACAATTATTATTATTACTATTGCTGTCTAGTTTTGGTCATGATGTGGATGTCTAAAGCCCTAATCATGGTGGCTGGTTGCTTTGGGATGTGCAAACCCAGCAATTAAGATGGTGTCAGACCAAGACTGTTTACATCTCCCTTGGAGGAAGAAAGCAAGTAGATGCACACAGGTAAGAGCAGAAACCAAACCACTTTTAAACTTTTCACTAATATACCGAAAAACAAAAGTTTTAGGATTATGGAAAAGGATACTCCCTTAGCAAAGAGTATCTTAAACTTTTCTTACCTGTGCAATAAGCCAGTCCACTAGTTTACTTGCAGGGATCACTGATTTGTAGGTCTTTAGGTGGTAGTCACGGTCTCTAAGAAAGAGAATTCAGGGAAAATCAGGACAAAAAGACACCTTTCTTTTACACTCAAAACCTATCTATACTATTGTGACCTACTACTAAGAAGGAGTCATCTTTTCTCTCTAGAAAGTTTGAATTAGGAAGATACTTCAGATCAACCCAAAGCAGTATTATTTAAAATTTCTCTAGATGTTGTTTTGAGCCATCTTCTGGGTGCTCACATTCTCACTAGAGGCAACCAGAAGATTCTTTTCACAGAAGTCCTGAGCTGCTGCTGTAACTCAGATTACAATACTGCCACCAGAAGTTCCACTAAAAATCACACTCTTCTGGCTGGAAATCATCCAGAATCCATTCACGTAGAGTTTACATCTTTTGGCTCAGGACCAGTCCCATCTATAAGCATCAATAAGTCTTCTCTAAGGTTTACCTATTAATGTATTCATAGACTGGGACTCTACATATTCCCTCTGTGAGGCTTAGGGAATTAGGCAGCTTTCAGCCTATTTTGTCAAGAGAGATTTTCCTGATTCTCCCTACTTGTTCAGATTTTTCTTCCTGTAGTAAAGTACCACAGAGTAGCCAGACACAAATAGAGTACACAGCATCCTTTTATGGAATCAGATAATGTCAGTCATTGTAAATAAGAAGGGCTGTGTTTAGCTCTTGTAACACAACTGGCACCAGTTCACACCCAGCCCTCGCAGAGAGCAGCACTGCTCCTGCAAGAAGGAAAAGAAACCCTATTGTAACTCAAAGCTTTTTGCACTTTTCTTCCATTTGTCTTCTCAAAACCACGAGGACAATTGATGGTTTTAGCCTCTTGTGAAATATTTCTAAAGAATTTTGACTCAGGTATAAGAGAACTATGTGGCTCAGGACACTGAGCTCTAACATGTTTCCTCTCCAAGGTCACTGGATTTCATCCATCTCAGAAGAACATAAAAGCCATTTTAAGGCTCTTTACTGGCCCATGTGAAATAAGTTTCATGGTCTTGATCCAGTTCCTAGTTGCACATCACAAAAGCCATTACCACAATTAATCTGCATTAATTGGCTTCCTCTCTTTGAGAGTCTAAGTAGAGAGGCTAAATGCTGAATGGGCTATTAAGAATGAATTCCTCTCTCACTCTTGGGGGTGGTCCTTGCATTTGAAGCTTGAGCTCCACTGGCATGACTGTGGAAGGAAGCACAGCCACTGGGGCTGTTTTACAGTCTGGATGATCCATGAGGCAGATCAAGACAAGACTTTATTCTTTAGTTCTGCTGAATCAGCCTCTTTCATTAGCATCACACTATCTGATACTGCCTTTTTTCTAAAAAATCTAATATCCAAACACCATCTAAAACCCATCCTACCCAACCCTGCTCCTTTTACTAATCATCAGAGATAAAAATACGTTGTGACTGGCTGTTGTAAACAAATGCAGCAGAAATGTCTGTGTGTTTGCAGAATGCAGGGTGTGAGAAATGAGAAAGAGAAGCGGGACTTCCAGAGCTTTGAAAAAAAACCAGCAAAACATGACAGCATTTCCAGAAGTCTGTGTGCTCAGAACAAAAGCTTTCCTCATAGTGCTTACACACAGTTTTCAATCTGTCTTCCAGTAACACGCTAAATCCAGCACAAATCTGTAGGAGTTTTCTGGGCAGTTTTTTCTTCTCACACTCTTACCTTGGGAAAATGTGCTTTTGAAATGTCAGCATGATAAAGGAAAACCTTCGAATATTGAGCACTAGTAACTCGGGGGCTCTAGATGCAAAGCAACTCCCAAAACTTCCCTAGAGATGCTGCCATCAACCTTGGTCCAAGGCCCAGTCTTTCCCTGCTTGCGGGTTAGTGCTGGTCAGGATCAATGTTATTTCACTCTCTTTTCTCCCCATTTCCATCTACCCTGAACTAGAGCAGAACACGAATCACAGAATGTTTTCCAGAACCATGAACTTTGGGTGAATAGTCAAATATCGATGTGGGAAGCATTGGAATTTTGTCAGAATGTTGCTGCCTCACTGAAACTTAACAGGGTCTAGCCCAGCAATGCACTGACATTGTCCATCACATACATAAATGGGAACAGGTTCTCTCACCTCACATCTTCCCAGAAGTACATCATAGACAAATTCAAAATTTTCAAAACGTTTTACTTTTTACACTTCAATACCCAAAGCAGCATGATTTGTTTCCAGATGGTGTATATCCTCTTGCCCTCAATGTACCGGGGTGCCAGATTTCACTTGAGGAAAAATATAAAGGCAAAGTCTACTGGAAACGCCAAGGTTTTCAGGGAACAAAACTAAGCAGAATTGTATCTCAAAGTTATCAACAAAACCATTTTGAATTTCTGATTCCTCCAGAAACCTATGCCACATGTACCTGCTACTCCAAGCAGCTTTGCCAATTTTCTAGAAGGAAGGTTGCCCCAGAAAAGCCAGCATGAGTGAAGGGATCAGCAGCCCTAAGATGCCAGATAAAGCACTGATCCAAAGGTACAGCACAAAAGCTATGGGCTTTGCAAAACTAACTTGGCCAATGCTAGCTTCCTTAGGTTAAGGTGAGGCTTGTCAGAGGCAAGGAGTCATGATAAGAAGACATAAAGCAACGACAGCCTGAGAGATTAAGTTTTCTAACATGGCTATAAAAGGAAAGATCAGTAAGAAAGAGAATAGCAGGAAGAAGAGCCTAAATATACTGGGACTTAAGTCCATTCAGAAGGACCCTGAAACTTCTGAGAGTCTGATACTTCTCATTGATTATACACAGTTTGTGTTCATGATGTCACTAGCACAGATCAGTGCTGATATGAGAAGATTCTCCAGCTGGGAAGCCATTACGAAACACCACAACACCACAAAATGGGCCTGTGGGGGTTATTCTGTCCTTGTTGATTCCCTAAAGAATTAGAGCAGATCCCCTTCAGTTTGTGAGTACCCTGAGGTCAGGAACATTTTTTTGAACTTCACTTCCCATAATTTCTACTTTGCATATGAATTACTGTCTTCAGGGGTGGAATGTATACATGCAAATACACACATGCACCTATAGAACTGTTCTGTCTGCCACTGGCAGCATCATGCTTTCCTACTCTTTCCATTCCTTTCAAGCTAAGTGAAATCTGTGCCATTGGAGAACAGTTATTTTGGGAGGAAAACCCAGAGCTCTAATGATGCAAATTTATGACTGATGAACTGTAACTGTCATTGCAGCTCCTTTTAGCATGACAATGGCATTTCTCAGTGAAAATTCAGCTGTACAACTCATGGACAAGAGCTAGTTTTTAATTTGGGAATCTAGCCATCTCCACTGGATGTTTTTTCTTCCTCATCAGTTTTTTATTTGGAAAAATTTAAGTTCCACCAAGTGAAACTGCCTAAGTTTCCATTAAAAATACCTGAACAGAATACCTACAGAGTTCAGGGTGGTTTCCATTATAGGCCAGAATGACCATCTGATGTCACATTAAGGTAACAAAATCTGAAAATCATCTCCTGGGATCTGGGAAGAGAGTAATCTAGGACATGCAGACTATCTCAATTCTTCAGCACTTACTTATACAGAGCCAAGATCTGAAGATTCCAAGCAAAACTTTCAGGGTTTATTCAAATTACAGCTTCTGCTTTTATTTTGCTTCAGACTGGTTTTTATTTGTTTAGGGTGCTCTGAATGACAGAATTGTAACACCACACTGGAATCTGTTTACATCACTTCAGCATATGTTGACATTTTCTATAAGCCAAATAACACAGCAGCTACAATCCCCACCACATGATCTGCCCTGAGTCAGAGTCACCGTAGCCATACTCAGTTGCTCACTCTCCCTGAATCCCCAGTACTAACATCCTTCACCAGCAGTAATGCAACTACAGATCTAAGCTGTGAGATGCAAGGGCAGTAAAAGAGCAAGAAAATTATTGTTTATAATAAGAAACTAGAAAGATTTCAATAATGAAGTCATCCTTTTACTGAAGCCAAATAATAAATACAGGGGGATCACGAAGGGAACTTACTTTACCACTGGATTGTACAGGCAGTGCAGTCGGCAGTACAGCCTCACACCCTGAAGAAGAGAAGATGCAGAGTGTTAGCAGCATTTTCCTTTCCAAAGAAATGCTGACTAGCTAATGCTAACAAAACCCAGATATTGATGTCTCTACTCAGCTGGAATAATCTGTTAATTAATATTGATACTCAAAACAGTTTTTAGCCTCTCTGTCAAACATTCTTTCTTCTTTCCTGGCTTCCAACAGCCAGAAATCTGGTTTTACCTCTAATCACCTCCATTCCAACACTTTCTCCACTAATCCTTCCTCACAATTAACCCATTAACCAATGTCCATAAGAAAAAAAATCAAATTTATTAACAGGTATGTGAACAAATATGGGATCAGCGGAACTCATTTGACAGACAATTATTAGGAACAGTTAAATACTGATCTCTTCTATCCCTCTGAACCATCATGCTCAGATTTGCAGTAGACATGTTGCCACCTACTGTTTTAAGACCTTTTGTTACTCGACTGGGATTGCAATCAGCACTCTTGGGTGCAGTGCCAAATGTATTGTTGTTCATTGCTAAACTCTGCTTCCTCTCCCTCAAATGAATGTCTCCTGTGCTGTTAGGATGGACAGCCTAATACAACAGGGATCAACAGTGCTGGCCATCTCCCATACAACAGGTCAATGACACTCAGAGCGCAAACTTCTTGATGCAGATCACAAAGTTCCAACTAAGAAGGATCATACAAACCTTAGACACAATGTCTTCCAACTCACTTCTTGGCTTGTATGTTCCATCATCATAGCGAAATCTGTACATCACCTGTTCATTCTTAAACTGGTGCTTATCTGAAACTAAAACATCAGCATGATAATTAAAATTAGTCTTTTGTCCCTACCATGTTCTTTATAGGCCAGTTGGTAAAAATTGAGTTTTTAAAACTTTACGTCAGATTCAGTTTATGTCAGGCTTTGGAAACAGTCCCAGTGAAAGGAACTGGGAACATCTGACCTTTCTCGATGGGTTTTGAACAGTGTTGCAAATCCCCACAATAGTTATCATAGCACTTACAACCATTTTTGCAGTAGCCCAAAACTCTGCAACTCCAAAAGCAGAAACATGTTGGTGGCAGGAACAACAGCTGGTATACAGTGTATTCTTCTATCATGGTTCTTATAGTTACCAAATATTAAGACAGTTGTTTTTCACCGAGAAAAGCCATTCCACAGTAGTGCAGTTAAAATCTTATTGAGTAATGCTATCTGCTGACGGGCTTTAAAGGCAAGGACGCAAAAGATATTTCAATGTGATCAGGAGAGATTTCAAAAGAAACACGGGCCAAAATCAGAAAATAATTTAAAAAGATACCCAGTTTCAGATTTATCCAATGCATCAGACTGGAAGATGGTTAAAGTCTACATCCAATTACATGTAGGCTTATCCAGTCTCTATTCTACTTACACAGAAGGTAGAGGTGGGAAACCTGCATCGCAAAGATGGTAATTTAGTAACTAGTAAAGTTATTTTTTCACTGAGTAGTTAAGTAAGTGGCAATTTTAAGTATAAAAGTGCCAAGAACTGAGCAAACTACAACTAAGTAATAGAGTATCTTGCAGATTTTACAGTATCCAGCAGAGAAATGCCATTGTTCCAACGCTAATTTAATGGAAGCCAGTTCCAACAACACAGAGAAGGAGGAGGAAATCTGGAGAAGAACAGGTAAGGGAGCATAGCTGAGTCACTGCAGTCTTCCCTGCCTGTGCCAACATCCCAAAACCAGGACCAGATCGCAGTGCCAGAGCACTCCTGAATAATTTAAATGCACAATTTGATGAACTGAGAGAAAATTGGGATTTACACGATTTAAAATGCATCTTAACCTTAGTCTGATTAATCTGAGAAAACTGGCTGCTCTGGATGACTGAAGACAATTCCCTGGGTTAAGCAGACTCCAAAGTACCAGAATGCAGTCTGAGATTTAGTCTGTCCCTCGCAGAGTGGGTGGGATAATTGTTCAAAGAACAGACACAAGAATTTCTTAAAACTTTCCCTCACTACATAGGACATACTGGTCTATAATTCAGATTCCTGCTTTTGATTATATTCTCTCTTGATTTCACCGGATCAGAAAAAATTTTTGCAGGATTCAATGTATCCCCTTTTGTCTACAGTTGAATCTCTAAGCTGTGCAAGTTACTCCAAGTGTCAGCAGGCTCTGGGAGTTATCAATTTCTGAATCAAATTAATTCTGTGTTTCTAAATCCAATTGAGAACTGAGTTAGTAGAAAGCATCTTCTGTGTCTGGCACACAGATCAGGTTCTGATCACTTCTGCACCCTGTGACAGGTGCAGGAACTTCTCCATCAGCAGTCCCAAATAAAATGGCCAGAACTAAAAAAGATAAAGAGGAAATTTAAGGGTAAAACACACAGTGCTCAGCATTTATCCATCTATTCTATGGCCCTGCTTCTCAAGCAGGCTGAGAGAGCAGTGACGTTATGCCAAGTGAAAAAGAAACAGAATAGATAATTGCCTAATGCAGAATGGATTAAGGGCCTCATTACAGTGCTTACAGGTTCTTGCTACATTAGGAGCTATAACAGGATATTTCCATTCTTCTCATTACAAACACCTTCCAGTGTTTAACAGGAACTTTCATTGAAGACACAACCATCAAGAACTCTAAGGTTACACTAAAACCAGACCAAATGCATCTTACTGAGGGCATTTGAATAAGGAGAGCAGTACCTCTAACAGCACAACTTTTGAAGTTGTTAAGAGAAAAAAAGCACTGATGAAAATGTCAAAGTATGAACTTATGGCAAGGCAAACAGTCACATGAAAGAAGTGTCAGGAGGGCTTTCTGCACCAGCAGTGCATGTGTGCACATTCAGAATGTAGGCCAGTGAGGGTATAAGTGCCAAAGAGCATTCCACATTTAAAGAAGGATCCCTCCACACTGGATCCAGAGTGCTTCAGTTCTCCAA
The DNA here is from genome assembly GCA_025920805.1 of Petroica traversi. Lineage (NCBI taxonomy): Eukaryota > Metazoa > Chordata > Aves > Passeriformes > Petroicidae > Petroica > Petroica traversi. Next base: position 208,701 of record JAHLSL010012968.1, read on the forward strand.
AACCAGGGATACAAAAGTGGTTTTGAGCTCATACTCAAAACTCTTCAAAGTCTGAATGTGCCTGCAAGTACATCTTGGTACGTGGGGATGGAGATTTCTCTGTGTGCTAATCAAAAAAAGCTAACATACAGAATTATGACAATGCTACTGTCACCTGAAAGACAAGTTTGTGGTGCTGGGTAACCAAGAGACTAAAGCAAGACTAGCCTAATTAAATGGCTCCCTTATTTTCCCTGATTTTGAAGAGACTGTATGAAAATGTAGACAGTGGTGACTCAAGACCCATCTACAGTATTCCTTTGATGTGCATTTTCACCTGAATGCTGAAATTTGGATATTTGCTGTTTAATTAGAGTAGGACTGTGTTGCTCTGTCTGCATAATGCAATATGGAAACAGCAGGAAACAGCAGGAGAAATCTGAATTTAAACAATGTAGTCTGGAAAAAGACCTTTAGTAGAAATGCAGGTAGCACAGAAAGTTTTCGAACAAGTGTACTTCAGTCATGCAGTACTTTTGTATGTGCTGTCCTATGCTTTTAGAACACCCCTCATCACAACACTTCAAGGCCATCAGCTGGCTGAGATGAAGAAATATGATACTTCACTATTTTAAAGAGAGAAATTCTTGCCAAATGAGCCGGAAACACAACAAACCCTCCATCATCTCTTTCCTTTGCGACAAGCAGAGTCATTTGAACGACCCAACACCTGTGCCCCAGTCCAAAAGAGCACTGCTCCACTCTTCTCTGGATTGCTGATGTCTCATGCGCAAAGCTGTATTTATAGACTGAAACACATTTTCAAATACACATAGTACAAAGGAATATACACCTGATATAGTCCCCAGCTAAGACACTGCAGAGAAATCAAGCAACTGCAATCCCTATCTGGATACCAAACAAGTCCTCTTTTCATGGCATAAATTTGCCCACACTAAACCTTTTGAGGATTTGATGGGTATGGCAGCAGAACATCATGTGAACAGCTTCAGTAAGTTTTCCACCCTCATTTCCAGGGCATTACTGATATGTGGTATTTTTTCATGGCACGGCACACTCACCATGATGAATGATTCCATTTTCCAATAGTGCCTGTCCCAGGTTGACCCCTTCCTCTGGTTTGCTTATCTCTCCAATCTCAGTGAGCCAGGACACAAACTCACTGCAAAGGAGAGCAGAACACACACAGTTAGCTCTGAGTAGCAGCAGGCACTTGCCTCTGCAAGTCAATCTCAGGAGACTCTCCTTGAAGGAAAAGTGAAAACTGTGGTAAGCAATGGTACCTTTACCCAGTGGCTTCACTTCCTATATCCCTGGAGGAGGAAATGCTCCGTAGAATATCCAGGCTCTTCCCATCATTTCCCGTAGCTCACAGACACAGTGCATAGAAAAGGAAAGATGACCCGGCTGCAACTATAAGGATGATGTAAATCCTTATCTTACGGAGCAATCCAGACATCCATGGGGGAAAACATTAGCAAGGAAGATTAACTGAGGACCTTAAAACAAGTTCAACAGTAGAGTATCCTCCCTTCCCAGCTACTTCTTCCCAAGTTACCTATCCAAGTAGTGATCTGACTTAATTACACATGCTGATCTTTCTTCACCTGGTCTGATTCCTGTCCCCAGCCTCACAGTGTAATTGGATTGGCTTTAATGAAATCACAGTAGGACATAGGACAGAAGATTCAACATACTAAATAAAAGCACAGAGCAGTAACAGATAGCACAGGTTAATTTAAGGTCATTTTCTGGAGGTGGTGCCCGGCAGATTACACACATCATGCTTCTAATTTGTACAGAGAAGATGCTAAGTCATCTTCTGCTAACACAGCATGAAACAAAACCTCTCTGTTGATAGGCAGAGCTGCACATACAGGCAGAATAAAAGCCAAAAAACTGATAGATATGTAGGATGCTACTCATTAGAAACAGGAAGTACAAAAAGCGGCCATAGCAAGCCTGATACATCCAGCTCTGTCAGAGCCCCAGGGGACTGAGCTGTTTGCCAGGTTAATTAGCAATTATACTAGAAATGTGTTACAATCATGGAAAAGAACAAAAGGAGTATGTGAAAGTAGAGCAACTTATGGGAAGTGTAAGTTCAATAAAACACTTGGGTGCTTGCCAACGTGCAGAAGGTTGCTGCTTAACCAAGCCAGTATCCATGCCTCCACTTGTGGGCTTTAACTGAAGTATTTTCAGTCTCTTCATATTTATCAGTGCTGACCAATCTAATCTGCAGGAATTATTTGCGTTTTGCCTTTAGAATAACAAAACACTTCAGGACTGAAAACTTTTTGGTTTGCTGAGGGGCTACTCTGTAGCTTTCATTGTGCAGAAAAAGCAGCAGAATCTATTCAACTACGCCAGGAGAATCCCATGGAAACCAGCAGAGTTTTGTGAAGCCCCTAAAGCCAGAGTAGTGATGAATCAAGCTGTCTCCTAAGGAAAGTTCCTTTCCCAGTCATCCTGAACTGTAAGTATTTAAAAGCTGAAACAGAACATACACTGCACAGGGAGGTGAAGTAAGAATGATCCTCCAGCCTCACTACTGAGGACACAAGGCAGGCACCCTGAGCATGGCCCTGTTATGGACCTGCTACCAGTGACTGCACCCATGGGAAGCACCCTGGGTAGAGGCCACGCTGCTCTGGAATTCCCCATCAAGAGCAATGGATCTATGGCACTTTACAGTACTTAAATGGTTGCCCAGCTTCAGTGGAAGCTACCCTGTTACCTTTCCTGCTTCTTTTATTTGGAACTGTCTCCGGAGTTTATATGGATTGTAAATGTAACGCCGGTATAGTGAGCTGAAATAGGAAAGTAACTGAATGCTACCCTCCCAGCCCTGAAGCTTCCCAGCGATGGGATGGTTTTCTTAAGAGCTGCTTTAAGATTTCTATGACATTTGCTTCAGAAGCAAAATCAGTAATTGTTTGATCTGAAGGCTTTGTAAGCCCTGAGAAGTGCATGATCCAAAAATATTCCAAGAGGTTCTTAAGGAATATGCTAGACTGTTTCTAAAAAGTTATCAACTTAAAGAGTGGATGGCAAAGCTTGATTTGTTTCCTCATCTTGTCTGAAGCAGTTCTCCAGGATAACTGAGAGTATCCTTGCTTCCCAGTGCTCCATGCTCTGTTCTCATCTGACATCCAGGTCAGGACACCATCTCCCAGCTACACCTTGGAAATTAAGGGGCTTGGAACAACTGTGTTCCTACACAAGAAATACACAAGAAAATCCAACCCATTCAGGACTGCAGAATCTGATCAGATATAGCTGAAATCTCCAGGTTCTCTCTCTTACACACTCAATGTTTTGCAGTGCTGAAAAGGCCGGCAAATCATTTACACACAGTGACATCATTTACACCCAGTGACACCAACACACATCATTCGAACTGCATCACCAGTTACTTGCCTAAATGCCACCAAGAGTGATCAGGAAAACAGATTCGTACTCAATCCAGTCAGTTGCTGAAGTTAAATTCAATAAACAGCCTTAAAAATAAATGCATGTGATATCTCTGAAAATATTAGGATTAGATAATGCTGTTCTCCCCCAAAAAACATTTTAGCTCTTGAATTAAAAGATGCTGATATTCACATGCCAAGAGAAAAAATATTTTTGTGGCCTTGATGTTGCTCTCAGCTGCATATAACAGAAAACCACTAAACAGATCTCAGCACAGTTATTAGTGACTTCCTTAGGAAGGAGTATCTGCAAAAATAAACAGGTTACAGCCAATATGCATTGCTCAAGGAAAGCCCTGGGAATGATACAAAATCTGCCAGTCATGACTCAAATGTACTGACTGAGTTGCACTCAGCTGAGTTTCCCAGCACAAAACCAACAAGTGAATGCCAAAAAGTTATCAGCAGAGTTATTTGCTGTGGGAACAGCTAGAACATTAGGAGAAATACTCCTTTTGTCAGAGACCAGGATAGCTGTAGGTATCTCAGCGTGGGCTCAGTTAGCCACCAGCAAAGGTAGGTCAAGTTCTCACTAGTGGAGTGATAGGTGGCTGAGGGCATTGAGCAGGACAGACTAAGAAAACAGACATTTTAAATGGAAGAGTAGGAGCAAGAAATCCTAGATAAGATTTGAAAATAAGCATAATATCAGGGAACCCACAACAGACTCATGCATAACATACAGGAAGAACATAAGTTTCTGACCTGGTACTACTTTTTGCATGGAAAATAGGAACTGCCATTATCATATCTAAAAGGTTTCGGTTTACATCCAACAAGATCAACTGGGGAAATGGAGAATGTGTGTCAAGAAGAAAAAAGCAACTAATTCTCCAATATCAAGAAATTTTTTTGTCTAGCTGCAGTATCACCAACCTATGTTCCAGCCTGCCTTCTGCCAGGCAGAAAGACATTTCCACCCCAGTGCACTGGCAATATTGCTGCAAACTGCTATTGCAGAGACTAGAGAGCGAAGGGAAACGAATGCATATCAGCCTCAGCACTCTTTTCCTTTCCACAGCTAATCATTTCAGTCATAAACAGCTGAGGCAGAAAAGTCTTCTTAGATCAGCTACTGAGTCCTGTACCACACAGGACACGTCCCTGCAGCAGCCTCACTGCTGCCAATCACCGACCCAGACACCCATGGAGTCTCTTCTGCTGCCTCACACATCACCCTTCAGAATTAGTTTGTCATTATTTTGTAATATCTAGCCTGGATCAAAGAGGATTTTTCCAGCCAATAAAGTCCTGTTCTTGTAACAAACATAGCAGGTGACATGAAGCACAAAATTTCATTTGTGCCTGTTACACTGACAAACAGGAAACTTCTAAATACAATCCTGAGGCTTAGACAGTTCTGCTGGGTTTAAGTATCACCTTGAAAGCTTTTGCTTGTATACAAAAGAGAGTACAGGTTAGGCCACCAACAGCCCTGAGCTTGTGGGAGTTTAAGGTAGTTTTCTTACTCCTTTTGCTGATCTGAAGCAGCTGTTATGACTTACTGTAAAACAGAGCTGTCACACTATTCAGTCACTGCATGGTGTGAAACAAAAATCAATTATTATTTTTAATAAATCACTACTGTAATGGGGCCTTTAGTCTTTTTCATTAAGCTGCATCAAAGCACATCTGATCTGTGTCACAATGCCATCCCTATAAATTCTAGAGCCCATTAATAGGTGTGAAAGACCTTTTCAATTCAAATGCCACTTACTTGCCAAGAAAGCACTTGGGAACAGTACTTAATTTTCTTCTTCTGTCTTTAATAAGGTTTACTTTCTTGCTCATCATCATTTGGTACAGCTTTTCTCCTTTCTCTGCAATCATGACATATGCATCTCTCTCCATTCCCAGTTTCAAACCTGGAATATAAAGCAGAAATTCCTTCAGATCCTTAACACTGAATAAAATGTTTGCTCAAAGCCAAAAGCTGAAACAAACAGCAAAAATGGTAGAAACACAAAAATGGATTTACTTGTTTTCCATTTAAGAGGGAAATGAGGTAATTTTTTTATCTGAATGCAAAACACATTGGTAAGTTGAGCACCACCATGATGCAGCTTTCCTTCCTCATTTTAAAAAGCAGCTTTAAACTTATTGTTATGTCATATCACACAAAGCAGAATGGTTTACTGAACATGAAGGAAGTCCAAAGCAAGATGCAATTAGGTTTAGGGTAATTCCAAGCACAAATACAGGCTGAGAAAATGGATTGAGAGCAGTCCTGGAGAGAAACACTGAGGGGTGCAGGTGGATGAAAAGCTGGACATGACCCAGCCATGTGCACTGCCACACAGAAACCACCCGTGGGCTGGCTGGGCAGCAGGGGAGGGGGGACTCTGCCCCTCTACTCTGCTCTTCTGGGATCCCATCTGGAGTTCTGTGCTCAGACGGAGGCCCCCAGCAGAAGAAGGATGTGGAGCTGCAGGAGAGAGCCCAGAGGAGGTCCGGGAGCTGCTCCAGGGCTGGAGCCCCTCGGGAGCCAGGCTGGGAGAGCTGGGGGTGCTCAGCTGAAGCACAGAAGGCTCCAGGGAGAGCTCAGAGCCTCTTCCAGGGCCTAAAGGGGCCCCAGGAGAGTTGGAGAGGAACTGGGGGACAAGGCCTGGAGGGACAGGACACAGGGAATGGCTTCCAGTACCAGAGAGCAGGGATGGATGGGCAGAATTGTTCTCTGTGAGGGTGGCAGGCTCTGGCACAGGGTGCCCAGAGCAGCTGCGGCTGCCCCTGGATCCCTGGCAGTGCCCAAGGCCTGGCTGGATGGGGCTTGGAGCAGCCTGGGACAGTGGAGAGTGTCCCTGCTCATGGCCTTTAAAGGACACTTCCAGTACAAACCATTCTCTGATTCTGTGATTCCCAACCTTCTGAAACTGATTTCCTGTGGCAATTTCACTTGTAAACATGAAATAACTTCAAGCATAAGACTTGCTAAAGGCATTTAAATGCTTGGAAGAGCAGGAGACTTTTCGAATGTTCTATTACTTGAAGCCAAAAATACAGAACTGCTGAAATCAATTTCACATTTGTGAAGAAATCAAAATTGGGCAGGCACATTAGTTTCTCATCCTTTAGTTATAAGCCTATTTACTAATATTCTTAAGCTAAAAATAGTGTTTGAAAAATCATATTATCCAGTAAACGAAAGAAATACCGCATGACTTAAAGAATGACCAATAACTGCACATAAAGAACAGTTCACATTCACTACATAAGTTTCCAAGTACATAGTTCATGCTAACTTGAAAATTGCTACAGGCAGGGGGGCGACCTCTGAAAACAGCAGGTGTCTCTGTTATAACTATCCTCATAACTGGCATTTTCTGGCCCTCTTCTCTTTAGAACAGCAAATTGCTTTAGGAGGACAGCACTCACAAAAGCTGTTCTGCTGCCGCAGATGTTTTATCTCTCCTAGCCTGAACACATAGTTTTCTGGATATGTTACTCTAGAACTTGCAAATCCGGGCACTCTGGAGCCCAAAAGAGACAGATTTTAGACACCTCCAAGACTAGCTTGAGAACAGGCAGCCTGAAGTGGTCCTGTACTTCTGTGCCCAATTTTAGCAGAGATTGACAGTAGGCAGAATTTAAGTGATCGGTGTAAGGTTGGAGAAAAGGAGAGCTGTGCAGTTTTTGGAGAAGAGAAGTTCATCCTAACTGGATGTAAATCCTGTTGCGTTATGGTAAGATACTGCATTGAATCAAGAACCTTCTGAGACCTCAGAGCTGTTTCCTAGCTTTTGGAAAGCATTATGGACAGATTTTAATTCTTGCCATAGAGGAAAATGTGCAACCTTGTCTCTTTCTCTCAAATATGTGTATGTGCATATACATTTGTCCTACATGTTCATTCAGTGCAGTACAAAACACGCCATCCACTTACTCTCTCTCTGCTCCCTTTCCTTGATTATAGCATCCAGCCACTTCTGTTTATCTTCAGCAGTCTTGGCCATACAGACAAACCACTTGTTTTTGGCTGTGTTGTGAATCTTCCAGCCATTTGTCACCGTGTAGCCGTTGCTGTGGTAATCTGCTGCAAAAGACCAAAGCACAAAGCACACAGTGAGCAGGAAGCCTGGTCCTTTAACCAAACCAGCATGGGACACTTTCAGTAAAATCATCTTCTTTGAAGAACTTGATTCCTGAGGTGTTCCTCACCGACTGCCCATGGAGCCACTCCGGAAGTATCAACAGGCTGTACAAACTAACTGAATGCTTCAGTTCTAAGAGTGACACTTGCTGACTTCACCTCAGAAGAACTAAAGTCTTTTAAATACCAGGACATCGGTGAAAAAGTCTATGATATTTGTTGAGGTTATTTGTTCTGAATTTTCCGGGGACATGCTATCTTCCTGCACTGTAAGGATTTCTGTCCACACGGCATGGAAATTCCTTGTGTGTCGACTGTTTAAAGGACATAATACTAAGTCCTGAAAATAGGGGCAGGGGTGGTGTGGCCTTTATGGATAAAATCAGAAACCCACCCAGTCTTGCTGCCTGAGACAGGATACAAGAATCATAACAGAACTGCCATTCCCATATTTTGCTCATGGTCACATTCCATGCTACTAATCTGGATACTAAGACTAGTACTTACTAGTATTCTAAATGAGAAGAAGACCCAGAAATTCTGTTATTTTAGCTGTAATGGCTTAAGATGTAAAAAAAGTATGGAAAGAAGACAGAAGTATCTTTTATTAAATTAACCTGGATTAGGACAAAAAAATAGACAAGCTTCTGGGAACACATTCTCTTAATAAGGTCATTTCAGAAGGAAGAATTAGAGCCTTGAAAGTATTTCCAGTCTTTCAATCACATAAGCTGGTCCAATAATGAAGTTGCTACAAGTTTCATAGATTGCTTCATATTTTACTAAAGGAGATGGACAAGTACTTTTGCACCACCTTCCAACACAAAATCTTAACTTGCTGTGTTGTTAAAAGACAGTATTAGTAACTTACCAGTTCCATCTTCCACATTCTCTACTTCCATGACTTCCGTATTTATTCGGCCCCTGAAGATATAAAGGGACCCGTTGATTGACTTTGTCCTTTTAGATGTTTTTTTCCCAGTAACTCTGCAATTCAGAACAGGCCACGACGTAAGAATGAGACTGGGGTTGTGAAGGTAGAAAGCTCAGGAACTGAAATACTGTATAATTGCTGCAGAAGTTGCCTTCCACTCTGCCAATGCTATTTTAATTACAAGCAGCAGATGTTAATAATACTTAAGGTTTCTTAGGTGGGATGACGCAAAATAAATTTACCAGGATAAGAAAGAAAGACAACAAATAGAGCACATGGGCTGTAAATGTTGACAGCAACTGCCAAATCTTCATCTCTTTCTCGCTCCCCTGAGCCCTGCATCAATTTTATGTTTGCTTAGTCTTCCACTTTCCCCTTGGCTTTCTATAATTTTTCACATCATCTTCTTCTGATTAGCATAACTTCACAATGTAAGTTGGAACCTTCACATAATTCCTGGAGATGTAGCTGCCCTCGGACGCTTTATGTCTTTTGCTGCCTGTTTTAACTCCTCTTTCGACTGCACACTTCTCAGAGAGGCACTCTGTTACTGCCTGGAATATTTATCCTACTATATAGTGACTTCTCTCTCCTAAGTGATAGAAATAGTCAAGAACAGAGGAAAGTTCCACTCAGCCCTACAGAGCAACAGAGAATACAGTGAGTGATCAGTAATAGATCACAGCTTCCACTTACAAACTTCCGAATGGTAAAACTGAAAATACAGAGGGACTCACCTGGATTTCCTCTTGCAATAGACCAGGAGATTATCAAACAGAAAGAACATTCTCTCCTGGATGTTTCCTGCTGAGATTTTTAACAAAGTCCCTTGCAGCAAGAGCTGTGTACAAATATCTGTTAGATTTGATCCCTGAAACATAAGAAAGGGAGATTAACTTTCCTTCATGAGTGCACAGTGAAGGTCTTTTACTAACATGCTCTTATTTTATCTGCCATTAAACTGTAAAATAACTGATGCATTCATAAGGATTTCACCCAGATCTATTTGCCTTTCAAGTGAGATCTGCCCATTAGAAATGTCAGTTCCATTCTAGCTCTAACATGTTCCTTTCTTCCACAATCCGCTTGTTCTACAATTTAGCAGCAGCCTGCACACACAAAATAAACACTAAATTCTAAACTCCTCAGAGTGATGCTGCCCACACCTTCAAGAATGTTTACACGTCACAAAAGGAACAGAAATAAAACCCTCTACACAGCATGAGCCATTAAACTGTGCAGTTAACTGCGTCCAGGGAGCTTGCTGGTCGTGCATCCTACCTCCCATCCTTCAATGTGGGACTGCAACTGTTCAAGAGCTTCCAGTTTCTCCATCTGTCTCTTGGTCTCATTGATATTTGTACAGACTGTCTTCATTGCCTGCAGTGCATTCTGGACAGCTGGGTGATCAGGATGCTTAGAGGGAGTCCTCTTAGCTAATTCCTTTTAACAAGAGAGAAAATATGGAAACTGAGAAGTGGTTGGGGGAAAAGTATGAGCATTAACAATCAACTCTTCAGGAAAATGTCAGAACCATTGCAAAATTAAAGAGAATTTGGGAGCATTTTACTGCAGATGCTGTTCTCTAGTCTTCATCTGTACAGGGTTAATATGAATGCTGTAAATAAATGAGGCAATTGCTCATGTTAAGTATGCTACATTAAGAGAGCTCAAGCCAAGTATGTTTTGCTGTGTCAGATGTGTTCACTCTGTATGTTTAGAAGGCTGCGTCACGTGTCCTGACAAACATCTCTGCTCTGAAGGAGACCATTGAGTCTCTGCTTCACTTGTTTCAAAGCACAACAGCCTGGTTAAGCCACGTCCACTGAAAAACAGCAGAGGCAAAACTCAGGACCTGACAATATTAACAAGATTGGCAAAAGAGGCAACCACTGTCAACTCACAATTAAACTTTTTTTTTAGACCAGTAGTATTTTATAGTCAGTCATACCTGGATAAAAATACATTAAAGAAATCTAAAATATGGCTGGTAATTTTACCTTGATACATAATATGGTGTTTAAGACTGAAATACTTAACTTTCTCACTATCTTTAGCCTCAATATGTTATTTGGTTGTTTAAAAGTCCTGGGCTGCTGAATTGAATCATTCTGCAAGAGACACAGGAATGAGTTTGGACACTGCCAGAGAGCCTGCCCAGCACTGTGATCTGAAAGGAACTACATTGCTTCCATCCATCCATGATTTACAGAGTACCAGGAAAAGGAGGCTCACTGCTACAAGTGTCAGTTGATATCAAAATGAAATTCCCTGTGGAAGTCCTTAATTTTGCTGAAAGTGAGGCCAAGAAAAGTAAATGTTCAAAATGCAAAGGCAGGAGACAGGTGTTACACTTTGGTGACACTAGCCTCTTCTCCATGATTGCAACTCTCACTAAAAATCAGTGACGTTCTGTAGCTCCAGTGTCACCCATACTGCACTGGGAACAGGTATGCACACACTAGCACTGTCTAAACATCCCTTTCAGAAATATCCCCAAAATACAGAGAAAAACCTTTTCATTCACAGCATGCCCTGCTGCAACAAACAGCATCTTCCCCACACCAGTGCCATGCCAGGAGCAGGAGAGGAGGCTGGGAATGGCAGGGAGGCTGCTGGCAGGGACTGGCACTCACCCCTCCATGGCCCTGTCTGAAGCCATCCAAGGCAAAGCCGTGCTGCCCTGACACTGCCATTTCCCAAAAGAGCAGAGCCAGAGCCTTGCACTTTCGAAACACAGGGAGAGAGATCTGGGTACTTTAGTGGCGCATTTATGATGTGTAAACTCTAAGAGCATTTGACAACATTTTGCCCATTTGGCTGGGCAGCTGAGAGCCAGCCCAGATGGCAATCCCTGGGTAAGTCCTGTCGTCCACAAAGCCCACAGACATTGCTGGCTAGAATTGCTATCTCCCGTATTGCAACTTGTGCACTAATAGGGCCAGGAAATGAGGCTGCTGCCACTTGCAGAAAACTACTTCTTGCTGACTGTTTCTTAAAATTATTCATAAAAGACAGTTCTCTTTCTTCTTTGTTTCTTAAGCAGTCTCTAAAATCCTTCCCCATGTCCTCCCTTGCCACACAATACTGACTGTACTTCTGACAGCAAACACACTTTGCTGCTGGAAGTTACACGTTTCTTCATCTGAGAAATTCCTTTCTCCTGTCTTTGTTGCCCCGAGGACACTCGGACACTCAGGCCTACCATGACTCTGTCCAGGGGATGCTGACCCTGTGCAGTGACTGGTGCAGGTCCCTGCTGCCAGGCTGCACTGCTCAGCGCCACAGCCCCCGGCATGCACCGACCACACTTCAGAGCTGCAGCCCTCGCTCTACACAGCTTTATACAGATAACACAAGACAGTTCATCAGTTCAAAAAGTTGTGTTAATCAACAGTTCAGCTCCAAATCTCCTTAAAATAAAACAAAGGCAGCAAAACCCCAAACCACCTTTCTGTAAATATAAATGTTCCCAGGAGTTTTATATTTGTATTTTAGTTTGTAATATTTGCCTGTATAAAATTCATTTTCCACTTTAAATAACCAGAAAATAAATACTACATCAGACTTCCTCTGTATACCTGCTGATCACAGTAGTTTTTTTATTCTGCATATTGTTAAAATTTGTAATTTGTATCAATTTCTCTGCAGGGTACTTGACCAGCAGTAGCAGATCAGATAAAACAGATTAGCTTCAATATGCCACTGAACCTAGAACATATGCTAATTTGAAACAGAATAAAAACATGTTTCCAGTTTTATAAATATCAGCAGTTATTTGTGATTATATATATGTGTGGAGGACAAAAGCATGATTTATAAATTGGCAATGCTCCTTCAGCTCTTTAGGGAATACACAATTTTTAGTATTATGCTACACAGAGTTGGATTTCAACCACACGATGTCATGAACCTAAGGGCAACACAACTTTTCTTGGAGAAGGGAAGGGAGGAGGGAGAAAACAACAACCCCTCAATGATAAATATATTCAATTATGGCCAAACAGAAGGTGCTGTCTGTTTCTTGAACAGCAATGAGAGGAATGAAGAGATGAGAGAGACAATAAGGTAATCTTCCTTCTTCCTGTTTTGTGCACACTAGTGGCTTCCCATCTTTCCCTTTCCAAGTGCAGGTAGTGATTCATGAAGGCCTGTGTGTGCCTCACTTCTGGACTTTCCTTTCCAGGGGGTTCTGACTCTGTGACTGCTCTCTGCATACAAGTTTTTCTGCCCTTCCTAGGGCCAATGACTCTTCTCTATATGAAGCAACACGTAATTACTGCCCTAATCACCCATGGAGTTGTGTACACTCGGATATTTTGAAAGGATCAGAAGTGGAATGTGCATTTCTGGCTGGAGTCTGAGCAAATCCTTTACAGACCAGACCTCAGGCGAGGCCCAAGTCCTGTGAGCTCTGGGTTCTCAGGAGCTGCAGGGTGCGGCTGTCATGTGCTGCACATTCCTCCTGTGCCAGAGGAAGGAGACAAGTGACTATGCCTAATCCCCACACGATGGTGTGATTAACTCATGATCACCACTGCCCCAGGGTTTGCTTCTTACTGGCATAAATGCCCTTTATTAAGGGGAAAAGACTATTTTTGTTCAGAGACTGGTTTGCACAACAGCTGCTTCTACTCTTAAGCAGTGGGTTGAGACCAGTTAATAGAGTCCCACAATTAGCATGGGTGAGAGAGACCCAAACCCCCCTGCTGCAAGCATCTGCTCGGCCGGTTCTGCAGCCACCCTCCCGTGCTGGCTCCAGGGACTCACACGGTTCATGCCATCAAGGTCTGGGTGTCCCTTCACCTCTGCTACCTCCCTTCTTCCCAAAAACCAATACTCATCACAGCACAGTTTTGTTTTGCTTGAACCTAGTCCAAGCACCTTTCTCAGTTATAAGGAAGTTATTTATTGTCTGACAAATTCTACACTAATTTTCTTGCATGTTTTCTGAAGCAGACAAGAACTGTATTGGGGCAAAAATATTAATACTGTTACTTCTCTATTTGTACCGAGATTATGAAATCCCATCGCTAGGTTTGAGTCCCATCCTTCAAACCACACAGAAGGCTTGCAAATTAGACAGAGAAAAGCAACCTAAATGTTAAAACTCAAAACGCCCCTCAAACCCAACCAAAAAGAACCAAACCAACCCCAGCCACCAAAAACCACCCAGCCCACCCCCTGCCCCCCTAGCAAAAATCCCGAAACCAAAAAACCCAACCAAAAACCTGTTTACAGTCAGACACATCAAAACAGTGATGTTTGTGTCACAAAAACTTGGAAACTATAATTATACTGAAATTTAATTGATCAGCATCTTCTGAACCATTGTCCTGTCTCCATCATTTGTTAGTTAAAAAAACCCAAACAGCTTCATCAGAGGATGGGAAAACATAAGGACACCCATTGCAGAATGCTGTATTTCATAGGAAGTTACTGCAATGCTTAAAATGGATCAGTGGTTGGAGATATTGTATTATTATTCCTAATTAAGTAATCCAAATCAACTCCAAGCCAGATGCCATTATTCTGAAGAAGACACAGACATATATATATATATATATGATATAAATAAAAAGTAGTTACAGTATTTTAAAAATGTGCCTTACCCTACTACTTCAGACTCATTTGTGTTCGAAAGTAAACTGAATTACCTTGTGCATACTAGTTTTATCAAACCCACCTACTTGGCTACACTAAATACTTACATTAGACAAGGTCATATCAAAGTCACCAGATAATCTGGATGTTCACAAACTCTAGCTAAAAACAAGGTAAAAGAGGAAAGTAGGCTAGCTCTGGTCTGTGACTTTTCTCATCAGCTGGAATACAATAGTATCTGTTTGCCATGGGAATTAGATAAAGTAAGATCCTATCCCCATGAACACAAAGGAGCTATTTCAGGAGCAGTAACTGAAGTTCAGTAGCAAAGGGAGAACAAACACTTAATTTGAGGGTTGTGCTATTTTTAAATCTTCTTTTTTTCTTGCTTGGAGAGCTCCCTTTTCCTGGTCAGCATGAACAGAATCCATCTGTGTTTTCCCTTAACTGTTCTCATGTCTGAGACACTTGTGTCCACTCTGGTAATTTTATGCCAGCAACTATCAAATAAGTCTTGAATGGAACACAACTTATTTGCTATCAATTCACAACATTTGAGAATCAGAATCAACCACACCTTATAATGGCCACTGATATTTTCTGAGCTTAACAACTTCTAGTTATGGTATTATCTCACTGACTGAGGCAGATTTGTTGCCTAATGAAAACATAATTCCTCTCTGCTTTTTTTTAAAACTTTTTTCCCATCCAGGAAGTTTCAACTAGTGAACACGGTGATCTTTATCAGCCCGTATACAAGAAGAAATCTACAGCAAAATGGAATGTAGCCCCACAAGATGCCCAGTCACAGCCCCTCCCTGCAAGGCCATTTATCCAACTGGTGCACGGGGTCTGGGTCAGCTGCCCCAGAGCCAAGGGTAGGCACAGGAAGGGCAAATTCATCTTTACCTCTCTGTGGCTTGAAAGCAAGAAACAGTTTCAGTTCTCATTTAGGTAGTATTGGCTTTGGCCTTCAAAGAAAGGATGTTTGGTCCCCAGGAGCTTTGACATACAAGGTTTTTTTTTTTTTCTTCCAGAACTCATAAAGGGACCTTTCTTTCAAAATATGAGGGGAAGTCTTTGTATTTTTTTAATTACTTTTCTTTTAGTAAACACAGTGTGACTCTGGCTGAGGAAGAGACTGACATCACAGAATATTGATGGCTGATAGCCACAGAGTATCTACAAGGCCACTGGGGGATGCAAGCTCTCCCAGAAACTGCTTTCTCCTTTCCCCTCTCCTCGTCCCCACCAGGTAGGTTACCCAGCCCGGACCTGAAAGAATGGGAGACAAGTTAGCTCTTTTTAGGTCTTTTATGCTTTATCTTCTACAGTAAGAATACTAGGAAGGGGGACAATTAGTGCCACATACCATAGTCATTTCTGCAACAACACCTGCCCTTTGGGAACTCATCTGAGACAACCAAAGAGTTTTCAAACAAGCTGCCAGAAGATACAGGATTTTGATCATTACTTACCTGATCCTCATCAAACTAGAGACCTTCTAATGAAAAACATATCCCATTTAGAGTACCCAGAGTCATCCAGTCCCTCAGAACACAATTCCAGGGAACACAGCTTTACAGGAGGTGGCTGAAACAGCCTGCACGAGCCTTAATAAACATCTGAAGGGCACTGAAGTCAAAAGGCTTTGGTTAGTCAGTAAGTTGTCCTGTCTGCTCTAGCCAGACTATTATAGGATTCAGCAGCCTGCCAGCATCAGGAAACTTTTTGCCTGTACCCATAAAAAGTCATTTTCTTCAGAGAAGATACAACTTTCAGAAGTGTAAGTCAGGAAAGCAATAGTGGAAACAAAAGTCAGGGATAAAAAAATACAGAATCATTTCAAGAATAAAACAACCATTGGCAGAAATACTTTCTCTGGTTTACCTTGAGCAGAAGAGGATATTTGCAAATTCTCTGAATTGGAGTCAGCAGATAACCCTCTAGTGGAATGTCTGTTGTCTTTCTGCCTCCCAAAAGCATGCAACCCTATAAACAAAAAAAGAAACAAATATTATCTCAGACACAAAGCTTTCAGATTATTTTTGACACTATTCTGTATTTCTAAAACATGCGTTATGGTCGGAAAGCACTACCACACCTAAGGTACAGAAAATGGCACTTCATTCACCACTGACATACAGCCATCAAGTCTGCAAAGTTCTGCAGGCATCAGCCGGAGAAAATTTGCTGGGGATAACAATGGCTGTGCAAAAAGGTATCTTCTCAGAGAAATATTATACAGCTGGTGACTCAAAAACCATCCTAACAATACCATGACGAACAGCAAACCTAGATGAACCATTATCTAAAATAATCCAAATTACCCTCACAACAGATACAACCTGTTGTCTTTGTTCACTATGTCAAGTTGTATTCTGTTGGTCCAGAAAACTCTTGAAGGCTAAAATAAAGCCTACTAACTACTAAACATGTAATTAACTCTAGTCAAATTCTTATGTCTGACTTGAACTGGAATTGAAACGAATGAATCATCTGCATGACATCCGCCAATTCTGCCTGAGCACAGCTGGACAAACAGCCTAGGCACACTGGCTGGCTAACCAGCACACAGGGAACTTCTCAAGAGATTATGGAAATTCATTTCTCAGGATTGATATAGAAAGGGAGTTTAAGAACAGTGTATGGCACTGGGAAAAAAAAAACAACCCCTTAAACTCCTTGATCTGTCCTTAATTTGTTACAATAATCTGTAATCTTTATGACAAATCAATACTGCCCTACTGTAAGCGTTTTCCCTGATGAGTCTACTACTGGCTGCTGCCAGAGACAGGTAGTAGATTCAGGTGGACTTCAAATCTATTTCAGATAAACTAGTCCATATTCCTATGCTCAACCATAAATATGGACTTCATTCCAAAAAACCTCACGAACAAGGTAAGGGTAATTTACTAATTCAAAGTAATGGTTTGATAAGGTTCATTAAAACTCAGACATGAGTTTATGGCTCTGCCTACACAACAGCATGAGGAGAGGCTCCCTCTGAGGCCCGTTTCTTGTGGCTAAAGGAATGCTCTGGCCCTGCTTGTGACTGACATTTACATGGAAGTTTTCTTTTGCTGCACTGCATTGAGAAAGAACAGACCTTCCACAGAAAGGAAAAAAAAAAGCAGAAAGAAAAGCAGGTCCTCTACAAGAAAGACTTTATTTTATTTCATAGAATTTACTAGGAAAACAGCCGATGTGATGAGTTATTCCCTCACTTATGTGCCAACCCTGCCACAAATGCCACGCATCCATGGCCAAGAAAACAAGACACTCAAAAATCAAGCAGAACTGGGGTTAAAGTAAGGAGGAGAAACAACCAAGAAAGAGAAGAAAAGTAGGGAATGCAGGAGTAGAAGCAATGTCCACTGATTGTTCCTCCTACCAGCCCAGCCTCTAAGGCGTGTTTGAAGGCTGTATGGCCACAATCCCTCCTTGGATGGAAGTTTGGTTACTCTTGATTTAAGCAGTAATGATGCACTCAAAACAAGTCATCCAGACTACATTTCTTGCCCACAACTGGATTCATGGAGAAAAGGGTGTCAGAAGGAGACCACATTTTTCTGGTGAGCCTGCAAATAGTGAGTTGGTCAGAGAATTGAGCAGGGAACCAAATCCAGTGGGAACTAGCCTCAGTCTTGCTGCTGACTTACTGCATCACTCCTTTCATCATCTGTGCTTATTTCTTCTGTCACTTCTTAAAAAAAAAAAAACCAAAAACCCTCCCTTGTTTCCACTGCAATCACTCGTGCCGGTAGTGCTCAGTTCTGGGTCTCAACTCAGTGATTTCAGTACCCCCCTCCACCCTCAGTGCTCCATACCTGCAATGGGTGATGCCTGCAAAATGCCCAGCATTCCTGGGATACCAAACGCTTATTATGAGCACATGGCAAAGCCAGACCATTCAGTCAAGAGTGCTAGAGAAGGTGCTTACCAGAAGGAATGTTCTCACTGCCGGGATCTTGTTCAGCTCCATCAGCAGTCTGAGTGCTTTCTCGTGGTTGCTACAGTACTCCTGGTACACAAAGAATTTGTCTTTCTGCAAGGAAAAACAAAGTAACTTATTGACTCAGACACCACTAGAGAGATTATTTTGCCACAGTCTGTTACCAAGTTCTTACAAAGCGAGATGGGCTCCAAGTGGCATTAGAATTGGAGTTTACACGAAGTGTGTGACACTCGTCTAATGTGAATAACATACAGGTGATCACTAATTCCTGACTTACTCTGTTGTAAGTTAACCAAGACTTTTCTGAGCACTGAGATTTTCAGCACTTTCCCTCTTAATACCCTCATAGACATTCTTTCCTGAAAGGAGGGACTTTGCTATCTTGGGGACACTTGCATGTGTGTCAGGATATTCCATGAAAGTAGCTAGGAGCAAGGGGGTGACCACTCCTGCAGGAGGAAGAAACCCAGGTGGCTGGGAAGAACCAGGGCCTGAAAGAAGCTCTGAGATCTGGAGGGAAACTATAAAACAAAGCAGTCAGCTGGAAATCCCGTCTTTCAAGGGGTGAGAGCCAGGCCCCAGTAGTTTGGCTGGTTTACTTTGTTTTCTGAAACAAGCAGCAGACAAAACTTAACAGCTATCTATAATAGTTTCTCTAACTGGAAAAATTTAATCAAATACACACCAGATAACCAATATATTACAGATACTAAAGGAAGGGAAAGGTAGCTTCACAACTAGATTGAGGTGCAAACACTGGGATGTGTCACACCCACCAGTCCATGCTGGAATGAAATCCTCTATTAAGAAATAAAGGTCAGCTGGCAGGTCAGGGTCAGCAAGTTCTGCTCTACCGATCTTCAGATTCAAAGACAGTACAACTCCTATCTAAAATGATCAGAGATGCTGAACCCATTGCAAACACCAGATATCTGGAAACACTGGAGTGATTCACAAAAGAAGCAGGAACAACTATTACCATGCCCGAGCAGATAAGGCAAGGGGCAAGCTGATTCTCTCAAAGCCGATAGGAAGGGTGGAACTTTCAGCAGCTATGTTCAGAGCTATGTGCATTCACTAGAATAAAAGGGGGGTCATGAGATTGCATTAGGCTTTAGGCAAAATGAATGATTCAGAAGCCAAAAAATTCATCATTTTTGAGTGCTTCTCACTATAGCACATTATTTCCTGGTTAAAGTTGGCCTCTATACCATAATGCAGTGTCATGTGGAAGCACATAGACAAGCTAGTTTACACATCAAAAGTAATTTCAAAGCATTAGTGTGATACTCTGTGGGGTAATATGTGAGGCTTTCCAGAGCTACTGTCTCAGGGCACCAAACCATGTAGCCAATGCCTTCCAGAGTTTGCTGCTGCGGTCACAGCAGGATTCTGGGTCTGAAAACATTATATCTGAATCTTTCCATCTCCCCAAAACTTGGAAGTTAATGTTTTTGAGTTTTGAGTGGAGTCCTAGCACTCCTAGAGCTTCCTGTGTCAGCTGAAGGTATCTGCAGCATCTAGCTACTTTTAAGACAGCTCACAGTAATCCAACCAAAAAACTACTGCAACCTGAAGGAGTTCACTAGCAGGAAACCATGGGAATACAACTGCAGTCACTGGGTATTTCCTCTGCTATTGTCACAAGGAAAAGAAATTGCATTTGTGATAGTTTAGGAGAATTTTACATTCTGGTCAGATGTTCAATGGTAGATATATATATTCAGAGTCGGTAAAATGCTTTTGGGTTTATCACTAATCTGATTAGTTTTTTCCCCTCTTGTACTTCAAAAGAAAGAACGGAGAATGAATAGATGTATGTCTAAACACAAGAACAATCATACAAAGCAAATAAAACAACAGCCACTAAGAGTATGGTGCAAAGAGCTGGAATGCAGATGTTCAGGGCTTTTATCCTCCATCAGCAGCTGTCCATGTTGCTACTGGGGTGCAATACTGGGAAGCTGCAAAGAAACAAAAGCTTCTGACCACCAGATGCAGGAAAAGGGAGGCCTGGGTCTACAGCACAACAGAAAAAAGGCAGTGGGATTGCTGTCAACCATAAAAACAGAAGAGTTACAGAGTAAAACAGATAAAAGGTTTTCCCACATTTTCTTCTCTCACCTCTCCTCAACTCTCTGGATGCACACAAGCTTGAAACTAAAACCAGCAGCCATTAACACAAGATCATCCATTACATCAGTGCACACGAAATGTCACTGCTCAGGTTTCTGACAGCAGCTTTGAGTGCCTGGAGTTTGGGAGGCTATATTTAGATCATGACAAAATCCATTTGCTAAAGCTCAAAACAGTACAATAATTAAACATACACCAGAGTGCTTTCCTCAAGTCTTTACCAGCTGTACCCCATGCCTGTGACCCACAAATATGAGAACTATGCCTAAAATTACTCTGTGTCTGAAGCGTTTCATTTCCTCTCTGGGTGATACTCAGTCCTGGGCTCTCCCATAGCCTGGTGAGGAAATTATCAGTTACATAATTACAGATGTTAGCCCAGGAAATCTGAACCTGCAGTTGCTCTAGGTTAAAGTGTAATTATGGTCAGAGATGTGACCACATAAAAATGGCACTTTCTTACTCAGCAAATCTGCTGGATATACAGCTAGACCTTCTGTTTTGGTGACAGAAATAAGTCTGTGCTGTTCTCATTTTAGTCAAAATAAATCTTTAACCAGTAAGTTATTCTCCAAATATGTTATTTTGGATCCATTAGTACGGCCCACAAATTTGTGCAAATTTGAAAACGGTTTTGACTAGAAAAAAAATAAGATATTTAGAAAACTGCAACATTTTATTTGGACATATTTTTAACAAGGTATGGCATTTTGTTATTTCAAAGCAGGCTGAAACCAACCTTGTCAACATGAAAAACCTAAATGGAAGGCATAATTCTCAACAAAACAATATCCCTGATGTCTTAGACAGCAACATGGCTCCAAAAAACGAGCATAACACGTGTTTTCCCTAGAACTAGTTTCTAGCTATAACATCCCCAGACCTCTTGCAATATGGCAAAGGATCTGACAATTCTCTGCTCTTCTGGTCCACACACAGTCACCGCCTTTCCTGCCCTGCAAAGCAAGCCTGTGCTCACAAGTGTGGTCATTCCACGGTCGGAGCATGTGCCCTCCCTGACATTAGAGACACGTCCCACATGCTGTTTTGTTTAAGGCTGTACATTGAATTTAGAATGAATGTCCAATGATGTTCTTTACCATCTCTTACAGTCACACTGAACCACAGCTCCAGAATAAACTCTAGCATCTACCATCAAACAATGAACTTCTGATCACCTGACCAAATGCAGTACAGTAGGGCAGACAATATCTGTTTTCTGAAGGAAAACAACTTTTCACACCTGAATATCAGAGCAAGCACATTTCATCACCTCTTAAAATACTTTTAAAAAGACAATGTGCCTTAATTTCTTCTTTGGAATTCTTGCAAAATCTGCTTGCTTGCTTTAGGTGTTAGTCAAGACTTGAATCCTTCTGAACTAGAGGTCCTCAGGACAATATCAAGCCCATAAAAACTACTGTCCCTTGATGTATTCAAAAAAGGTGTCAGTGTCAGGTGTTACTTGAGCAGATGGTTTAATGGTGAACATGGAGGTGGTGCTGGGTTGATGTGGGACTTGATGGTCATAAACATCTTTCCCAACCTTTGATGATTCCACGATTCTATAAAAGCAGTGTTCTGTTTCTGAAGGCAGGTGGACTGTTGCTGAGTAAGGCTCTTCTAGGCCAAGACAGATCAAGAAGGGTCAGGCCTATGTAGACTAGAGGACATTCAGGATACACAGATATCATGAAGAGGACCCAAGCACTGAAGTCTGATCGTTTCTAAAGAAAAGCACTTGGACGAACATCTTGCTGCTGACAAGTACTGGATTCGTAATCCAGACCAGGAATTACCTTGCCAGGTGATCATAACAGCAGATACACCAATACATTCAAGATTCACGGACTTTACGTCACTTCCTCAATGCAAGCTCCCCAGAGGACTCAATGTGATTTGATGATAATGAAAAAGCAGCACTGAGGGTGTTCCAGCGCTTCTTCTAAGCACATTGCAACGAGAGAACCCTGCCCAAAACTAAAGACGAAAGAAATGTTCCCCATGGTGAAATGGTGAGAGCCTGTGCTGTGAGGAAAGCTCCCCAGCCCCGCCGGAGCCGCAGCGAGCGGCTGCAGCAGACCATGACCCCAGGGTGCTGCAAGGGCTGCTCGGGCAGGGAGCATGGACATCACACCCCTGCCTGCAACACCAGGCTAGCACCTGCAGGAGTTCTGTTTCTGAGACACTCGAAATTGTGCTTTTTTGAAACTTTTGGAACAAAAGCAGATAAATCCTCAGCAATAAAATGTGATCAGATGTATGCGAAAAAAATCAATAGGAAAAGGAAGAGTTTCTAAAAATACGTCGTTGTTTAGCTCAGTTTGATGTGGTGTCCATTGTTCTAACCTCATTCACAAGTTTTTTCCCACCCTACCTATAACTTTCATACAAGACACACATTGTCATGGTATTGCTACCGGCCTCAGAGATTAGGGCTTGCAAAGGGGCCAGAGAACTTATGACAGGAAACTGTATTTTCAGATAGCATTAAGTCATTGTACTTACAAATTTTAAGAAAACATTTCCCAGTTCATGCTGAGACTGGGGTTCTGGTTGCAAACAAAATTCCAGAGCAGCCAGGAACTCCTTGTGAACACCAAGAATGTCTTCAATATTAGAAAACAAGATCTGAAATATAAGGAGAAAAACATTGCTCGTTTTTAACATAACTCAGAGTTTTTTGCTAAGTAGTAATGCCAAAATACATGAAGCTCTTGACTTACCATGACAGGATCCAAAGCTCACACAGAGACTGTATTTGCCCCTTTCCTAGCCCCCCATAAAAAACTTCATTGCTACTGAAGTACCTGCTGTAAATTAAGGTTATCTTTGCAGACCCCTGAGCATGATAAATGCAAGCAACCTCTTTTAAGTCTGAGAATATGTCCTATGAGAACAGCCACAAGTAAATGGAACCACAAGGCCAAACTCACTTTACAGGAGACAGAAGCAGTAAGTAGTTTGCCTTTTCTTCTCATGCATTAGAAACTCCTTTCTGGAAGAAAGGGACTTGAAAGTATCACACACAAGGGTGTATGTGTAAAGAGGAGACAAAATCTGCCAAATGGAATCCAGCCTTTCACATCCCTGAGTACAGAACAGTGTACAATTCTCACAGACTTGAAGAGCAGCATTTAGAGTCCCCTTTCAATGACACCTCAGTGACACCAAAAGGCACATCTGGAGGGACAGTGGCCCCTCATTCTACCTTGCATTAAAAGGTAATGGTGAGAGTTAAATGATCCCTGTAATAGAATATACATGTGCTAAGGGGAATAAATTGCCAGGGTGAAAGACGCTATAAACACATTATAAGTCTTGGTCATTTTCATACAGAATATGACAAGAAAGCGTGAATCCACGTGTAGGAGATGGAATGCTACATAGAGAGGGGTAGATGTCCTGGTGTGAGGTGACAGCCACCAGTACCGGCAGTCACTGGAGAGAAGCCTAAATGAGCAGAGTAAATCCTGGTGTCTGCAGTCACATACGTGTTGCAAAAAATGTTTCTATCACTTTGCTTTAACTATGTCACCTGCAAAGAGAAGACTGGCAGCACAGTCAAACAGCTTTCACATTAGAAGAAACCTCCCAGATCTGGCTCAGTGAGTGAGTGACCCTAAAGTGTGCAGCCTGACAGAATCAGCCTTCATCTTCCTGGCATTTGGTGTGGGAAGTGACTGAGCCTAACATCTCCAAACACTTCCCAAAATGCCTTACTGTAACACTAAGCTCTTCAAATTTATGCACCGGAATTTATTCACCAGATGTGGCACTGAGCCAGCCTGGTGGCTGGTGATGTGGCAGCAATTCAGAGAAACAATTATCTGTAAATTTAGTCTAATAATTAAAGCTAGGACTGAAACCTCAAATCCTAGTTTAAAACCAGTTTCTCTCTGGTTTAACAGGGGCAGACAAGATAGGAATTCAAGGCCTTCCTGTCTGCAGGTAGCCAGGTTCAACTCTATACTTCTGTAACTCACAAGGATGGGCAGAACATTTCCCTCAAACTCCTTGTGCAAGCTAGCTGCATGTACAGAGCAGAATCTGTTGCATTTTTTCTTGTCCTTGCTTCCCTCTCCCTTCAGGAATTCTGAGATATGGTGGTGTGCATCATCATTGATGCCCACTTGTGCCTCAGAGCTCCTTTCTAGCTCTCAATAAGCGGAAAGATTCCAGCACACTGGAATGGCACTGACTAGCTCTGAACCCGAAAAAAGGCCAGGGATCCTTTCATTGCTCTCTAAAAACTTCCTGTGCTAATTCAAGTGGTGCCTGCAAGTGTTCTGTCACGTGGCTGAAAGCAATGGGATGATGCAGTAGCCCTTGCATGCACTGCTTTGCCAGAAGGGGATTTACAAGTAAGAAGAAAACATCTGTCAGGGATGACTTTATCCTTCAGGATCAGTCTTCAGGGGTGGTTTTTGATCCACGGAATATCTGTGCCAGCTAATGAATTCTGAGGTGATCAGTAAAGCTCTGCTTGCAGCAGAATTTGCAGGTAAGAGTCAATTGAAAATCAAGGCAGCAGACAGACCTCGACTGCACATGCTCCTCTACTAAATCGTAACCAGCCTTGTGCACACCCTCTAGCTGTACTGCCTTCACACTGCTCTATCAGTGAAGTGACAGCAGTGTCTGCTGTGAGCATAGCATAGTATTAACACATCAGGAGAGTTAATCCCACATGAGGCAGTGAATAAATTCAAACCAGTTTTTTATGATGTTGCTGCAGCTGTTAGTCACTGGTGCACTTGTAAAATCTGTGCCTGGCACTCAATATGGCCTTTCTGGAGGAGGCTACAGTGGCTGAAAATTACTGAAATCTCTGGTGCTTAGCACCAACTGTAGAAGTCTGCAAAATAATACTGGGAGCATTAACCCGACTTACCTTAAAAAGCACTTTCTCCTTTTGCTCAGAGGTGAGTGACTGCCTGAATACCCTGTATTTTCCTCTAGACATTTCTGCCACATGAAGAAAGAGAGTAAAGACAGCTTCTCCTTAAATAGTGCCAAACCACTCTTATGGTCTCTACTGTCGGCCATCTCACAACTCTCTGGTGACTCAAGACTCAGTATCAGCAGGCAGATTATTGAAAGTCCCAACACCACCTTGCTTTTCCAGTAAAGTGGGAGAAAGGAGCAGGAAACAAAAACCAAGTATCTTTAAGGATACTTAAAGAAAGAAAAATTACTTGGTTTAGTGGGACATGGAGGGTGAAAGGAGGAGACAATATTGACTCTGAAAACTATGGACACATGAAAACTGTGCCTTGTGATTCTATTTCACCAGGAACAGGCATAAGCCTATTACTACTGAAGGGAAGCTCTCTTATTGAAAGCTAGGTATTGTAATAACAGCAATAAATGCGGTCTCACAGTGGCCACAAAAAGACTCCCCAGGCATTTCAAGAAAGATACAAAAATAATGTGGCACTTCCCCAGAGCAGTGTGAAGAAACTTCAAATACAAACTCTGCTTTACAGAATTTGTGGGCACTGCATCTAATTATGTGGCAGTCATAATTAATAATAATTTTGATGATATGAATAATGATAGAATAATAATTTTCATCAACATCACCACTGACAAGTAGTTGTGTAGGTTTATTTTCATGCAGAGTTTAGTTTTTGCACACTTCTATGTACACAAGATCTACTGTCACTAATCCCTTGTCTACTTTTCCTTCAGACACTCCTGAACTTACTCCAGATGCTGGATGGTGAGTTTTTGGAGAGTGGGGATTTCCAGAAGTGGGGATTTAAAGAAGTAAGAGACTGAAGTCCACAAAGCTGCCAGCAGTCTTATTCCTAGTCCCTTCTGATGCCAGCCAGTCAATATCACACCTTGCTGGCCTGAAGAACTGATGGCCAAGGTGGGGCTGGAACCCTGCTCAGCTGGTACATGCAGGAAGCCTGGCACTGGAAATGGAGGAGCCAGCCAGGGGAACACAACAGCTGCAGCAGCACTGTAACACACCTCCTGTGGCTGCCCTGCTCCCATGGGGTACAGGGCAAAGCTGCTGTTGATTCAGGAGCTCCAGGACCAAACACAGGTACAGAAAGCATCATCCAGTGGCAAACAAACTGCACTCTGTCCCACTCACCAGTGGGTTTCACAGGTATACGTGTACGAAGAGGGGTTTGATTTCATGTGCATATGTGCACAAGCTGAGTTTTTAAGCCAAATAACTACAAGAGAGTGTTTTGTGTATTTATGACATTAATGGATAACATGCACCTCTGTGACCACAGGCACTAGAGAAGCCTGTACCTCACAGTTTTCTATGTCCCTTAACTCTTTCCAGTGCAAAATTCATTCAAGAACCTCCTCACACAAGGATCTCACAATATTCAGACTTCCCGCAAGAACCCAAATTCCTTTCCACAAGAACACAAAGGAACATTCCTGCCTCCTTCTCATAAGCCCTATCAATTTCCTATTAGCAGAAAACAGTAGATGCAAATTAGCTACCTGAGTCCTGTAAAACAAAACAGACAAGGGCTGTGGATTCCCTGCCTTTCCTCTCAAAGACTTTGGAATGGCCCCACTGTACTCTACTCAGCATTTCACCAATCTTGCCAGAAGTTAGTATCTCTGAGAACACTACACTGCTGTCAAATTTTACTAAAATTAGCCAGTGAGATGAAAAATTACTGGAAGATGACAGCTATAAAAATGGGGAAGCATGTTGACATAAACTGTCAACATGAGTTCCTTTCCTTAGGGAACCAGCTTAATAATAAGCATCAGTATGACAAGAGGATATTTGATATTCATATCCCTGAACTTAACCTTTCATTACGTATCGCTTTCACTACCAAGAAAACAAAAAAGACAGAAGAAATACCTTTACATTCTCCTCTGTTATGTACTTCTCGGTTTTGTCCACTGCATTCTGTCGGATCCGGTGAAGAAATGCCTGTGGAGATGAAAAAATATTTATCTTCAAATAGTTTGATAACAGTTTGATTTCACTCTTATTTCCTCTAGGCTCCCATCAACACAGTGTGGCTGATTACCTTTAAGACTGAAAGAATGTAAACATTTACAAATTCCCAACACAGATGTCCAAGGCTGCATGCAGGCACTACCAAAGACATTTCCTACAATGCTATTGACCTTTGCCTGACAATAAATGCCATCTCTTTGTCGAAGCTTCTAGCTTTAATTATCTGTTACTAGCAGTAGACGACAGCAAGGTCCATTTGCTCCCCTGAAGGTTCCTCTCTCCAGGATGCAGCTGTTCCCACACCAGGGCAGCGTGCAGGGCCCGCAGCAAGATGTGTGTCAGCAAGGGACTGCTAAGGACAATGAAGGGACAGCCAACTGCTGGAGCTGAGGCATGCCAGAGCCACGAGCTGGGGGAAAAGTTCAACAGTCTCAATATGCAGGGAAGAGACATGGAAATCACCAGACAGTGCCTGCGATACACTATCCTATTCACTTTATTTCAGTTCGTTAAAAGCAGATGAAGCAACGCTGGAACTTTTCACTTAGGTCAGGTTTCCCCTTCTCTCAGCTCTGCACAACTGGCTTTAACAGCCAAATAAATAAAAAGCTCCAGGCCAGATACAAATGGACAGCGATTTGAATATCGGCCTGAAAAGCATAGCGCTGGCTACTGGAAGTTGGGAGGACTTACTTGCATTTGCACTGAACACACCTACAACCTACTTGATTCAGTGGCAAGGGTTCAGAAAAGAACACTGCATGGGATTTCTAACTCAAGACTCCACTGGTTTAACAAGTATTGGCTAAAAGGCACTTCTGAACAAATAGCAGAGTATTCTCCTATCCACAGGCATCAGCAGAGATGGAAATACCTGCAGGAGAGACTGAAGGGTGGCCAGTGAGGTCAGAATCTGGTGCAATAAACTGCATAACGTCTGCAAAGAAGGGAATAGGGCTTTCCTCTATGGTCTTATTAGTGGTTTCTAACTTGCCTTCCACACAAAGGAGAAAGCCCCAGGGAATGCAGTGAACAAGGATGAAAGAACTTCTCTTACCCACCTGAGAGAAAGGGGAAATTGGTCATGTCTTTATTTAGGGCACAAAGCAGTTTTGTTACAGCTTGATAATAATAAGCCTTTAAAAGCTGAACTATTCCTGAGCAAGGTCCATGTCAGCTGGTGCGTACTCAGCTTTTGCTTTTCCCCTCTTGCTTGCTGACATCATTACAACCTGTTAAGAAGCAATGTCACTGAACTGAGCTTATAGCTTATGGAATGCCTGTTCCTCTGCCTGACTTTCAGCTCTAAAAGGGGCACATCTCTGTTCTGGTTTACACATGGCTCTCTGTCACTCATCAGCCATTCACATTTTACAGGACAGGCACCAGTAAAAAAAGACATTAATTAATGAGGCACAGAGATGCCACATTTGTTTTTAGCCCTGGATTTTCAACCTGCTTTTGAATAAATTTCAGGGACTATAACCACATTGCTCCTCTGGTATTGCTAAACAGGAAGAAGATCTTGGCTAGATTCCAGATAGATATGGAGAACTTGGAGGAGTTTGTGTGGACTAAGAAGTCTGAAGAACAGATTCCTGCATCCAAGGAACAGGATGCACACATGCCAGCAGCAGAAGAGTTATTTTGTAAGGACCAGCCAGTCCACCCTATCAATAATCTGGCCAGGAATAGTAGCACTTGCAGCTTGGAGCAGTCAGGGAACTGTCTGAGATG
Organism: Petroica traversi; assembly: GCA_025920805.1. NCBI lineage: Eukaryota > Metazoa > Chordata > Aves > Passeriformes > Petroicidae > Petroica > Petroica traversi. The sequence goes on from JAHLSL010012968.1 coordinate 237,588, forward strand.
AAGTGCTCAGCATGATGACTGATGACAGGAGGAACAGCTGCTGCACTCCCACTTCAGTGCTGGGCGTGATAGCTGAGCATTAGTAACCAGCATCCGAGTTATACAAGGTGGCACACCATACTAGAGTCACTCACTCGCTAACAGTAAGTCAGGCAGTGATTTTCCTTGCTTTAACCACAAACGTGTTTGGAGACAACAAACCCAACTGAAATAATTAATTAATCTACACAATTAGCAGCTCCACTAGTGACTAATAGTTACCTGCACATCAGTCCCAGTATGAAGGGTCTAATAATAGAGAGCTGTACACAAAAGTGCAAATCACATTAGCTGTTACAGGCCACTCAAAAAACTGGAGACTGTGTTAATCTATAAAACAGCTTTTCTCTGATGCTTGTCTGAAAAGATCACTTGAGTGAACACAAGAAAGGGAGAGAAAAAGAGAAGAAAATCAAACAAAAAAATAAAAAAGGCATAGAAGCAGAGAGAGAAAGAAGGATGAAAGACCTAGAAGGGAAGCAGTCAAGTTTGTAGATAGCCTTTCAAATCTCCTACAGCCTCTGATTTGCCTTGATGTGCTTGGACAGCAGTCTCTTCAGTAATAATAATACAAGACAGTTACAAGAAATTTTGGTCTTACAAATTTAATAGTCTGCTTTCCAAAATCCAATTCCCCTCAAATTATCAAAACTTAGTGGATACAGAAGAAGTTTGTTCCCTATCTTTCAATACCTATTGAGGTGCAAGAAGAATCTTTTGCAACACAGCTGTTCATATAAAAAGTATGAAAACCACAAGATATTAAACAGCAGCTCACAGAGATAATGCTACATGCCTCGTTCACATGGCAACACCACTTTCTTCCAAACCACTTCCTGCTTGGAAAAAGGAAGCCTTTTCCCAGAGATGTTATTCTGACATTCAGGTCAGCGTTTCCCAAAGTTCCCCAGTGATTTTTTTGTGCTACTTGTTTTATTAGGGTCTAAGCTCATCTGTACCCAGCACTAGCCCTCTAATCACCTGATGACATAGACTCCAAGATCTATTACATAAGTAGTGTGCAAGATTTTTGAGGGAAGGGAGTGCTATGATCTTCCATTCGACTGATTGATTTAGCTGGAAAATGAGAGTTATTTGGACCAGGACATGCCAAAAGAGAGAAGGTGGTGGTGGACGAATATTAAAAAAACTTGCTATGCCTATATCTTATTTATATTCCAAAATATTTTGTTCTTAAAGAGGAAGTAGTTGAAACGGTAGAAGCTTGTCTGGACACCTACAAAGTAACTAAAACAAACTTTCCCTGGCTGCTCCAAACTCTTCACGCTCTATACAATTCATATAAATTGAAGGGGTCCAGTCCTTAGCATTTCCCACAAGGAGCTTTGAGGGACCCCACAGTATAACACTTTTCATCTGTAACCTCTAAACCACAAAAGCACAGAGTGTATTTTAAGGAAAGAATCTGCTAATCGTTTGTTGTTGTCACATGAAACAGTTGCACACATGAAACACGTGAAGCAACTGGGGTTCCTCTCAATGCTTTTCAATTGGGCCTTGTTGAACTCAGCTTACAGCCTTAATCAGGGAAAATTAATATTTTGTATCTTCTTTGTAGCAGAAGTAACACATGGCAAACGCTAGGGATGAGGCAGTGACAGTTTGCTCATGCCCCTTCTCAAAATTCATGTTTAAGGCAGATACTTCCTCAAACACTCAGAAATAGCAAGAGACTTCTTACTAAACAGCAAGGCAGGCAAAGTGTGCCTGCCCCTGAGGGAAATGAAAAGGAGAACAGAAACAGACAGCAGTGAGGCAACTGGTCCCCATGTTGCTGGAGTCCTGTAAAACACAGTCCTGTAAAACCTGTTTCCTGAACAGCTGACTGGAATATCACATTGCACTTAAGAGACAAGTGAGACAATTTTGCTAAACTCATCAGTGATCAGGACTGATTCAGAATAAGGGTCCAGGGATCTAAATGAGCCTAGAATTTTCAGGGTTAATATTAATATTATTAAATCGCTTTACACTTGCACTATCAATTGTTTAAAGCTTCTTGCAAATGCAGATATCTTGTTTCCAAGAAAATGTGTTCTCAGTGGCAAATTAAGAGGTTTGACCATCACTAGCATCTTCACCTTGCAACTACAACACAGGGGCCTTACACATGAACAAGAACTTGCAAGTGTAATTTTAATTTGTCTTTTTTTCATCACTTGAATTAGTGCTGCTACTAAATCTGTCTGTTAGAAGTCTTTGCATCCACACAAAAAAACCCCTATTCTTTAGCAAAGCAGCTCAAAGGCGTGTGGGAATACAGCTTTACTGAAATAGTCTGACAATTAAAAGTGTTTGCTGAAGCTCATGTTTTAAGAATAGGTGCATCCTTGCTCATGTTACTCAATTGTTAGCTTTGAACGTTGTCATTCTGATCATGTTCTTTTCTTTCTATCCGATATGCTGTTCATAAGCTAAAGCTCTACACAAATGACAGGAAACAAGTGTTCTGCATCCATTCCACATATCAACTGCAGTTCTCACCTGCACTGAAGTCTGAAAGAATGCAATAAATAATCTCAAAGTAACATAACAATGACCGCAGAGAGCTATTTAAATCTTCCAGCGTTTCCCTTCAAGCATGACAAGTACCCGACTGCAAGAGTGCATTAACTGCTCGCAACCTTGGGTCACCACGCAACTGAGAATGGAGACACCTCAGCTGGGGGTGGACCTGCTCCAGTTCTGCTGCTCCTGGCATGGCCTGCAGTGCTGTGCACTGAGAACCAAGATCCACTGATGTCCATCCCAGAGACAGCTGGATTTTAAAGACAGATGGAGTAATTCTTGAGTAAACAGATGACTGGTTTTCCAACATCTCCTGCTGTCCTGGGCAAATGCCAGTATACAATGTAGAATACTGGGCCTGACTCAGGTTTTCCAGTTGTGAAATTAAGTTAGAATATTGGCAATCAAAAGCAACTCCTTTGACATTACTTTGACACATGTAAAATGGAGCAATACTGAAGCAACTGTACTACTTGTAAAGAGCCTACTACTGTACCTCTTACTGGCAATACAGTATTCCCTCATTGCTCAATTACTGACTGCTATATATTTCTATGAAAACACATTTTTATTTATCAGTGCCTGGAGAAGGAAGACCTTAAGCATCAAATGAATGCATTATACTAAAATTCTTGTGTAGAGGATTTTACCTGTGAAGAATATTTTCTCTATAGTCTCCTAATACCTTAGCCACAGCTGTGAGAGAAAGCACCCCCTGCAAAAACATTGTAGCTGAGATCTACAGGCAAATGAATTCATCAGCAAACACCTGAACAGGGACTTGCCTGATAAACAGAGGTATTTAGGAAGAGGAAACAGAACCAGAAACATCGTTTTTTGCCCTAATTTCAGGGTTCAAACTGGCTTTGAAGCCTCAAAGCTTATTGGTACATTTTTTTTAGCTATCCCCTGAAGAGGAACAAAATTATTAGCTAACCAATGTGATTAATAAAAAGGAAAAAACCAAGAAAAAGTCATGCACATCACAGAGTAGCAAACAGTTCAGACAGTCTGAGCTGTAGAAGCTGCACAATCATTTCACACACAAAAACACAGGAGTTACAGCAGGCACCATCTCTTCCCACAGCAGACTGCATGACCATTTGCAAAAAAAAGCCGATTCCATTTCAGGTGAAACAGTAAAGACCCTCAGAAAAGAAATGCAGCTTCAATTGCAAAATTTAGATGTGTTACAAGGGAGAGATTCTTTGACCTGAAGCATACTTTCAATGGGTATTTTTTGTAATTGCATAGATACATAAATAAATAAATAAATAAATAATAGTACTTAAGTATGTGCACGCATATTACAAAACCTCCACTCACACTGGCAATTCAATAAACATTAACTGAGCACTGATCATGGCAATTTGAAACTTCCTGCCCACTTCTTACTCTGACATGGTGAAAGCTGACAAATACTACATGAAATATAGAGGAGCATTTAGAAATTCTGCTGTTTAGAATTATGCAAGTGGATGTATGAATAAAACTTTTGAATGAATAAAATTGATTTTTTCTTTAAATACTAGATAGCTACTGCTACTGCTAATATGGAGTAGAGCCTGAGATAATTCCAAAAATCTTATTTGTCCTTAGCCAACCCTGAATTTTAAGGCTCATGTGGTTACGACCACACTTGGATGATTTATCTTACATCTATCTTGCCACTGAGTGTTACACTGTCTATAACATCAAAGTTAATCAATCACAAAATACTGGCATTGCACAACACTAGGATTTTCAGCTGTGCTTTAAGGACTCAGACATTCCAGCTGCTTTCTTCTCACTTTGAATTACTTGACAGAGGTCCAGCACAAAATGGTTTCTGTCAACAAACCTCTGTGGTTTAAATGAGGATCACCTCGTCTGCTCGCGTCTCCTGAAAGCTGAAGCCTTCCCTGAGTTAGTGACCCAGATTCCCACTACAACCAAGCATCGGGCAGGCAACTTAGAGGATGAGTCACTGTGCTTCAGGAGACTGTTTAAGAAGAGAGGCTGAACTACCACCTAGAAACGTTTTCTCTCTCCATCAAGAGCGAGCCTTGACAACTTTAGGTGACAAATTTAGCTCAGACCACACTCCTCTGCTGTACCACTCTCACAGCATCAGCAAATACAAACTACAGGGCAATGAGTGCCACTGAATCCTCTCTAGAAGTGAAACAGGACTGTCTCAGTCACTCATGTATGCTTAGAGACATGGAGGCACTGAAAGTTGACACATGCAAAATTCATGTGCACGGACATTCTCAGCACGATGGTATCTGGAACTAATCACAAGTGAGCTGATCTAGCAGCACTCACCAGAAAAAGTCTTTTATAAAGAAAGCTCTAAAAAGATCCCAGACCATTATCTGTATTTCCAGCATAGTACTGTTTACACTAGAAATCTAAAAAAAAAGAAAAAGAAAAAAAAACCAACTAAATTCACACTTTGACTGATGGAGGGAGGTGGAACTGAAGGGAAGTCATAGAGAAATATGTTTCTCACTCCAAAAAGGTCCCTTTCTCATTTGAATTACAAAAAACCTTTAGTGAAGTGAAAGACAGGCTGGTGCTGCAGAGGGGCCATTGTCTCTTTACCATTGCCCTGACCTCTGCTAGCCCCTCCTCCCCTCAGTCATTAATATTTGCATTCTCAGACAGGTCACTAGTTCGCAATACTTCAGGGCCCCAAAAACTACACTTCTCATCTCTGAAATCCTTCAGGACTCATTGCTATTAATTTCTGCATATCTCCCATACCCTGACTTCTCTTAACTCAGCATTGTACGGGAGGGAGAGCACAAAGAAATCTCTACATCACTTTGAATATTCTCATTACTGTAGACTTAAAAAAAACCCTAACACCTCCTGTTCTTTGCTTAAGCATGCCCTTTTGTGAATATCTATCCCTGGAAGATTCCAGCCCACTCTAATACTAATAGAAAATGCATTTGTTTGGATTTTCAAAGGAACTTAAGAAAGCTATGTGCCTAATTCTCTCAAGCTCTTGGAATATTCTCCCTTTTACTGGCCTCTTCAAGTCATTTTCCCTGTTCTACAATCATGACATGATTTTAATCATCTTACTGTACCGTGGCATTTTTCAAAATGCTTTCAGGACACAGTTCGGTTGAACAGTGTGGTTTACTTCATTCCATTTTTATGCAAAGAAATAAATTCAGACAAGTCTATGTCTGCTTAATCTTTGTGGTATTTTAAAAAAAGTTTGTTTCAGAAGTAAAGGCCCAGTAAACAACACATGAATCTTTCAGGATTCGACTCATAGTACTTACATTCACTGTGTTCATAGTGGAAAGATGCCTGCAGATTGGAACCAGTTCTAGATTAAAGGTGGCTCCAACTACTAAGATCTTATCAGCACCAGAGGATTGGTTTCGGGCTCCATACAGCTACTCTTTTTTCAAGAGGGAGGCAGAAGCATCAGAGAGACTAGAAACATCAAGTGGTATTCAAAAAAAAAAAGTAAAATCAAGATGGCAAATGAAACTGTAGCAAAAATTACAATTTCTTCAAACAATATTTCAAGATAACAATCTAAGCTGAAGAACTTTGATAACAGAAAGACTATTCTCTTCCTCTTCCACTCTTTCCAATGATGATGTCTTAATACATTAAAAATTAAGTAGGCAACACAGAGGAAAACTTTAAAATTAAATCTAGTCCCCTGAAGTCCATGAAATATTCTTCATTAGTTGCATCACAGCCTAGGACTTCACCTAACTGATGCAGACCAGTTCAGCTGACTGCCATCAGTTCACTGACACTTGCTCCAAATTACCTGTGAATCTACACTGGCCCCACAAAGCATGATCTCGGGTGACCCATAGACTTCATCTACATTGCAAACATGTAACAAAATCCCAGGATCTCATTTCCCTAGGAACACTCTCCATGCCATCATGACATGTACTTAAGATTGTCTCTCATAAGCCAGTTTAGCATCAGACTTTGGATCTAAACATTGACATTTCTTCCACAGGTTTCTTCTCAAGGGCAGGTCTATCCAGCCTCATGTCACACTGATACAAGCAGCTAACAGCTGAGACAACAGCATTCCATATGCCGATGTGCACATGCTGGGTTTCTATCAGGTTATGGATCAAATCAAACTGCAAATGTAGATACAATGCATAAATATTTGTGTTTGATTCTTAAGTTTAAAAGGATTCAAGAGTGCAAGACAATGCAAGAGTCTTGTACATTCTCCACTGATAAAAATCAGGGCTACAAAAGAACCAATCAAAACTAAACATTTCACCTTAGAGAGGGCCTCAGAACTATTTGCTTCAGATCTCTTCATGTACTCACAGGATCCCTGTAGGTCCTTTTCCAGAAAACTAGTCTAGGAATTGTCAGGAGCTACCAGAAATGTCAGTGAATGTCTCAATTTTAAGCATATTGGCCACCAGATTTTTGGCAGCAAATATTAATAACTCCATTTAGGAATATCCATGCAGGTATACTAGATACAGGTGTAGTCATGGGTCAAGGGACTTAAACTCTGAAGTTATTTCTAGTTTAGGAGACTATTCTACTACCTGCCCTGGCAGCAGGCACAGCTGGCTCCCCTACATGCAGCAGCATCTGCAGGCGCTGGGGCAGTGCCATTTTGTGAGCTCTAAGAGCTAGGCGAGACTAAAAATACTGCCCACTGCCCCAAACCAGCCCAGAGTTGGGTTTCATAGTTCTCCTTGAAATACATTTGTTTTCTTGTGACAGACTGAAGAAAACTTCTCTCTCATTGTGGCATTCCTTCTCTGCACACACATTCTTGCAGGACACAATCATATCATACACAGTCTTAAACTCCAGCTTCCTGTGAAACAGAGCGAAGAATGAGACCATTGTGTTTTAAACATAAAGGGGAAGTTGAGCTAGTGAAGCCTGTTGCAGCCCCTGAACTGAAGGGTCCAGCAGGCAGACTGCCCTCCCCAGCGTTCCCACGGGCTTCGAACTGGCCCGGAGGGTCTGCGAGGCCGGGCTGGTGCCGCTGGGCCCTCAGGCTGCAGGAAAAGGCCAGCTCCACTCCGAGCTATTCACAGCTGGCAGGTCCAGCGTTCTGCCTTGTGGCAGGAGGGCGGTGTTGGCAGCTGTGTTTCTAATCTATGCACAGTCTAGAGCAAAGCTAAAAATGTACCATTGGTACATACACTTGTTCTTTCTTTACAGAGGTGCAAATAGATGGGAAACCTTAAAAGGAATCATTAATTTTTTAATTTTAAAGAGGCTTTGTGATCAAAACAGTTTTTTCCGAAGCATTATGATGTTTTTAAATAAAAACCAGATAAAATTTGACCTTCCTTCACCTGAAGTAAACTGCATTACATTGCTAGGAAACATGAGGCACATCTCTCCAATCCTCAGTTTGCTTCTGCAACTACCCTTTTCTCAGTACTGCCACAGCTTTCTCCCCTGCATTACAAAAACAATTATTAAAGCAGCTTGGGGACCTATTATCAGGACAGTCCTGTGGAAACTGAACCAGTTTCCAGTGCAGGTATCTTGTATCTGCAGAGCTGCAGTTACCATTAGGCATGACTTTGTTCACCTCTCCATCCAGCCACAGGAGTTGCCTCTGCTGAAGAAAGCGCATCAGCCGCGCTGCCTGCATGCCAGTGCACCTGCTGGTGAGTTTAGCAAACCATTCATTCAGGCTGCCATCTTCTGTTCTGCAATACTTTCCCTTCAGCTGCCTTTTCATTAGAGGCTGAATAGTAGCACCTACTATCTAGCAAAGAAATTCAGACATGGAGCTCCCTTTAGAGCCAATTCTCCTGCCATTCATCCTACCTGCCAGTGCAGCAGTTCCCAATCCAAGTCCATCACCAGTCACCTCAGACACTGCTGGCACTACTTCCCCCAAGGATCCATCTCTATCAGTCCAAAGAACAAATCTTGAAATATGCTGCCAAAGCTCAGGAGCATGTTGGGCCAAAGCAAATAGCTGCTTTAAACCTCATCTACCACATTTACACACTAGATTGAATTTAGCCTTTGCAAGAGTCCCAACTGCATCTGTGAACTCAGCTGATTGCCAGTTACTGAGTGCGTATGCATAGCAGGGCTTTTATTTGTAATAAAATATTTAGAGTGGAAAAACACCGCAAAATTTAATAAAAGAAACACTTTCAGGCTGCCAGTGCCTTGTGGTGCATCTATGCAGATGCTTGGAATTCCCTACCTAAATAAAGCTGGAATTTAAAGTTCTGCCAATTAAATAAATGTCTGTTTCAACTCAATTTTGTATTAAAACAGTAACCAAAATTAAGCCAATTTAACTTATACAAAATAAAGTGTGAAGTCCTGGATTATAAATAGGCCCCATCTGTGGATCTCTTTTCAGCTACTCTAAGCAAACCTAAGCACAACTGCATCAGCCAACTTAAAAGGCAAAACACACCCACAAAGTCGAATTTAGACATCAGATGTCTTAAATAAGTGTTGGTCATTCCCACAGAGGATGCAATAGATCTAAAAGCTTTTTAAGAATAACTGTTTAGAAGCTTATAGAGGCAACATCTTTTCTAGCAAACTGTTTCAGTCTTTGCACAGTAAAGATACCAGAAAATTCTGGATCCTCCATCAATGGTCACATCAATACAGGATCCTTCATCAAAACCTTTTTTATTTGAGCCATGTACCAAATTTAGGAACTGTGTTTAAATGCACTACAGATGGTGGAAAAGCCAAAAAAAAAAAAAAAAAAAAAAGGAGGAAAACTGGAACTGCAATCCTTCCTTCTCTGCTAACAGCCTAAGCAGAGTGTCCTGCTCTCTGTACTCTGGGAATTACTCTTTTGAACTGGGAAGAGCCCACCTTCCTTTTTTTCAATCTATTGACACTGAAAGCTGTCCTGTGGTTTTCTTGGAGGAAAGCTTGAAATACTCTCTGCTAGTCTTTAGCAGAAAGTAGAAGACAAACAAAACAAGAAATGACAAAAAAAAAATCTCCAGGGCACTTAACTGAAGTTTGAAAAACCAACACAAAGCTCTGACAGCATAAAAACAGCCATGCCAAAGCACAGGGCCCTGTTCTTGCTGTAAGCCACTTGGGACTGAAAGCAGATAATATAAAACATCCATGAGGAACACTGAGAAACCACAGCAGGAAGTAATAAGCACAGAATGTCAAAAGAAGTATTTATATTTGTTTTACTTATCCTTTAATTCACCTCTGAAAAACCTAAAATCTTCTTTAGGGCAATGCTCTACTAAAGCACCTCACAGTTGGGAGCACATCACAACTGTAACTGGGTGACTGTGCATTATATGATTCTGATGCTTACTATATTTTCAGTTTTAATGAAAAACAGGGTTTGTCATGCTAATGGGGGCTCCAGACTTGAGTGGAACCTTATAAGCATTACGACCCCTTTATATAGATACTGGCAAGGTGGCTGGAGTTTTTGTTCTGACTGTTATTTCTCCCTCAGCAGGATGGTCCTCAAGGCACTGCAAGATCCCTCAAGGGAAAGGGCTGCTGTCTGCTCAAGGCCATTTTCAGTGAGTCCTGGCTCTTTCCAGGAAGCAATCCAAACATTAGTTGGCTTCACTTACTGTTCTACAAAGCAACATAAGGCAAGATGTGATTACCCACAAGTCTCTATGCCACTCCTCGTTTTATTACTTCTAGCAGATGGAGTAGAAAACAACAAAAGCAAAGCATTTGATTACTGCTTGCTAAGTACAGAACCTGTGCAGAGCCTCTTATTTTTTAAATATCACAGTAAAGCTATGCATGATCATTTGGTTTGAAACAGACCACATGAATTACTCCCTGCTCACTGTATTGATCTCAGCCCATTGCTCTTCTATCACTGGCACCACACAATAAAGCACCAACCTTTTTCAAATGCACATGCTGATTGAATGGGTATAATTCGACAGAATTAGGAAGTGCTGACCTCAGCCTTAAAAGTGACAGGTCCCTTGGTACTGATGGGATTTCTGACTCATTATCATAGTGCTAATTTACATGGCTTTTATCCCATCACTCCCGACTGCCTTGTCAATTACTGATTGGAAAGGCAGGCTGGTACCTCATCTTTACCTTACCCCTTGTCCTGGGGCTGCCAGCAATGCTTCTAATTACAGAACTGTCACAAACCAAACTCCATTTTTAGGGCAGAACTCTTACAGGAGAGAATACACATGAAGTCATGGCAGAAATCTTCTGAGATGTAACCCATGGCCCTGGATCCAACGTCCTCCTGTGAATTATAGTGCCGCTGGCACTTCATACAAGAGGCAAGAAGCTAATAGTAGAGACTGTTCAGAATCTGTATGATTAATTATGGTGATTATTATTTACAAAATCATCCCATTATTCTAGCATTCCCTTCAAAATCCACTGTTTTTAATTAAATATAACATTACTACTAGAACAAATATTTTTAGGCCTTATTACCCAAATGAAGTAATTTCTAGGAAATGCCTTTCTTCCACCATAGATGATGTCACTATTTTTTATTTTCTAAGTAATTAATTCTTCATGTCTGAATGCTGAAGCAACAAAATAACCACAGGGTTATTTCAGGAAAATCTGCCTTGAGTGCTACTTGGATTTGTTATCTTTCTGACGAAAGCTTCATAAATCACCACTAATTTGTAAGGGAGAGATGCTGTGGTTCAAGCAAACTCTGCAAAACACCAGAATATTACAAATAGCTCTGATAAACAAACAGAATATTGATCATATTAATAAAGGTAAAAACTAAGTCTTTCAGGTAATTATGAAAGGAACTTTGATCAGAAACTGGGTAACAAAGTAAGAAGAAATCCTAGTACACAGCTAGTCATGAACAAAAACATGCTATAGCAATACTGAAGCCCACTGTTCTCATCAGAATAGTTACATGATACCTACATACACACTTCACAATTATCCAAAAGGGTCAGGTAAAAGGAGGTACAGCACAAGTGACAACTTCCTTCCCAGAATTCATACTTCTTTCTTCAGCTTTTTCCAGAAACAGCAGAAGGAACAATAGAGACTATGGGGGAAGGAGACAGGCAGACCTGTGAAGAAATGAGGCGTGTGAACAGAAGGCCAACTTTTCATTACAAGTTTTTGCATGGCGCCCCGGCACAAGATAGCACTAGAGTGCTAATGAGCCTACACCTCAGGGAAGTGTCTGCAGAGGTTCCTTGCTTAAAGTTTAGAATATGCCTAAGTGCTGTCTCTGAAATAATTATTTTTGACCTAACACAGAATTAAATACTGTCTCTGACATGGTAAAATAAGTGATGGTAACAATATAAGCACTGCCCAGGAACATTTTGACACACCTTGCCAAGCTTTCTGCACCCCATTGCTTCTTTTTTCTCTCTTTGATAAATCTAGTTATAATATCCTTGCTTTTAGGTTTGTTCTAGTTAAGTGGAAAAAGGAAAGTAAATGCACCACTTGCGTATCAGAAGGTGGTTTTTCTCCTAATGGGACAGTTTTTTCCCAGGCCGCACAAGGACAGGGAACTCAACTCACCCTGGCTCCATGGTGCCAGCTTATGGAGGTCTCTCTAAAGACAGCAGACATACTTGACTGATCTGCTTCTTTTTATTCACATTACTCTAAGACATGCACTTAGGTTTAGAATCAGGCAGGATCTGTTTCTCTTAGTCTTGGTGCCTTTGCATTTGGACCTCCAAATTTCATGCTAAGCCATCACCACATACCTCTTTCTTAGAAAGACATTTAATATGGGAACTCCCTGACAGTAAGACCCTGTGGGATACGACCTGCATGTCAGACCACCAATGCAACTTACAGTTGGTTAAAAACTATTTTGATTTTATAGAAACTGCAGTTTTTACCAAGGTTTAATGTTTTTATATTAAAAACGACATAAATGTGCATACATCTTTGGTTCCTGTAACCCTCGCTACACTTTTCCTCTCCTGAGCATCCAAAAAGTGTGAATTGACACATACAGGTAACCAAAGTGACCACCAAACCACACCCAAAATGCAAGGAGTAGATTTATTTCATTACACTGCTAAACACATTGGGCAGCAGAGATACACAGGCTCTGTTAGGCTCAGCTCGTCCTGGGGCAGAGACACAGAGGCACATGGGCTATGTTAGGCTCAGCTCATCCCAGGGCAGAGACAAAAGGAGACACAGACTCCACTCTGCTCAGCTCATACCGGCAGACAGTGGCAGGGGGAGGGAGGGCCTGCCTGCCCCAATAGAAAGGATTTCACACATGCAGAATTTATCACAAGGCTGTGTTTTTATGATCTCGCTCTCTCCCAGCAGGAGGCTCAAGCATGTCCCTGAGAGTGTGTTATCTCTATACAGGAATTCTACTTCTCAAAGCAGGCAGAGGATGAACAACACGAGGCATAATAAATAGAGTTTCCCCATACTGATACTCAGCATTCTCAGCTTTAAGGTCACTTGAGCAAAACTCTTCCCTCCTTGCCAAATCTTCTGGTTTTAACCCCTTCCTACCAACACAAGACTCGTCACTGACTAATAGGCTAAGAATTTCACAGGATGCATAAAGAAGCATTTTTCTTATTTGCTTCTCTCATTAGAGTCCAGCTTATTCTTACTCTTTGTGTTTCCTGTGTATTGTTTCTAGAGACTTCAGCTTTCTTAAATCAACATGGCTAGCCCAAGAGAAAGGAATTACTTAATCCCCTGCGAGAATAAATGGGATTATTTAGAGAAAAAAATTTTTGTATTGATGAAAAGTAACTGTCTTTCACTGTCAGGGTTAATTTTTATTGTTCTCTAGCCACAATCTATTGCTTATTGTTAAGTTTAAACACAGAATGACAAACTAGCAATTCCTGAATTTAAATCCTACCAATAAAATGGTGCCACTTACAACCTGGAGTAATCCACCTACAGCCTATAGCAAATCCCTTTGGATACTCCACTGGCATGTCTTCATGTGCAAAACAAACAGCATCATCTATCTTCATCCCTGCCATGATAATATAAATAATGTACAGATTTAGACAAAGCCTATCTATCCTATCTCTTAAGAGTTGTAAGGTAGTAGTTCTTAAGTTAAAAATAAAAAGGGAGCAGCAGGTCCTTCCTGCTGGGGGCCCCAGGGCTGAACAAAGTACTCTAGATGGGGTCTTAGGAGAGCAGAATAGAAAACTCACATCCTAGCTATGGCTAATACACCACATTTCAGTTAGGGGTGTTAACAAATGTTTCCAGGGTAACTGAATGGAACAAAATGAAAAACACTGAGCTACTCTTACTTTCCCAAATGGACACATCAATGTACATCTCCTGCTAATGGGGCTCTCCTGCATATGAGCACCTTCTATTCATGACAGCCACCACCAGTTTGGCATGGAGCAGCTTAAGTACTCCTTAAGAAAGCAAGTACCAGAAAGCTTCTTGAGCATCATGTGGAAGTTGAGCTCTTCAAAACTATTCAGAATTAAATTAATCAGCATATACCTTATATCACTGAGACATACACCACAGAAATATCCAAAGCCCCTGGCAAATATTAATCCTTTCTCTTTACCACTCCACTCACCAAGAGCAATTAAGTCTGAGTTGCACCATTGTTTTTCCTTTGCAATATCCTCAGACTGGAAAGCAAAGCTTTTAGAGACAAAAATGATATGACCGAACCGTATAGTGATAGAAGCCAATAGGGCTGAACTGCAAGGTAATAGAAGCTCTCTGCCTAAAATGCCCAGGGAATTGCTACTTTGCCTAAGGGGCATCTTCTTTGCTGACTCTCACCTGCCAATCAGGAACTAAGAGCACGGTTTATAAAAAAAGCCTCTCCTATGTCCTTCTTCCTTTTGAGTCACCACAGCACTCACTGATAACCTTCAAACTCAATAAAGAAACAGTAATAGAGGAACAACGCTTTCCAACTGTTTTCCTTCAAACAAACTTTCATGTTACCAAATGACATTTGCATAACATTGCCAAGAGTTCCTTTGAGTCAAGCTTCTGCTCAAGGCCCAGTTTCTTGGCTATTTGCCTGTGTTGATTGCAAAGATGCTGGCTGTTGAGGAGCTCCAATTCTAAAAGGTGCCATGAAGGTTCTATTTGTGGGTTGAACTCTGGAATGGCATTTTCAGTAGGACATGTAATTTTACTGCTCAGGTATTGAGTGTGTCACTGATGTCATGTAGCAACACAAGAATAGATTCCAGCTCTCAGACAGCAACCCTTACAACTGACACTCCAAGGCCCTTATGTTATTCTTTAAGGATCACATACATGGTGAAAAAAGAATGTTCCACTTCTAAAATCTGAGGTTTCATGAAGTTCATATAACTCTCACTCACAAATCTCCAGCATTCTCAGGACTTGGGGCATTTACCTAGCAAAATCAGAACAATCACACATGCCTAATCAACTCTGGACATATATCTAGAACCTGAATGTACCAAAGGCAAGGTCTCATCAGTATGCCTGATAGCCCAAAAATCCTCCCTTCTGCAAGTTACAACAACGATGGCATGATCAGCCTAACCACAGGACTCTCAAGAGCCTCCCAAGTTGTCCTATTAACTGAAGATGCTCTCTTCAGTATCATCCAGTAAGATGAAATATGAGGAGCTGAAAGACTCCCTCACAAAGAGAAATAGGCTCAGTTAGCAAAATGTCACACAGCAACATAAGCTGTCACTGACTCAGAAGTCTCAATTTTACATTGCGCTAAGTACAGTGAGGCAGTCACTGAGGCTGAGGCAAGTCTCCCATCTCAAGCAATATTCCTAGCAGTATTTCTGCACAGAGCAGGTCTTCCCTGACAGCTTGCATTTTTCTCTAATTCTGAATTCTTACCACTAAAAATGCACTTTCAAACTCAGTACCCACAAAGAAGCCCCAGGAAATCTGACTATCAAATTCAAGCAAAATTACCAGCGCTGGAGCCCTTAAAAGAAGAAGTACGCATGCTATTTAAATTTTGTTATAAATAAGATGATCAATTGATTGTCACATGTGTCTCTGGAAAAATCAAGTGTTATGAACCATTCTGATAATCAAACCAAGCCATGCAAAACAGTCCAGGGAATTTTAATGGTAACATAGGTCAGATGATAGAGCGATTGTCAAATGCTTACGAATCTCTTAATTATTGTAGCACAGTAAATGCAAGAGAATATTGAAATCAAGATAAAATGTTACGGGCAAACAATAGAAGAATGCAGAACAGGAATGATTAAGGTCTTTGTGGTCCTAAGGAAACCATTTACCTCTCACTTACCCCTTTCCATTAATACCTCCCAGAAAAATGTCATCTCCCAAGGCACTCAACAACTGAATCTTGGAAACAAGCCTGGAAAGTAAATGAGGTTCTGGTGTGAAGGGTGTCCTTCCTTGGAGGTTTTACACAATTCCAGTACACAAGGAATTTCAGTGCACTGTCAGGACACTGTACCAACAGGAGAGGATTGGTGACATTGTTAGCTCCTTCCACAGTGGGCAAGAAGAAAAGCCCCTTCAACCCAAGAGCAACCGTGCAGCAGTGAGAGGCTCCAGGCTTTCCCCCCAGCACAGCAGGGCACTGTCCTGGACCCTGACCAAGGCTCGCTTCCCACACTCTGCTGCCCTAGTTACTACACAGGGCATTCTGTGCATCAATTATCTGCAGCAGTAACTCTGACTTGGCAAAACATAAATACTATGATTTAAAAACTTTATGGACTGAACAGATACCAAATCACGTTGCGAAAGCCTAAAGAGCTGTAATTCCTGGGCAGCCTCGACCGTAACCCATTTCTACAATGAGCAAAAGGAATGCTGGTTAATCCCTCATGGTGGAACCCACTCCTCTCATAATTGGAGCTAGCCAATTAGTCCTGATTTGGGATGAGAAGACTTTCTGAAATATCTGAAGTTATAATGTAAGAGGATTGATCTGAATTTCAGCCAGCTCTGCATGTGAGACACTCAGAGATCTTCCCAGCAATGCACTGGAATAGGTCTGAGAGCAGCTAAGGGAGACACTGATTTCCACAGATGTAGGAGTCCAGGTTTTATCCATTCATCTTGAAAATAAATAAGATCTGACCTAGGCACAAACTCTACTTATTCTCCTGCCTACTAGAGAAGACAATTTTGAGGAAAACCAATTAAGTATACATATAAACAGCAGCCCTTAGGGTGAATGCATCCAAAGCTGTATATTGTAACTGCACTTAAAAAGAGATTTGTATTGATTTATAGTTATAATATGGCATTAAGAGCTTTGCTATGTATTGATGTGACTAATCATCAAGGTTCTTGTAATAAGCAAATGCAGCTGCCCTTGACAATGGAGAAGTCTGGGGAGGAGATGAGGATTGCATAATGAAGTTAACAAGGAGCAGAGGACACAATGTTTTGTAGAGGATTTGCATGAAAGCACATACAGTCTCTCATCTCTCAGTAAATGCTATAGAACGCTTTCATAATTAAAAACATTTTCAGGCTACATGTTTCACAAGAAGATACGTTTTTTAATAAGTTTGAAACTAGTACAAACTTTTTCATTACATGGTTTTTTACTCTGAAAGGGCCTTCACTTGACAGTAAGATTGCTCAATATATGTAAGTATTCATTATGCACTTCTGAAGTGAAGACTATTTTCAAGATGTAAACCTTGTTGCCATGATAACAAAAATATTGAAAGTCAGTATTAATGATGTCCTGTAAATGTTTTTATTGAATACTCAAAGCTGTACTAATAGAGAAATAAATATTAACAGAGAAACAAGGGTTTATGCCAGCAGTTTCCAAAATAGAAAATTTTCAGTTGTTCCAATCAGCTTCAGAAGTCTATCTAATTTTCCAATATCCTGAGTATGCATTTTCTCAGTGACATCAGTAATACCTGCTGGACACCAAATTACTCAAGCTCAGGGAGCACTACTTGGATAGATCTTGGGTGGCTGTCCTTTCTAACATGTAACACCTTGCAGGACTTTGCTCTCACTGAGCTGGGTTACATGATGCGCTGCCTCCTGAGCAGCGGCACCAGGGACACTTTTGCTGGGGGATGAGAAAACCAGCATGAGACGTCAGCTGCCTTCAGCTTGTCCTGCCTTGGGAGTAGAAATATTTCTGTCTCTTAAAATATACCACCCAAATAAGTGAACCAGACTTTGCTTAGAAATAAATAGTGAGAACTCCACATGGGATCATCTGATAGTACAAAGGAGATGCTGCTCACAGTAAATTCTGCAGAAGTCCTCCCCTTTTCTCACATCTCAGGAAAAACGTTTACACAGTTGCTTTCATCAGAACTACATTACCTGATTTCATCCTTTTAAGAATAGGAAACTTTCCTTTGCTTTAGTCAGGAGTAAAAAAATAAGCAAGATTATCTAGAAAAAGGTAAGATACTGCTATGAGTTGTCTCAGAGAGAATTAGAACTCCATAAGCAAAATGGCCAAAGTAATTCCAAGATTTTCGCATAAAACTGATGGACATCATACCCAATAAGTGTCATCTTTTGCCAATGACTGTCATGTTCTGGTAGCCAAGACAAGCAACTTTGTACCAGAGCCATCAGCTCATCTCCTGGGCACTATCCAAGTACAGCAAACCTTCAGCATCATTTGTCCAACACTTTATTTGATCTCTCTACTCCTTCTGGAATAGGGACTGCTTTTTAACTTCGGATACTTGCCCTCTCAGCAGCAAGGAAGTTTTAATTCTCACCTAGGGCAAAGCACATGGGACTAGAATACACAAGCTGATACATCCTGCTGCTCTACAGCTGTTAATGAATTACAGTATTGGGATAAAACACAGGGTATAGGTGCTTGAACTGGTAAAGATTATTTAAAATGTATCCACCTAAGCATTTTTCATATGATTATATAAAAAGTTGGTAAAGTTGAATTTAGCTCTCTCTAGTAAAGCCCTAACAGTTTTCTCAATTGGCTACTCTGTCAAAAAAGTTCTGTGGGTCACAAATTAATTCTTCCAAAACCACCATTGCTGTAGGCACCCATCTACCTTCCTGGTGGTGGTCCAAGAGGAGAGAAGGTAACTTTCCTCTCAAACACAGGTTAGTGTAGTCTACTAAACATTAAAGAGTTCCTCACTGCAACACAAAGCCCCAGTCTCAAAGTATCAAGACCATAGCCTCACCAAGATTGCATGGAAGCGAAACACGTGAGATACCAACAACATCTGATAGGGAACATATTTTCAGATAAATATAAAAACATGACTATGGATGGCAGTGAGGGAGTTACTATGTTCCTATTATGTCCTGTGCAATTCCTAACAGAATCACAATTAATGTTGTGTTTGCTTTCCAGCGTTAAGAAAGCAGCCATGGGAAGCTTTCATGACACTGTAGAGGTTAACTTCTGGACTTCAATGGAATGACAGTATTCTGTTAAATTTAACACTTCAGGAGAAGATTACTGTGATGCCTGCAAAAACCAAGGCAGATGTCCAGCCTGTAACACATCACAACCCTAAAAGCATTAGCAGCGAACAGTGAGCCTCAAGGTCTCCAAAAATGAGTACCATCCACACACTGACCACAAGACACCCCAACTTTTTTCACTGCAGCCACAATCATTTCTCTGAACCAAACAAGACATGGAGTATTTCAATTTTCACATAATATGCAGAAAATCACTAGGCTTGATTTTCCATATGTCACTCCTTTCTGCCCATGGGATCTTCGAGGATCCCAGGAGAGCCATACAGGAAAAAAGTACAGCCTACCATGCAACTGTGTGTGCATCTGCTATAGCACAGACACAAGCAAACTGCCACCACGTCAGCTTCTCTTCTGCCAAAATACATGATGGAATAATAACCTTGATTTGTCCCAACAGACAAAATATTAAATCTCTCTAAGCAAACCAAACTAACTTCTGCACTTGACTTCTTTGAAAAGAATTTCTACTCAGTCAGTATCACTACTCTGGATTCTTCCATAGCACACTGGAGGAACTGATCTAGGCTGTCTAAAGTTTGGACTCTTTTACAAAAGGATACAGCCCTGCTTGAGTCTGATTCCTTGCAAAGATGTCTCAGCCATACAGGCAGCTATAGGCCCCAGAAGTCAGGACTGTGCTCTTCTTTTCACTTTGACACAAGGAGATTACAGGTACCTGTGATCTACAGCCCATTGATCAGTGTCATCTCAGTCTTCCTCTTTTCCTGCTCCCTCAAACTGCTGCTACTTTACTCTGCATTCCACTTCCTCCAGTGCAACACATCAACCAGTGCTGTGAGGGTTAAACAGCAAAGGGAATGGTATGGAAATCACTCCTTTCCCTCTTCTGGCCACTCATGAGAGCAGTTTCAGAACCACAGCTCTAATTTAGGGTTAGCTTCTCAGGATACTCCAGCATCACAGCTCTTCCATTTATACCCCAGTCTATGATGTGGCATTAAATATATGCCAGCAGGTCTGCAGAGCCAGCCACACCCAGCCCTCGCCTCAGCCACTGGGCATCATGACATCCATGGGGTAACAGGAAAGGAGGCCAAGCTCAGAGCTCCAATGGGCAGGTACCACCCCTCCAACACAGCACAACCTTCTCCACCCCCTGCCAAGTGACGGAGAAGCCTCAGCAGGAAATCTGCAGTGCCAATGAATCTACAAGGACATTCAAATCTATCAGCCAAGGTGACACAGGGATCTAGACTGCTAGACACCACCTAGACACTAATTCAGAGACAGCTGGATCCCTGCACGCAGAGTTTGGCCAACCTGTGAATAACTTCAAACACAGAGCTCTGTGGGGGATCATATCACTTACCTGATAGGTGTGGAGCCCTGGATTTCAGGTCTGTTTTCTATTTTAGTTGAGATACTTGTGCAGGAAATCGCAAAGACAAGCTCCCCCAACCAGAGAGACACAAAGTACTCCTTGAGAAATAATTTTTAACCCTTCAGGATGAGACAACTGAGATTTACTGCAATAATTAGTCATACAAAACAGGAGGGAAAGGAAAACAATTCCAAATCTGTTGTAGCAACAGAAAGCCCTCAACTGGCCAGTAGCTGGGACAGCCTGAGGGGATTGCCTGCAAAAGCCTTGCACTTTTTAATGCTCTAAGTCAGACATATTCAACCAGATGGATAAGTAGGCTATCTTTTTTTCTGTGTCTGGAAGCATAGGATTTCCTTTTCAAAGCCAATGAGTAGCATGCAAGAATCCATCAATTCCTAGAAAATACTGGCTACACTGCATGTGTACTAAGGACCTGATGTTTCTGGATGGCCACATTTCTTGGCCTGCACACTAAGAAAGGCTAGTTCAGAAGAAAAAGCAAAAATAGGTAGGCTATGAGCAAAAGCTATGGCTCTATGTCTTTTCTTCATTTCCACAATTCCTAATGCTGTGTATGAAAAATGGAGACTGTACCCAGTCCAATCCTTCAATAAAGAGGGTTCACCTTCTCTATTGCTGCTTCCTCCTAATACCTCAGGGCAGTTTCACTGTTGTTGCAGCCGTTTGCAAGCACACATCTTCTTTGCACAGGGAAATACTCCAAGTCAGTACTGTAACAGCCCATTTGGTTACGCACATCGGGCCAAATTTTGCCACAATCTGCCACCTCTAGTTCCTTCTAAAGGAGCTATTTGCAATCTTCTGCAGAACCCCATCTGATCCAATTAAAGAAATACAGAAAAACAGGAGAAAATAGCTTTTATCCAGTAGTGATTGAAGCCCCAATAGGTGAAAAAATATTTTTTCTGCACAGAAATGTGATCCACATTACAGCGTAATTCTCTTGAGGAACTACAGAACACATCGAGTCCAGGCTCTTCCTTTGTTGCAGTAACCACAAGACTAGATCCCGTTTCCAGTAACTCACAGCTCTCTGCTAAAGATCACAGATGAGAAGGGCCTGCCTTTGTCTCTCTCCTGGCTACTGGGCTGCAAAGAACATGTTTTAATAATCTCTAACAACAACATACAGCAATCAAAACAAGTGCTGAACAGCAACACCCAGAAAATCAAAACTATCTACAAAAGCAGCCTGTGGGCCACTACACGACTTAGAATTTGAAACACCTTTTCTGATTCTGCCCCAGAAACACAATTGATGCAGAAATTACTCTAGTAAGATATATGAATGCATGAAAAAGTAGTAAGGGAGGTGTAAGAAAGCTCCAGAATTAGTGTGGGCAGCATCCAGTTCGTTAGACTTCATTTGACCCAGTGAAGTAACATTCAGTGGAATTAATTTAACAGCCAACAGTAAAACTTTAAAATATAGGGGATACATAAGAAAATTACAGTGATCCAGGTTAGGTCTATTTGCACAGGCCAATGCTTTCACTACAGTAAATATTTAGCAGCCACACTGTCTTGCATGCAGAAGGCAGCCGTGGATAGGAAGCTCAAGTGACTACAAGAGAAAGCAGCACACCTGGGAATGTCAGTTAAAGGTCAGAACTAGTCTATTAAACAAAACAGTCCCTTCAGTATTCATGGCTGTTAGATGAGATCTTTAGATCCCCAACTGAACTCAGATACCATATTCCATTCATAGAAAAGACTAAGGATGAAATAATATTTAATTCAATAGCTGACAAAGCTTCTTCAGGAATACTCCCAAGACAAAATGGTATTTTTTTCCCACCTAAACAGCTGCTGTCAAGACTGTGGTACCTCGTGTATTACCATATGTATCAGTAAAGACAATAGATTTAAAAATACTGTAATAACACCACATAAAAAGACACAACCCATCTGGGATGTCTTTAGACCAGGGTCTAATGTACATATCACCTTCATATTTCCTATAGCTGCCCTGACAATCAGTGTCAAAACATCCTGGCTCAGGCTGTAATCAGGGCTACTTCTTTAGACTTTAGACAGATAAATCCTGTGAGCAGTAGTGTTTCACTTCCAAATTATGGGGTCGTGCTAAGTATTTTTTATTATTTATCATTGTAGATTTATTTATCTTTGCAGACAGAGGCTTAAACCTTGTAAATGCTGCACTGAACATTACAAAAGATCTTTAAGATGCAAAGAATATACATTATTCTACATCATTCCTGAGCTCACTTTGACTGGTGTCCATAAGAAGTACTCGTGAGAAAGAAACGCAATCTCTGCACAGCGCCGCTCTGCAGCAGCCTCCTCTGGGAGAATGTACCACCAGGCAGAACCATCTCCTTGAGATTTGCCCTCATTTTCTTCCTGTGAACTTGTATAAAACTATCTCCACTCGACTGCTTCTGAATAATGTACAATAACAGATGAGGAACAGTGATTGCCAAGGGAGCTCCAGCCAACAGCAGCTCAGTGAGCCCATTGCTGTGCCCCAGCTCCCATAAGCATTCTGAGGGAATCAGAACAACACATGCTCAGTCAAGAAAGATTCAGATCGTTAAAAAATGCATGTGCCACAAGAACAAAGAACACCAGACAGTTCACTTAGGACTGAAACAAAATTCCAAAATCACATTCTGCTCACGGCTTTCCCATCTAAACTCCAGGCAACTCCAAAACCTGTACCAGACATTTCAAAGTAAATAAAGAGGTTTTCCCAACTTTTATAATCCACTCTACTACCTTTGGTTACTTCATCCTTAGAGAAAACTCTGTTTGGTGAGTCTTAATGAAACATTTTCCTTTTTTCTTTCTTTTTTTATGTTTTAATTGATTCAAGTGTTGATAGAAAAGCAGGATTTACACTTTAAAAAATTAAATCCATCAAAAGAGGAGCATAAGATTCATTGTACTTACACTTGAGCTGTCAACACTGCCCAGTCAAACCACATCTGCCCTGCATTCTTCAGGCAGAAGGAAAGGTGTGCGGATCTGTCTCACAATAGCCTGTACTTGTACCAATATGAAAAGAACTGCTAGTCAGAGGAACCACTGAAGGGGGTCTCCTTTTATAAAGAACCAGGTTAAAGTGTTTCAACTTCAAGAGTTTGCACCCACACCTCCCATCAGGGAGGCTGGTCAGGTGTAGATATTCAAAAGGATGAAACCTTCAGGAGAAAACGGAGGAGTCACAGCAGCCATAACACGCACTGGAGGCTGCATTACTGAGCTCCACTCAACTGCGCATGAGCTACACAAAAAGCTCATCACGTAGCTCCTTCCACCTCAGATACACCGAGTTAGGAGGCAGCTGTGTCCCTTGCTGCGAGTTCCTCTAACACTGTCCCTCATTCTCAGCCACACTAACTTGCAGTGCTGGATTTCTCCTTGTATACTAAGACTGTGCTTCAGCCTCTGAGAAAAATTATTCCCTCCGGAAAAGTACAGACCAGCATGACCTGTCTGCACTGAATCCAATACCTAGGTTGTAAGGGTGTGAGGAGTGTCCGGCTAGGCAGAGCTGCGGCCTTCCCAGAGTGTGTCCCCAGTCTCGGGCAGCAGGATGATGTGGGGGGCACACACTGACACTCACAGTGACCAATGTGCACACACAGGCACAGGGAGAAGTTACTCTTTGCTAACATACAGTGTAAGTGGTTACTGTGATACTACTTCTTTAAATTGAGTCTTATTACAGAGGAAAAAAGAAATAGAAATTATTTTCTTGCTTTAGGTTATGTCTCCTTATTTTGAAATTACAGGGGAACCTGAATGAGAGCGGGAAGGGGCATTTGTTTTACACTGCGGCAAGAATTCATCTGAAGCCAGAGACAGCTGGAGTTTTTCTAATGTGTAACTCCTTTACTGTTGATTATTATGGCTGTGGGTGCAGGACTGCAAGAAAAGACATCTTTGACACATGTCAATTCCCGCTGCTAATACACAATCAATCTTGCTAAGAGCAGAACGGTTTGTCTCCTCTACCTTACTTCAATTCCCACTTGAACCTAATTGTTCATCCGGTCCTCCCATGAATCTGCTGTCCATTTCCACCCATCTCTTCTCAAGCAAAGAATCACGTGTTATGTGCTGGCCAGCTGGTCACAGTGACAGGACTAGAAATGCCACTGGAGGTTGAGTGTTTTCAAAAAGCGGCAAATGCCTGCCTGCCACAGGGCAATGGTCCTTCCAGGGATTTGGTTTAGGCAGCAAAGACCACTCATGCAGCAGCCTGAAAGGCCTCATGAGATAGAATGCTCATGCCAGCAAAGCAAAATGCAGCCCCAGAGGTTTTGATTAAATCATGTAGATGACAATGTAGAATAAATTTAATCAACATTACTTGGTTCACAGTTTTTCCATATGCTAGAAAACAGAGAGGAAAGAAATAAAAATTATAAACAGGCACTTCCGCCCTTAGACAGGAATCTTTGCACAAAGTCAAATTACCAAATTAGCCATAAGCACTGAAAGCTGGAAATAATAGGAGAGATGAAATATTGTGAGTAAAATTTACAGGAAGGCTTTCCCTAACCACAAACAAAACCTTGGGTGACATAAGCAATCTCAGGTTGGGGAGATGCTTTACTTCACATTCGATCAAAGCCTGACAACGTTGACTACAAGCAGCAAGCATATATTGATAGCATGTATTTAGGACACATCCTGTTCTGTGATAGTGTCCTGGGTTAGCCATATGACCTGTTTGTATCCCCAATCGTCCTCTTACTTATGCTGGACATTAAGTTCTGCAGTTTTAAGTTGGTCCCAGAAAGACAGAGAGAGTGAAGGTGGAGGAAAAAAAAAAAACCACTCGCCGTTTGTCTGCAGGATACCTTTACTCCTACGAAGCAAGGCCGAGAGAGAGCGGAGAGGCTGCATTCCAATTCCAGCGGACAGCGTTATCTCTTTTCTTTTTTCTTTTTTTTTACTCTCTCTGGTGTGGTTGCTGGAAGAGCTCACAGCAGAGGGTTTCCTCGGATTTTTTCCCGGCTTTTTGCAGGGAGAGACTTTGTTTCTTTTGCTGGGTATTTTTTCCTTTTTCCTCTTCCTGGGACTGGCTGGCATCGCGTGGGTCCAGGACACCAGGGAACCCCCGGGGGCCCCCCCCCCCCACCCTCGCCGACTTCTACAGCCGGGCCCGGCAATCGTCCCCCCACTGGAGAACTGAACCGGACTCAGACGGACTCTGAATCTACCATCTCTTCAGAGGAAGGAGAGGTTTCATTGTTTTCATATTATCCAAATTTTTCCTATACTTGTGAATATTCTGTTTCTTAAATAAATAGTTTTTTCCACTTTTTTCTCTAAGAAAATTCTTCCCGGACCTGTATGGGGAGGGGTGATTGGAATCGGCTCTTCCTAGAGGAGACCCCCCAGAGGTTTCCTCCTAAATATTTGCCCTAAACTAGGACAGATAGCTAATCCAGTTCTTCTTCAAACTTGGAAAGTTCCATAAAATTTTTAGGGGGTTCCTCCAATCCAAAGAAAACGTAATAACATACTTAAGGCTACATGTCACTCCCAGACTTCCAATCCCACCACAGTTTATGATCAAAGCAGTTGCTTATTGATATCAGCAAAGAGGAAATTTTCAATGGGTTTCCCAGTCACGTTTGTCCATACCTTGCAGTGTGAGGGAGTGTATTATGTGGATAGCAAGGTGTGTTGGGCACAGAACCCAAAATCCACACAAAGCTGGTCCCACCATATGCCTGTACAAATCTGTCTGACAGTGGGTAGTGCAGCACGGTATCTGGTGCCAGCTTACTTGACTGTAAGTAGTCATAAATGCAACAACTACATTTGCATTGTAGAGACAATTTGCAGACAACTGGCATGAGGCAGCCAAATGTCTCCCTTACAACAATGCCTAATCCACACAGCACTGTGGCAACAAAAGGAACTACAAGCTTTGCATTAGCATTCTGTACCTCTGCTTTGCCAAATGCTAACAGAAAAACTTGCTTGTTGTCCCTCCCACAGCAGCACCAATAAGGGTCAGCATCTCAAATCCAACCTTGTACATGTGAAAGAAATAAAATAACCTTCAAAATCATCAAACAGATACAACCATGGAAGAAGATAAAAGGAACTAACAGAATGTTACGGCAGTATCAGTCAGAGAGGCTGTCAAAATAACCCCCCCATTCAAGGGCTTCCCTCAGCCTGATTTCATACGCTGAGGCAAACTGGTATCAGAGTTGAAATGCTACAAAGGACTCAGAATGACCTACTTTCACTCTCTACAGGCTAAGAGACACTGCAGACCCTACTACAGTGGGATAATATATAAACACTTCAGTTTAAATCATGTGCTACAATCTGAACATTGCTTCAGTCCTCAGAGTAATAAAAACCTCCAAAAACTAGTTTACAGAAGCATCTTTAATACATGAGCATTTCAGATGCTTGCCACAAGCTCATGAGATGAGGCTTGAACCTAAAGAATGCGTTCCTATTCTGTTGACTCCTTACTTAAGATACATCTCCTTTTTTTTAGTGAGTTTGGCAGATTATGGCACAAGAGGCCCCATTCTATTGTCACAACTTACGAATTTTGTAGATCTGATGTTGTTAAATTCAACAAAGCATCCTTTGTGTTCCACTAAGGTCTTCATAAACATTAAGAAAATATATTTCCATTCCATTACTTGAAAGATATATGGCAAGGGAATAAATATGACAGCTTTATCCTAACCTGTCAAATCACTTTTTGCTCCTGGTTCCCAAGAACCTCACACAGCCCAACATGTTTCAGACAAAAGAATTCCAAAATGCTTTCAAAGCTCTAGATAATGATTCAATTATATTAGTTTACCTTCTGACCAGAAGCAAGAAGCACATGGACTCACAGGAATAAGTGGAGATTATCTCTCACCAGCACAGGTTGCTAGAAATATGTACAAACTGCCACTAGGAGAGTAGCCAAGCTTTTACTCTGTCTTACCTGCTGCGCTTCCCCCTCCCCCCCAAAAAAAAAAAAAAAAAACCCCAGAAAACCACCAAAAAGACTTCAGAACCATGTGGTCATCCCACAAGGTAACAGTGCTGACATCTTTTGGGTGTCCCCACACTGTGAAATAAACCAGGAAAAAGTGATCAGGCATATGTAATTTTCCAAAGCAAAACAGGAAGCAGTTGATGTTATCCAGGCAAAAGATCAAGAAAAATTCAACCAGCAGACAATGTATTTCCAAGCCAAACAACAATCAAGGTTCACAGAGCCTCTCTGAGAGCCTGGCCTGGGGAATAAACCCCTTGCTTAGTAGAAAGAGGCCTGTTGACTCAGCACCGTGAAATTGAATAAAACCTCTCTTTGTGGCAGCATCCAGGGGAGAAGGACAAAGAGTCTCTGCCACCGCAGTGCTTCTGAATGACAGAGGCCTCCAGCACCTCCAGCACTCCTCCCACCCACAGCAGAATCCCAGAAAACTGAGTGCTTATTCATGACTTGGGCCCTGTCCATTTTCTGAGTTTCCCTCTATATCCTCCAATGCCGACTATTTAACAATATCTTCTTTTAGCTCGTCTTTTGTTTGTCACTTCCGCATTTAATTGCAAGTTCATGGGTATAAAGTGGCCTGAGCAGCTGAACTCAGTCATTCTGATTTGAAAGCTCCCTTTCCTCATAAAAGGGGAAACAGTTCTTTCTCTGTCTTTCTGTCTTCATTTCCTTTTCCTTGGCCACTTCTCCCCTTCCCCCTCCAACCTGGCAATTTTACACTTTCCTGTTTCTCTTTCCGATCCTGTATTTGTTTCTGTCTCCCTCTAAATTGAACTGATACTTCTCAGAAATGTCGATGTGTGCAGGGAAGGGAAGGCAAAGCACTCAAATACTGGCACCTGTCCCTAAAACAGGCTTCTGCAGCCGTTTCTAGTCTGTGTCCTGCACAACAGAACGGCCCCTGCCCCTCATGCTGCATGCACGGGCAGATGGCTTGTGTGGTAACACAGCTCTGAGAACAAATCTCTGCAAAGAGAGCAGATCCTCTGTCTTCTACAGCAACTTTCAAGGGACAATCTGTACATTGAAGCTGTAACTTCTGCGTCAGTTAACTGGGAGGAAGCAGCAGCAGATAAACAATGCACTTGAGTTCCCCATTACAACATGAATTCTGACTGTACTGATGTCACCTGTTCTCAGTCACTGGGCAAAAGTAGTTTATTAATACTGTAGTGTGCAAAAAAAAAAAAAAGGAAGGAAGGAAATAAAGATGGCAACAGGTGTGTCAGCTTCAAAGGACCGACAGTCCATGATGGCCTGTTTTTTGACAATTATCATGCCAAAAAGGGGGAAATCTGGCACTAAAACCACTACTGCACCGTGAAACAACTACCAAAAAGCTACAACACCAAAGCAAAACAACAGAACAACTATCCTGCAGTAGAGAGCTCCAGCCTCTTTCACCAAGCACCTAACACACTGCTGAAGTTTTATATCCCCTGAAACAGAGAATTGCCTCAACAATGCTACACACCAAAGCACATATCTGTTTAATAGCTGTCAACAGTGGCTAGAGGTTGCTTTGGGTCACTGCCCTATATGTTCTGTGCAGTGTGGCATCAACACTCAAAAGCTGGTTTTGCCAAGTTCCGTTGGCCCTGAATTTGTGGAAGATGATGATAAAATATTTCTGGTTTGCAAATCTTTTTGACACTGCAACCACGGTTACTTGAAAGTTCAGGAGAAATGCCATTTGCATTATTATTTTCCAGTCACAGTCACTAGTCAGGTCTCCTCAAGGCCAGCTACTAATGGACTTAAATGTATGGAAAAACCAAAGCTGTGTCCCTTCGACATGCATAGTTTAGGCATTCCACAGAAGATGACAATGTCACTCATGTTTCTCCTGCTAATCTGCCAGCATGACTTCTACCTGGAAGAACAAGAAGCTGAGTTTGTTAAAATTGTTGATTATGGACTAACAAATGAACTACATGACAATGGATACCGAGCAGAGGCCTTTCGTGAGAGTTTAGCTGCCTTTAAAATCAGAAGGGTGTCTGTGGGAGTGGGGGTTGGGACAGAGGTATTTTAATTCTTTGCCTTTTGAGTTCTGAAACTTTCAGTGCTCATAAGCTGATTCCACAAACTGGTCTCAATCTGACTGAAGCACCGACTTCACCATACTCCATCACACACCTCTGCTGTACAACTGTGGAACTCTTTATTCAGAGATACAACTTCATAAAACTGAAGCTGTCAGAGACCTCCTTATGGCATTTAGTGATAATTTGCATGCTTAAGAAAAAAATGCTAAGGCCCACTAAATGCCAAGGAATTTTTGTTTGGCGTTTTTAAGAACCAAGGAATGTAAGCACATAATAAGGTAACAGAATGAGAGAAATGAAAAAGAGGCAATACAAATCGCATGAGACTAAGTCCTCAAGAGAAACCAAGGACTGTGTGCAAGCTGCAAGTGGGTAGCTTGGACCCAGCCGGGCAGTACAAGCACCATCAAATGCATTGGCACTGAGAAACCACAACCCCTAGTATAGCTAGAATACTGTCAAATGTCTCTTGATACAAAGCTAATAATTACTATTAATCATACTGATAATTGTAATTTACTATAGACCATAAAATAGTATTTTTTTCTTATTAGCGTATTTTTCTTATTTTCTTTTCTTAGCTCAAAGAGCACTAAGTCTTTTGGAAACAATTCTGACAAAATAGTACGTAAGTCTAAGCAGATTTTAGACACTCCCTGTGCTGCTGTGGCAAACAAATGGATCCAGTTCCACTGACTCATGGCATTTAATGAAGCACAACTTTGATACAGCAAAAATAACCCAGGAATCCTGAGAGGAGATCTCCCAAAAACAGACAATCAGACATATGCTCAGGCAGATCATATCTTACAAACAGATTTCAGAAGCAGACTTTAAAAAACAGCACCATCTGGATCACATTTGCAATTCTATCCATAAATAAGAAGGGACAGCTTATGGCACCACTGCAAGCATATTTATAAAGTGTGGGAATACCCGGCTGTGAGGCAAGAGTGCTAGTGGGAAACACTACCTACAGGAACGAAAATGCAGCTGAACCACTAAGGAAGCAGAGTGAGGAAGCCACTTCTCAGCAAAAGAAAACTATCCAGGACAAAGACGAGTGGAAATGAGGTAGCTGGATGCCAAGAATTTAGAAAAAGTGAAGCCAGCAAGGTTCTGGAGCTAAATTATAACTTATGAACAAAGAAAAAGTAGTAGTCCATTCTACTACTGCACTCCTGTGTACAGAGATAGCAGAGCCAGGCATGGAGGGAAAGCTGAGAGTACCTGGTTTCCCCAGGAGAAACCAGAAAGAGAATTCAGAATAGGAATTTCAATGTACAACTGAAAATGATCCAGTGATTTATCCCTTGAGAATCCAGGCAGACAAAGCACACTTACTCTTTTGGCCCAAGTGACTAGCCAGAAATGTGGGGGGAATTACACACTGTCCCAATTAGAAGGGGAAAATTCTTAAACAAGTTAGGTCATTTTGCTTCAAATGACAGAAGATATTAGTATTCTGACAGTCACATCACAAATTTATATTGTCATCCTCTGGATTGCCACAGAATCTCCAAATCACTGTATTTTCAGGACATATTTGGAACCAGAAATAACACAAATTACCTGGTAAAAAAGATGACTTAGGCAGTAATTTTACATTATTAACCTCTCCCAGATGTGAAACACCCACCCAGTATCACAGGATGTCCCCCATGGTATCTTTCCTCCCTCTCTTTTAATTCGCTTCCAGAGGCTTGCCTATACTTTACTGTGCCTACTCCTGGCTCTGCTATGAGCTCAACTGTTCTCCAACACAGCAAGCTATCACCCAGAAATCAAGAGAAATGCTTTCCAACTGCTCCCTCAAACCTGACCCTCAGAACAATAATTGTATTCTGCCTGAATTATTTGTCTCTGAATAACTGGTGGCCTCAAACTCCTCCACTCATTTATAGATTACATTTTTTTCCTCTTAAAATTCAAAGCAGCAGAGACTGAAGTTTCTACTGTGTTCCCACCACTGAAGTGAATCTATACCTCCCTGGCATTTTATTTAATGAAAGATTTACATGGTATGAAATAGCAGGTTTTTCTTGGTTCATTTTGATGTTTTGCTAAAGAAACAGCCACTGCAACTGTAGAATTCAAAACCTGGAAAGCAGATATGAGCTGCTAAGGAAGAGCAGCTTCATCTAATATTTAGCACCACTCTGTGCAAGAATACCCTACATAACTCACTTCAGATTCTGCTAAACTTCCAGCACATGAATGCTTCAGTAGTTGTATCACACATCAATAGGTTATGCGCTTGGAATTATCACTGCTATGTAAACTCATTGAGACTCCACTCAAATCAGTACTAAACAAGAATTCCCTACTAAAAAAAAAACAAGAACCCCATAATTGTGCTACAGCCTGGAAGGCACCTTCCATTAGTAAACGGGCAAAGCATATACACATGTACATAGATGCACTGTGTGTATGTCCATGTGTGGGTGTGGTGTGAGAGGTACTACTCTGGCGTAAGTTCTAGAAACTAAAAACTGAAACACATGGAAGGCAGAAAACTGCTCCAAACTGGCAGCAATTTACTGCCAAACAAGATTTTTAGGTAGGACTGTGCAAGTATTCTAGCCAGGCTTCACTGCTTGTCTTCCTGGGCAGTAAGCAGGGTCCAAACCCTTCTGCTCAGAGCACGCAGCTCCAAAGCCCTGCCCAGGTGGGGACTTGCACACAACACCTCTTATTGTGCAGGTACAAACCTAACAGAATCTCATTCCTCTGCTGTTGCGTATTCTTCCATTAATGCACAGAACCCAAATTTTAGAGAGCTCCTGTCACTGCCTGATGTTTATATTGCTGGGAAAGAGAGATTGCTTTTTCTTTAAGAAAAGATTTGTATAACAATGAGTGAAGGCAGAAATTATTCATTTAGCCAAATTGCACTTAAATGCACATTACAGCGGACAGGTAATATACCTCTAAATAAGAAGCTTTGCAATGAACAGATTGTCAGATTTCTGTCACTCGTGCCACAGCTCAGGTATCGTTAAACAAAAAAAGGACATTCAAGCCCAAATTACTCCCCATACACCAAAACAAAACAAACCCACATAGGAAACTTGCTTTCACTTCATCCAAAGTCTCAACCTTTCTGACCAATTCCACCAGCTCAGCTGAAACTTGCTTACACAGCAAATACAATAAAATAACTTAAGCCTAGAAAACAGAAGCAGACTAAGACAGAACGTTTCTCTTCCTCCTTTGTAATGGCCACTCAAATAGCATCTGTATTTAACACTTCTAGAGTCTAAAAATTAACGTAAGTGCCTAATTGTCAGCCACTTCCGCTGCCATCTCACAGTCAACTACAAACTGTTAATTAAAGTGCATTTGGGCTAAGGACTGTGATTCTCATTTGTAAACTGATTTAAATAAGACAATTGAAGCAATTATTGTCCTCTATTCTGTTCCTTCCTCTCCTGAAGGTTAGACCTCTATTTCTGACAAGACTGCACAAAATCTCACCAATCTCTTACACAAATGGTTCAACAGTATCATGATTTCCAGAGATATATCATGATACTATTTTATTTTGGTACTGGGTTAGTTTAAACAAAGTAGTCATCAGACTACTCACGTCTCAGAGTGATATATGAAAATAAGGAGAATTTTTAAGGACAACACCCAACAAGTGCTGATTGAAGAGGCATCTTAAAAATGAATGAAAAGGAGGTGAAGCCTTACAACATCAGAGTTGTGCAGAGGGGCACAAAATCTACCAAAAATAAATGCTCTTGCCCCAGATGACAGGCTTCTACAGTGAATTTCAGGATTAAAATACTTCTTTAATTCACCTTCAAACTTCAAGTCTGAACCTTGAAGCTTGAAAATTACAGAAGAAGAAACTTCCTTTCTATGGTATCTCTGAAGTTCCAGCTCCTCACCAAAAAAGAACAAGTGCAGAGAAGCCACATAAATGAAATGTTCTAGATACTGACTTTCGTAACAACTTTTGCAAAAGTTCGTCTTGGATTCAGCTTGGCATTAAACAGTTTTACTTTGCTTGACGAGACTGGTTTTTTTCCTAGCAAATGCAGGGGCATTCAAACCCCCGTACAGCAGTACATTCAAACCACTGACATTTTCACTTCACTTCTGTCTTTTACACCCTTTGCACTCAATATGTGCTTGATTGCAGAACCCAGGCTTACACTTACTGCTTTAAAGAGTACTTGTGCATACTGTTGAGAAGGATTTGCTTCAGCAGCTAGCACACAGACTAGGCAAGTGTGAAACCAGATGTCCAAGTGTTTGCACTTGGAGATTTTAGCATGAGCACAACTGTTCAGACAACTGCCACTGATTAATTCTGAGACCTAACATAGCTTCTTTGTTTACAATTTTACTACTCCCCGAGATTATTGGGAAAGTGCTGACTGGCAGCTCCTGAAGGGCGAAGACTTACATTCTACACCTTAAGTTCACACAGGACTTTGGCAGGAAAACTCTCCCAGAAGAGTCTCTTGCATCCAGCAGAGGTACTCCCAATAAGGGAAAAATGTTAATGCCTCCCATCCCCATGGATTCTTTGTCTGTGCACAGAGACTACTTCTGGTTACACCTAACAGTTCCCCTGAAATTGAGCTAAGACCACCAATTCAATGAGTGCTAACTGCCAAGGGTGTGTCAGCTGGTTGCCAGAAAACTGAATTTAAAAATTAACATTTTTGTTGCACTTCTTCACAAAAAAGAAGTCACATAGTTTATGTGACATCTTTTGCTCAAGTTCTTCTTCTAAAGGATGTAAGAAATTAAGAAAAGGCTCTGTTAGTTACTTCAGCTGTAACCTTTGGACAGCTCATTTGGCCTTCCTGCAGCTCATTTGGCCTTTCTGCACCTCAGTTTCTCCATCTGTTAAATGTTGGTGCTCTATTTTGAGATGATTCAGGAAAAAAAATTGCTGCTTGAACCAGTATCTTTAGACTTAATGCACTTCAAAAGAAAATTTTCTTCTTCTCTAAGTGAAATCATCTGAAAAGTTTCTTTCCATCAGATTGAGATGGTTTTTGATACCATGCTGCCCCAGCAGCTCACCCAGAGCCTCATTAAAAGAGAACTGATGTCACACAGCCTTGCCTCTACACACCACCTGGACATGCTAACTGCTGCCACTGCAATTTCATTCTTGCTTGCTGTCTGCAAATTTCAGTTCCTCTGGTTGTGTGCTGTAAAAATTTTGATTCATACTTTACTTTCCAAATATTGTGGCTTTTCTTGTGCAACTGCTCAAGAAAATTGCCTGTGTTGTGCAAAAGGATCTCTTATGACACAGTGCATGCACAGTATAAGAGACAAAGCCCATTAAGAGCCTCGCTGTTCTTTCTAGCTTTATTTCATATCAAGGTGCATCTTAAGCTGTTTTTCAAAAGCGAAAGAAACAGAGGTCAAAGTGGAAATACCAGATGTGCCTTGCTGTTCACAGTGTTCACATTGTACAAGCAGAAGGTGCTGATATTGCAAGGTGACAGACACCTGCTACAACAGGCTGAGCTTTCCCAGCTACTCCTGGCTTCTGCACCCTCAGGATGAAACCTGTAGAGGTAGCAGACTCCCTAAAAGGTGCTCTACCAGACATCATGCAAAACGGAGTATCACCCAACATAATGCTTTTTTTTTATCTTCCCCTGCTACTCAGTACAACTGCAGAAAACTTACAGCACCCTTCAACAACAGATCAATCCTTAAAGCAGAGTTTCATCAGCTTGATCTGTTCACCATGCCAAAAATCAAGATGAAGCCAAGCACACTTAGAGAAAGAAAGGCTTGCTTAACAGTCAGAAAGAAGAAAACACATATTTCTTCAGTGACTGTTTTGCTCACTGAGTAATTGCTACATTTGGTAAACATACAAAAAAAACCAACCCAAATCAACAACAAATATCAAATAAAAGTAATAGAAACTGTGCACAAGTGTTAATTTATGGCAACAGGAACTGCCCACATTCTAACCACAGAAGCATTTACTTCAATAGAGAAGTATTGATCTGTGCTTCTTTCTGCCTCCTTCCATTCATCTAAAACCAATACATTAAGTTCAAAAATGCCTGGACTATACTTTCAATTCAGTGGTCCAATTTTGTTTCTAAATGCTTTTTGCTCTTGTTCCCTAACTTCTAAGCGCAGTTATTCTGGCAAATGCTTCTTCTAAATGCACAGAAGATAAATGCACAGAAGTGCATTGAAGGATTAATGCACAGAAGTGGAAAAAAAACCATCTACAGTAAGATTATCTGTCCTTGCACAAGGGCTTTGCAATCATTGGAAAGGAAGGCAGTAGCAAGCAAGAACACGGAGACAATGTCACAGCCAGAGAACTGACTACAGTACAACCCTGGGAGTTCAGTGCTGGCAAAGTTGAAGGCCTGCTCAGTAAAAAGCCCAGCAAAACAGGTACTGCAACACTCAATGCACTGTATTTCATGTCCCCTCTACCATTTAATGACCAAGTTAAAAACTCCCGCAGTACTTTTCTCATGTTTAAAATACTTAATTGGTAAATCTCACTTTTCAACTCTAAATACTATTAAAAAATACTATCTTTGGTCCACATAGCCTGTAAAACATTATTTATTTCCTTTCAAGTTTTCAGAACACACTGTCCTCATGTGAACACATGACTTGTGCCAGCACAGAGGATGGGACATGTATTTGTAACAGTGGTAGTTTCTCACATACATTTTTAAGAGCCAACAAAGGAGACAAACTGTGAAAAGTGTCTCCCCAATACATATCTCCCCTTTTCCTGTTGAGGGATCATGCCACTGACAAACCAGCACATAAAGCAAACACACTTCTGCAGCTCTCTTTGGAAAACTTCCTCCAATGTTCTGCCCTTACTGTCTTGTCAACACCCTCTCCTCACAAACAGCTGTTTCCCATCTGAACTGATTTCTGAGCACAGTTTCAGTAACACAACAAACAGAACCACCAGCACCTAGAGGGATACCAGCTAAAAAATTATATGCAAGTGTCCAGTGATTATCATTTGAAGCCTTTGATTTTCTTCAATAAAAAGGGAAGTAGATAAAGGAGAAATGATCAAGCAAGCAACCTTCATATGAAGGACCAAAATACTTTCAGTCTACAATACCTCAGCTGATAACCGTCAATGATTACACTGAATTAGGTAATTAACATGCAGTTCCTCTTCACAATAAAAGATCCTAAGTAATGATGGCAAGTCAGTAATGACAAAAATCTAAGGAAGGCAAACAAAACATATTTCTAGCACTTCTGGCCTGGCACCTAGAACTTTCACAAAATAACAAATCATCAGAAATTAACACCAACCACATCAACCACCCTAAAGGAAAAGCTAGCACTGGATCTGGGTGTGAGCTTAAATCTACCAAAATCCTGCTTTAGCATTAAGTGCAAGAGCCTGGCGTGGGACCTGGGGCCATGCCTCCACTGATGAGCCCACAGGCCCAGGACATGCACCTTAGCCTTGCAATTCTGGGAGAAAACTGGAAGTGTGTTTGCCGGCATGCCCTGGTGTGGGCCTTCTAGCATTCTCCCAAACAACTGGCAGGCGTGGTGCCTGCCATTCCCAGAGGCAGTCTGAATGCAGAAATCCTACTTTGAGACTTAGAGTTCAGTGGTACAAGACAGGATCAGATCATGCCAGTTGGCCACAAGGCCAAAGAGTAGAGCCTGGCACTGTTTTGTTTACTACATTTGTAGCCTAAGTCTCTTGCTTAACAATACAGGGCATTAACCACTGATCAGCTCTAACAACACAGATAAACTTTTGCATCCATGCCTTCTCCTCTGTGACCTACATATTAAATAGCACACAGCCTACTCATGTATAGCTACATTATGCTTGTTCATTTCTCCCACAATAATATGGATGCTATTTAAGAATCAAGTTTAAGAGTAAAAAAAACTTTTACAACCTTCTGTTGCTGCCCCTTCATACAAAATGGAAGGGGCTTCATTAGCCACAGAGTATGATGTTAACAGCTAAGGCTCCCTGTGAGGTGATGCATTCAAAGCAGTTGCCAGATTAGACAGAAAGCCCCATGGGACTGGAGACTTTGCTGTGTAGCTGAAACCCACCCATCTATCTGAGATAAGAGTTTGCATTTTCCTGAGTTCTTATCAGGAACCGGCTGCCAAAGCAAGGCGCTCCACCAGTGACACACACACTCTGAATATCAGGGAACTCCTCTCATTGTCAGCTTCCTCAGCATTCAAAATAATCTCTGAATGCAACGTTTTATGTTTCCTTCTCTTTCCTGACAAGTACTTCCCTCATTTATCCCATGACAGGTTGCTCCAAATTACCCAAACCATGCTAGAATGCCAGAAGCATGAGCAGGCAAAACTTTCAAGACAAAAGTGTTATCACTAATGTGATTTACTGTAGATAAAAGAAGGTGTAAGAGAATATGGATGATGTTGTTAGGCTTTTTAAAAAAATCTTAGCCCATTGTGTCACGTACAAAGGTAGTAAACATCTGGCAAACATCCAGCAAAATGAGGCCCATGGGTTTAAAGCTGTTTCTTAGTAAATTGCTGGGATCCCAAAGATAAGCATCACTCCTTGGTGGCAAGCTCAGCAGTCAGGGTCACTGGTGCAAAAGACTGTAGCAGCCTCTCCGTAAAACGGGTGCTCTCAGGGAAGGGGCAAGCTGTGTGCTTCTCGGGGAGCAGCATTTGCTCATTCTGACACTCTGGGCCAAGACATGTCAGCAGAAAGGATGTGGGTTTGGTGTCACTGGCAGCAGCTCTGGTTCAGCACTAAACCAGCAGCCTGATTTGTGCAAGCAAAACTCCTGGCCCGATCACATCAAGTTTCACACCCAAAACATACAGTCACACAGTTCCTAATATATGCCTGAGGCAGGAACCCTGGAAATGTTGGTCCTATCACTTAGCTAGTGGCAACTTAACAACTGACAAATCCACAAGGAATACATAATGAGCACTCTGCCTATCAGATTGCTTGCTCCTTCTTTTTTTTTTTAACTGAAAGTATATTACTGAGCCAAATAAATTATGACCAGTTTACAAAGATTTTTAAGGACTAAACAACTGCAGTTGTTTAAAAAAAAGTGTCCTCATTTTAGATAAGCAAAGTGGTTTGGGAGCCAACAAATTAACCTGTTGGCACAAGAACTGCCCACAGCAAAACCAGAAGTACAAAATGAAAGGTTAAGAATGATCACAAAATTTACTCTGTGAGTCATGAGACATCAGATTAACTGCAACAAGGTATTATTTGTATGGCTGATATGCTTCCATAAAGATAATTTCAGCAATGCGAATAGAAGTGAGAATGACCCAGTATCCTCACATGAACCTACATGTTCCTGTAATTCAGTTCCACAGTCCCATCATCTCACATCAACCTCTAAATAATCCCAGTTTAGAAATCTATTGCCCTCTCTGCAGCTCATAGATATATTACCTAAAATTGTCACTGTTTCCAAAAACGTAGGAAGTGACATTGCCAGCTGATTTGTATCAAGTTCTTGTGCTGATAGCACTGGTTGAAAGGGCAGACAGGCCTAAGACGAGCCTCACAACACCGCAACAGTCAATATCTGCCTTTCTGTCCCAGGAAAGGTTTGAAGGGGCCTATCAGAGCAACATTCAGCTTTGGGCCATCAGTGGCTCATAGCCTGACATATGGCATTCAGCTGTGTAAGCAGGGAGGAAGACACAAATAGATTAGAGAATCTAGATAACAGCACAGGAATTATCAGAAGTAAAATTAAATAGTTTTTGAGAAAGACAAGTTAAACAATTTGACAATTTAGCATAATCTGAAGCAAAATATGAAAACATTCTTGAAATATTTAAGGGATTGCTGCAAAGAAAAAAGAGCACTACAAAAAAAATTAGACATTATGGTAGGCATTAAGAAGACATTTTTAATACTGACATCTAAATACCAGGATAAACCAACAGAAATTAAGATTTTTTCACACCAGAACATGATGGGATGGTTTGCCAAGAGCTACTTTTCATGATTCTATGATACAATGTAAAACTGAAGAGTCACATTTCCCACCCCTGCAAACCAGTACTCCTGCCTGTGGCAGAAGTACTGTGTGACCTGGGGAGTGGAAAATTATTGAAGCTTTTAAACTTTTTTGCTTCCCATATTTAGGGACAAACAAGCTTCTATAATGGGTATCAGTCTGCTTCTTGCAAGTATCAGCCAAAAATGTAAATGTAAAATCAAACATGCATTCATCTATGTACTGAGCAACTCTAATACTCCGCTCTCTGCAATGCTTGGTTCGCTTTTTGATCCCCATGCCCTTTCCTACCAGAGTCCAGGGTCTCTATCCCTCCCTTCCCTCAGGTCCCAGAGTGCTATCGCAAGAGTTTTGTTGCAGAGGCACCAGTGTGGCTCTGGGAAAGCCCAGGGCAGCCAAGCACTCCCTCCTCCCTCACAGATCATGGCACATGTTCAAACAACAACTGGCACGCTTGAAATGAGAGAGAGGGACAAACGGCAGGCAAAAGGGCTGATTGATCACAGCACAGCAACCAAGAGGAGGGAGAGATGCAGAGCCAGAACGAGGTCAGACACCTCATTCTGAAGGATGTAACAAGACCAAAGTAGGTCTGAGATGAAGGGTAACAAGGGTCAGATGGACACCAAGCTGGAATGAGTTAAGGGAAGCAAAGAGAAATTAGTTTTAGTTCTCACCTATATGGCAGTAAACTGGTGAAACTACACGGGGGATTTACGAATATTTTCTTACCATGGAAATTCTGTGAGAGTGCAAATAGAATAAACACTTTCGTTCATATAAAAAAACCTGCTTTACTCCTACATAACTCTGATTTGTAAAGCCTCCCTGAGAAAGGCATGGGCTCAGCATACTATTTTCAAAGCGACACAGTAAGCTCATACATCTCAGAGCAGGAGAGAACCTGGGTATTCTGGATCCTCCAGCCCTGATCTTAGACTGAGACTGTAAACTAGACTCTCTAGAACACAGGCTCAGATGAATAGGTATTTTCAGAGCTTTGTCTTTGCTTTGTTTTGCTTTTCAGATTTTCACTTTTGCTTAATCTTTCTACATCTAGACTGTTTTCTTCACTTTCTTTGTTTCTAGGGCAAAAGAACCTTTTAATCTATTTGCATTTCAGCCTTTAGCCCCTGATTTAGCACTACACTTGGTCTAAATAGAAGACTCTACTAGCAGAATTCCCAATCCCAAATTCAAGAGTCATAACAAAAACCCCTAAAAACTCAGGAGCCTTTTTCTTTTGCCAGTGTTCTATCTTCAATTCGTACTTTACAACCAGAAGGGCTACAAACATGCCATTTAAAATGAAAGCCGTCATCTTCCTCAATTTACACATTTCAGGAACCAGGCTTTTAAAAAAAAAAAAAAAAAAAGCTTCTGTTTAAAACTAAACAGAAGAAGACCTTGATCATTTGCAGTTCTAACAACTGGCTGTAGGTGACCAACTGACCCAAAATAACAGAACAGCAAAGCTAATTTAGATCACTTCCAAACAATTTCCTTTCCCATCTCTTTCCTCTTCCCCAAATGCTCTTTTAGCTGTCTTGTAATAAAGGAGCAACATTACCCAAACCATATGGTTTACCTTCCAGAATCAGTGTTTATCTGTATCTACTGAGGGTGAACAGGCAGAGAACAGGGTAGGAAAGGAAACCACAGCTCACAGCTGAGACAAATGGTCTGTTTGCTACTCTGTTAGAGCACCAGAGCCTCATCATGGATGCAAACAAGATTGTGAAATAGAAAGGGGAAAAAAAAAAAAAAAAAGCCTATGATGTTTATCATGTTTCAAGATGGGTGGAGTGCAAAATCCAGAGATAGATCAATTACACCTACAAAGCAAACAAGAAAGGGGAGCAAAACATAAATGTTTTGAGTCTGCAGGATGTGGGCTAATTTATCTGATGGCACACATCCTAACGTAACATTTATACAATTGATAGGATTGAAGAGGACTTCTAGTTTTCATACAAAAATAAAGGAATGTACGATACTAAAACCTAAAAATAGTACTGGTACAATTACTTATCCAATTTGATACCTATCTGGTAAGAAAAATTCACCTTTCCTACTGTTTTCATGCCTGCACAGAACAAACAGCAATTGCCCAAGCCAAAAGTACATGTTGTCATTCTGACATTAAAATTAGCAAGTTGGTGGTTTCTCTCTGGAAAGATGAAAGAGACATATTTATATACAATGTAGAGAATAATTTGGTTTTATATATTTGCAATTATCTAAGCTGTGGGAGCTGCATGTGCAGGTTTGAACTGCTTGGTTAAATAAATTAATGAGAGGGGAAAAAAGTGATGCAACAAAATACCTACCACTGCAATCCAGCGTATTGGATAACTACTGCTCCAATACTTCCACATGTAATACATATGATTATATCCACAAAATGGTAAAAAAAAGAACTTAAAAAAACTGACAGTGAACTGCTGTTTGTCTGTCATCTATTTTTACAATGACGGTCAGTGAGTATGTCTGAAATTGCTCGGGGGTCCTGAGTCTCCTTATTTGAGAGCTGGTCTTTAATTACTGAAATATTAGTGTCAGATTTGACTGGGATTTTGTGGAATGACCATGCAGCAGTCAAACACATCACAACCTTTCTTTTCTCAAAGAAGTGTGCATGACTTCTCCATACCAACTGACACTACAAGCAAGAACAGTTACCTAGCGACTGGGTGAGCCTGAGGACTGCGCCCTACAGACGCTGCGCCTTGGGAGTGCGCCGGCAGCCCCACATTCCTGCACAGGACTGCGTGCCACCAGACACACGCTGCCATTTATCCAACTAAATTATCACCTGCTGTGATTCCATCATGCAAAGAAGAAATATTTACAAAATTACATAAGACAATATAAACATTTCTGTATACATTACAGAGTTAAAAGAGGCCAAAGGATTAATTGGATCTTGAAGTCTGGGGACTGAAAATCCTTATGGTTTATGATCACACCAGAGACTTACAACAGAATTATCTGCCTTTATGTCTTTGAAGTTTATCTTACTCCTGAAACTTTTACTGAAGTTCCATTAGGTTCTGACAATTTTCCACTTTGCTTCTTCTGTGATCAGTAGTCCTTTAACAATGTTAGCAGCAGTACACTTCCATCTGCTCCATGCACTTCTCCCTACTGCTTAAAAAGTTTGGCTGTGTAATGAGCCTTTACTAGTACAGTTAATAACACAGCTGCATAACTGCAGTTCTATCTATTAATACTCCTGAGGGACACAGTGTTTCTTCAAGGACAATTCCATAATTTGCAGTAATACCATCCTTGCCTATCAAAATGGCAAATAAGACAGGACACGATATAGAGTGTATATATTCGTGATTGAAACAGTAACTTCAAGTCATCAGCTGTGAGCTGGTAGAAATGAGTTTTCCCCTCTCCTTCCTTATTTTGAAGAAATATCTAGGACAACTAAGACTATTAAAATTATGGTATATACATATAGTATCATATCTCTATTATATTACAATTTAATATAAAATCCAGACTCTGTTTTATGACACAGCTATATATCCCTTGGAATTGATCATCTCACCCTGTAAGATGTGGAACAAACCACAAGGTAAAGCTATTGGGTTTCATTCTCTCCTTAGTTATGATACATTATATGATAACAGATTATATATATATTTATATATATATATATATATATATATATATATAATATATATATAAAATCTATATACACACACATATAATACAACTATCAACGGGAGTACCAGAAACTAAACAGGAGCTAAACTGAGCAGGAACACCTTCTCATGTCCAAAATTATTCCAAAGTGGAATAAAATTATTACAAATCACATACAAAGTGAAAAATTATGGGACATCCAACTTAAATTTGCAGATATAACTCCATTTAGCAAAATTACTTCAGGTATAAAACACTACAGATTCTAGAGACTATTT
The DNA here is from genome assembly GCA_025920805.1 of Petroica traversi. Lineage (NCBI taxonomy): Eukaryota > Metazoa > Chordata > Aves > Passeriformes > Petroicidae > Petroica > Petroica traversi. Next base: position 280,910 of record JAHLSL010012968.1, read on the forward strand.
TATTTAAATAAATAAACATCTGCAGCATTTTCATTAAACGAGTACAAAACTCACAGCAAAATATTCTTAACGGTTACTAACACAATTTTTATTGTTAAAAAGTAGAACTCCATGTTCTATAACTTTAATTATTTAATTATAACCTTAGTTATACTTTATATTAAACTTTATATACTCACGTTATTAATTTATGAACACAAAATATGGACCACAGTCTTTCAGGCAAAGCAAATAAGGACTGAGTCCTCATGCTAATAATTAATCTATTTTCCCCTACAGCTTGGTGGGAAGACGTTTCTAAGCATAGAAAAAGAAGAGAAAACCTTTTCTTAAACATGATCATATATTCATCTCCTAAAATGGATTAAAATACTATAAGTAAATTGACATTACTTTGATTTATTTGCAAATGCATAGTATTAAATACTTACAAGATTCTAAATACTTCAGAAATTCTTATACATTACCAGGGAACACAGGAAGCTGCTGGTAGTAAGCAACTTCAGTGCTGTGAATAAACCCATAGAATTCAGCTATTTGCTTTTTAAAACGTCGTTTACTGAGAACACTTAATGAGGACTAGGGCTTCAATAGCAAATATTTAACCAAGAGCACAGATTCCCTCACATAAGCACAACTGTCCCAGCCTACTTGGGGGGGAACTCATTATGATGATAAAAGATATTAGATTGAGCTTTCCTATATTTAACCCAAGGTACCGAAGTTTCTGAAGCTAAGGAACCCACACCCCACATCTCCTTTTTCACAGGAACAAGTTTCCAGAAGATCTGGGTACTGCAGTTCTCTGTTAAAGACCTGCAGTCTTTCAGTGCAGCCAAAATTACTTCTGGATCATATGGAGTACAAACCATTTGAATACAAGTCACACTATGGAAAAAACAACTAATCTTGCCCTGTCACACTGGAGTGTTAACCTAGTTATCCCAGGAAGTATAATGGTGCACATTTACTGCACTGGGTAAGCGCTGCTCACACAGAATGTGAGCTGGGGAGATGGAGACCCACAGGGGAGGAGCGGGGGTTCCTGTGCAGCGATGCCAGCACGCTCAGGAGAGCCAACAAACAGGAGCTACATGGCCTGCATTTGTGAGGCCAAGCAGAGTTGGGAAGGCAGAATCCCAGGGCTACAGCAGTACTTCCATTAGTGTCATAAGGCAAAACTTTTGGCCTATAACTGTATCTAATCCCAGTGATTATATAGATGATATTATCGTTGCACATTGTGTCAGCTGTCTAATGTGAGAGGTGGGGTAAAATTCTTCCCCATGGACTGTCTTGTTAGAAGGATTAAGTTACAGCCATCCACATAATTTATGCAAAAAATATTTCACGCTCCAAATTCTGGTTTTAAAAATTTCATCCCACTACTGCTGCTTTTACCCTCACACACTGCAGTAGATCCTCATTCTCCTTTCCTTGGGGCTAACACCACTCAGCTATCTGAATGCAGCTGTACAGAGATTCAGTCCATAAGATGTAGGTCAATGACTGAAGAATGACTGAAGAAACTGACATTATTTAGGCCAGCACATGAATATTTGACATTGCAGGAAGTTAAGCCTGTGTAGGAATGCTGCTCTAAACTAAGGCCCAGAGATAAGAAAGCTCCTGTCCCTCAGTGCTTTATTCAAACATAATTACTGAAACACAAAGTCTGTAGGGAGGTAAAGCTGCACTTCTAGAACCAATCCTCAAGACAATACTATAGCCACTCTACACCTGGTGGCAAAGTGCCTTGGAAGGGCTCTGACTGCCAGCAGTGCCAGTGAAGACCTCAGCGAGTGCACTCCATCAGGATCTTCTGCCATTACCTAGGGCGTATTACTCCATACTGCTCTAATGAAAACTGCCAAGTTAATGAATACAAATAAATAAAAGACCTGGTTTGTTTTTTTAATACATGAAAATCCCATTTAGCTAACACTGTGAATACATTTAGCTGTAAGAACTGAAATTAAAAATACATGTTACTTGAATCTACATTCTAGCCTGCAGCTAACAAAATCTCAAATTCAGTACTTAGGACAGAGGAGTTTTCTGAGGGATTTTGGTTTTGTTTTGTCTGTAGGGTGGGGCACTTCTACAACTTACAGCTTGTATAAGAACGTCCTCACACTGAGACAGAACCACAGTTCTAAATGAAGCTAACTGGCACTTCAGTTGGAAAACTCAAATTAAAGGCTACGAGTTCAGCTGCTGGAGAGAAAAGAGGAGAGTTCAAGTAGAAACTAGTTCATAAAGCAACCACATCCTTGTCATTTATCTTTTATGTTAGACAGTTTGCCACTTGGGTGAATCTGGAAAACACTGAAGACAAACTGATTTTAAAAAACAAACAAACAAAAATCTTGCCAGAAGGACTGGTCAAAAGGGGCTCAGGGTCTAAGACCATTTAGATGAAACCAGAGTTTAGTCTTTATGTAGGAAAACACCAGAAAGAATTTCTGCCCTGACCAATCTTCTAGAAATCTCTGCAGAGACTGCCTTTGATTTAATTCTTTATCTCTGTGTGGTCGCTAGTTTATTATTCTTTTCTTTTATATATATATATATATATATCTGTTACCTAGTAACTTTTACTGCAGGCTCTTCTAGTTATTTGCAGGAGTGTGGTGAAACACAGATGAATTCCACATTTAGTGCCTATACAGGAAAGTGGAAATATCCAGATGGAATTTTTCTTCTGAACTAGCCCGTGGATAATTTCAGAGCCAGGTATAATTGTTTCCACATGCACAGACACACCCGGCACAATGACAAATTTATGTTTACCATTAAACAAAGATATATGTACAGTATTTATTTATAAATAACTGGCAGTAAGGGTAGATTTTCCAAGTGGGTGTAAAAGCAAATTCTAAACAACAACAACCAAAGGGACGAGGCACTCTAAGAGCAGATCCATTCGTGAGTCCGTTTCTGCCACCCCGCGGGACCGGGAGCGCTGCGGGAGCCGGCGCTGTCCGCGCCCCGCGCCGGGGAGAGAGAACCGCGGCTCT
>JAHLSL010012968.1:284329-300464 GCA_025920805.1 Petroica traversi
CGCAGCCCCTCACACTCGCGGCCCCTCACAGCAGACACACGCACTCGCAGCCCCTCACGCAGCCCCTCACAGCAGACACACGCACTCGCAGCCCCGGCCCGCACTCCCCCATCCCGCTCCCACACACAGTCCCGACTCCCCTGGCTCTGCAGACCCGCGTACCTCGCTCTCTGCCCCGCTGCGCTTCACGCGTGTTTGTGGCGCTGCACAGCCAGCACCGCGCGGTCACTCAGCACGGCCGGACGCTGCCCTCGCCCCACGCCACACGAGCACACACCGCGCCATGAACGCACCTCGGCTTCCTGCACCAGCCGGGAACGGCCCGCAGCCCCCCAGGCCCCCTGCCTGGCGCTGCTCAATCCCTTCCCAAAAAGCTAACTGGGCTCATACCAGTGGAGAGTCTCTCAACTATTTTCATCCCACTGTAAGAACACTGCCAGGCTTTTGTCAAACTACTTTTTTTTTTTTTTAATTTAAATTAAGGAAAAGGGTTTCAAGAGGAAAATTTTAAAATGTTAATAATATGAACTCCTAATAGACATAATGATAGAGAAGACACTTATTGGATATACTACCTTAAAAAGTAAACTTAGCAAAACTAAATGTAACAAATAATGTAACAATTATCATCTTCCTCAGGCTAAACCAAAATACCTCCTGAATTATTTTATTTTAACATGGGCTTTTTTTTTTTCTGTCTTGACTGATCATTACTCTGGTTTTTAAGTTTTCAATTCTGGAGTGAATGTTGGTAGTCTAACATACCCAATTGTCATCTGAAGGCTTCATGGATATCGCATTACATGGAATGAAAAAACAGCTCTTAGATCAAGACACAGTTGCAGCAGAGTGCAGGTCTGCAGTGTAAGGGAAATATCTTAAATGCTTTCAGCCCTAGGTGTGGAAATTGTCTTTATCAAGTGTCAATATTTTATTTCCCCATGTCTCCTGATGAGGTAGTCTAGGGTCAAGGTGTGCAGTTATCATGGCTCTTGTGATACCCTGAGGTACCACTCTGCATTCTCATCAGTTACAAACTTTCCCCTCCGAGTCAGTCTGAAATACAAATCCTCAAAATGGGAAGGAATGTGTGGGAAAGGTCTTATCTCCCTAAATGTAAGGGGTCCAAGGGAAAGGCTCCAAGGGGAGGGATTGGCCAGGGTGACTCTGGGCTCTGTGCAGGTCTCAGCTGTGCTGAGGAGCGAGTCTGGGACATGGACAGGTAAGCAGAATCTCCAGAAGGTCAGATTAGACTCTAAATTTACTGTTTTTCTTTTGAGTTATTTACATTTAACCTTTCATTTTCTTCTGAAAGTCACTACAGTGTTTTCATTCATTTACTCATTTCGTGTCCAGTTGATATCTTTTTTAAAATCATCAAATGTGTTTCTTCTGTTTAGGGCAAGAGGCAGGAGGCAAAATTTTCTTTTAAAATATCCGGATTAAATAACAATTTCTCCTGTTAGGAGAAATCACCATCACCAAAGCTACGCCCCCACCCTGTGGCTGAATGGGAAAGTTGTTAAAGTTGCTAATTTGCTAACTCCATCTCCTGTGTTTTCCTCAAAAATCCTACAATAATTTCATTTCCATAGCAAGTGCTGAGCCAGGAGCACATCACAGCGTAAGCAGCACGTTACCAGAGCGGTGCCTCTGCTGCTGGAGGCTGAGTGCCTTTTTGTCACCATGGTGTACAAGCTGTACTGCTTCAAACCACTCCTCTAGCTTTAGTGGCAGTGTTGAAAGCATTACTGTGTAAGGATTTTTAAAAGGATGTTCCTTGTAACTGGAAAGATTAAAATGTTAAGGAAAAAGTCTTCCATTAAAACTAAAGGCACATTTTTCACTCTTCTTTAGAAAGTGTTTTCTTTTGGCTGTAGGAAAATTAATTTTGTAAAAGTCCAAATTATTACAGACGTACACATAATCCTTACTTTTTAATGGATATTTTATTAGTTTATATTTTAAAGGAAAAGAACATGTAATTAGCCAGCAAGCTCTTTTATTATTGAAGGGCTAGTATGTGCTAACTGACTGGAACTCCAACTGAAAATATGTTCCTTCTAGCTTGTTTTCTTTTAGCTTCATTTTAATTTTTTATATTTTTAAAAGGAAGGAGTTTACAACTACTGTTCGGTTTTGAAGATAATTTTTATTGCCAATATGTGTTTTCAAGTGAGCATTTCAAAAGCAAACAAAAAAATGCTGCTGCTTTGTGAAACGGTCAGGGAATCAATTAGAGGAGTCTGACATCAATTACCATGAATTCAAGGTCTTTCGTGAAGATGTAATTAATTTACCTGTGCTTGTAAGCTGTTACATTTTTGTGTTGTCTCTCCCAGTAGCAGCAGGGTGGTAGGGTCTCCACATGTTATCACAATACCAAAGAAAATAATCACCCATGATGTGTTTGTCTGCATACTGGCTGTATTCAGTATGTTGTTCACTCTTGGCCTGCTGAATGCTCCAGGAAAGCCCTGGAAAGTTGGGTGAGATGTGATTGGTACCCCATTTTCTGTAAAAATAAGATCTAGAAATCCTGAAAGATTGTAGAGTTTGTTGTTTTATACTGCTATACCCTTTAGTGAGAAAGACCTGATAGACCACACACCTGCCTTTCCCCCACTTTTTTTCTTACTCCTTTAACCCCTGTTGTTCCTTTCTAAAAAGCACTGTCTGTTCATCAGGCTTCCCAAAAAGCATACGGTTCTGAACTTTTCTAAGTTAACAGATGTTTTTTTCTGCTAACTTTAGGAAATTTTGAAGCACATCCCTATTTCTGGCTTATGCATAATTTCAAAGTGACTTGATGACTAAGGTAAATGTGGGAGAGCATTATATATTCTGCATGACCCTTTGACTGTGAAGACAGTGTATATATGATCTCTATATTAATTTGGTTTAGTGGTGCCAAATAAATTCCAGCTTCTCGTGCTTTCATTTATGAAAATGTTTATACAACTTTTCAACAGAATTTAGCACACCCCAATTTCATGATCTAGTGAACCTCTCTGTGGTGAAAAGTACATGGGCACTAAGAAGTGTTTGGTACAGTGGGCATCTAAGACCAAAGGTTTCTGAACTTTCCTGTCCTGCATTGATCTCCACTTGGTCTTTATGTGCATCTTCTTACAGATGTTTTAACAGATCTTACAGATGTCTTTACAGGTGTTTTAACAGAGTCACTGAACTGCAGATCCCTTTGTGCTGCTGTACCATGGGGCTGTCTGCACCTCCTGGTGACGATGGGTCTCAGACAGGCCACCTAACGCAAGGTAACTTTAAGAGGAGCTTAAAGCTGGGCATGAGCTTTGCCTGGAGCTGCATAGCAGCCAGAAAATGCTGCAGAGAGGGATTGCTCCTATGAGTACAGGCACCTAGTTCCAGATTTGGTACTCCATGTCCATGGGGCACCCTAAATTTACCATTTCAGTTCAGCATTTACTAGTCCACTAGTCTAAACAGTACAGAAATGCCCAAAGACTTATGGGAGTAAGTTAGTTGAAATGTGATTCCCAAAACAATTTTGGCACTCAAGCCCTGCATGTGACATACCAGGCTCAAAGTAGTTGAAGAATTTCCTGAACTAGAAGTTGTATCTGGACCACTGTTTTTAATAGGCAACAATGGGCCTGTTTCCCACTGAACCCTCCTTTGACACACGTTTGGCTTTTCCTGGATCCTTTAGCAGTTTGTTCCATACTTAATAATTACTATATGAAAAAAAATTCTTTTGCTTTAGACTTGATAATTTTCTTGGTTGCATCTTAACTTTATTACTGCAAAAAATAGAGCTTAGTAACTTTCTGTGCTTTACTCACCATTAAAAGATTTTGCAGACCTTTAGTTTATTTTCTCTCAGTGCTCTCCACACCAAGTTAAAATGCTCTAACCTGTTAGGCTCTCCTCAGATTGAAGACATTTTGCATGGCTAACCATTTTTCTTTCACTTCCCTGTACTTATAGCAGCTCTCCTATATGCTTTGGGAGACAGCAGTAAAAGGTTTGTGGAGATATTAAAGAAGTTTGTGTGCCAGGGACCTGTTCAGGATACAGTGGTGGTCTGTGTGCTGCTTCTGCAGAGGGTCTAAAATGCTGCTGCTGAGCAGAGAATAAACACTGACTTCAGCACCTATTTATTGAATGACAGCAGCTTGTTTAAATACCAGTGTTGCATCTGTAGATATGCAGAGTAATTCTAGAAACTTCAGTCAAAATAATGTAGTTAATAGATATTTCCATGTGCATAGTTAAAATCAGGTTCTAGCCTGCATGCAGCGGACATGAAGCACCTTTCACCTGCCTCTATATAATCCATTGCAGAGAACTGATTTTGCTAAAGCCACCGCTGGTTTATTCTAACTAATATTTCATCCCTTTGATTTATACAAATGATAAATTTTCAAGCAAGATATATGGAGGTAGTCTGCAGTGAGCTTTGCAGAAATAATTTCTTAGCTTCTCACTCTCCAGGAACCTAGACTGACAGTGGAGCATTTGCATTTCCCTTTTTAACATCAGCCTAAAAATAGGTTTAAGACAAAGATGCTCAGGTAACTTGACAGCAGAGTGACTTGGAACAAAGAGGCTTAGAGTGAACATGGAGAACAAAGAAAAAGAATTGCTAGGAAGGGTTGCATGGATAATATAATAAACACATTCAGTTAAACTCTGAAAGCACTTAATTAGACACATGGTGTGTGGTAGAAGGACATATGTATTAAGTCCATTTGAAAACAGGGAAACTGAGATGGATACATCTGAAGTGGCTGCCCAAGAACCCTCTGAATACATGCAAAACAGAGCCCACTCAAAGGAGCCCCTACAACGGCACACAAGTTTCCAGTGAGATCTCAGATTTCACCTGTGGGCTTGTTAGGCCATCTGTGAGTGTGAGACAGCAGTGCCCAAGGCTTCTGCTTCTCCTTGGCATCTCCACTTATTTGATAATTCTAATATCCTAGAGAAAACTGAAGGTTAACACAACTTCATGACTAAAAGGATTTGGGATTTGAGAACAAAGAGTCAGATACTGTAAATTGTACCATGAGACCTGCACACAAGCTTTTGTAAAATCTTACAACAGTGTTTCACTTAGCAGAGGGACAATACAATGAGAACAGAGAGTTGCAGCCTTCCCATGAGGTCAGGGGAGATGGACAAAACTTTTAAAAAATATTCCTGGTATTGAACTCACTAATTAATTGGGAATGCTGGTTATTTCCTTTTGATATGTTTCAGTGAGATTTGAGTGAAATCCCAAATGCAAGAAGCATGTGTTATTTCATACATTCTGTAGTCAAGTCAAAACATTCAATTTTGGAAGACACACTGGAAGAATGCTTTATTTGCTATTACTCACTCCTCTGATATCTCTTTTCTTTCCAATGTCTGATGCACTTCTTTTATCACATTTCCCCTCTTTTGCTCTTCCTCAATCATACCCACCTACTTAAAACTAATCACGTACTAAAAAGTGCATAATTAGATTTTCATTATGCTCTTTCCTGACATAATTTTTGATTAGGTAATTAAGGGTTCTCATTGAGCTCTCAAACCAAGAGAAGATTTTTGGTTTAATTAATCAAATGGTCCTTCTCAATTCAGGGTATTTTTAAGCAGTTTTGTTTTTAAGTCAGGTGCAGAAAATGTTTCTATTATTCCTGACATAATGCTATATGATCTGATCTTTACCCTCTAAAGCCAACAATGGAGACACATTGCCTTGACAGCAGGCTCAGGTATATTTAAGAAAAGAAGGTATATCAAACTTCAATGTGCTGGAAGTAGGATGATTTTTTTTTAATTTTGAAAATTATTTTTTCTTTTGCAAATTGAAAGTTTGTCAGGTTTTGATTAAATAGTCAATAAGCTAGGGTTGTTCAAGTGATTTTTTCCCCCATATGAGACCATTTACAAGTTTGGAACTCCTTACCTTTTTTTTTTTTTTCTGACAAATTAACACTCTTACAAAATTTATTCTTTTGAGGGAGTACTAGAAAAGGTTGCTGGAAGGTTTGCAGATTGTATGCAAATAAGAATTTGCCCTGAACTAACACAATCAAGCAAAGGTTCACTCTCTGTGTTTTGTTGTCTGTATTACATGAAGTAAAAATAACATGAACAATAGTGCTTGTTTTTGTTTTTGTTAAATTGCTTCTTCCTGACTGCATTTGAATTATTTCCTCTGTCATTACATGGAACAGGAAAAGCCACCTACCTCTGTGTCAGCACAACCAACGTATAGAAACTGTACTGAGGAGGTGGAGGCTGGAATTACGCAGTCGGTTCAGAACTCATGGTGTTTTCACAACTAGAGCTGGAAAAGTCTTCTGCATGGAACAGAGAGATGAAGATCACAGAAAAACAATGTTTTATGCACATAAATACATGTGGAATACATAGCATCCATCCATCTGCTCTTCTTTTCTCCAGTTCTATTCTCTGCTTTTCCCGACGCAGCTCAGTGGTGTTGAAGATGTAGATCATGATTTTGGGGCAAGGGATTGGCATCAGCTCAGCAGTCTGTCGCCTGCTTTCAGCTGCAATGTGTGCAGAAGGGGTTTGGTGAATTGTTCTCAGCTCAAGATCAGACCATGCCTGAAGGACTGGCTGGACTGGGGCCCACTCTGTGCTCTGCATGAGGAAAAGGAGCCAACATCACAGAACGTGCTGCTGCATCTCCTGCCTCTTTGACACTCGGTGTTCCAAATGCACTTGTACAGAGATGTAATTTCTGGATTTATTGTCTGCACCTGCAATTTTGGTCAGATTTTTTTAAATACTGGAGCATACGAGTAAAGGAACATGCATTTGGGAGATGATATGTGAATTTTTCTCCAGGTAATGCTAAGAGTGATGGAGGTCTGCATTTGATAAACTAAAGATCTTTACTCAGGATGGGCTGAGCCAATTTGATATCACATTAACACAGAACAGAGAGCTTGGTCATAACACAAAATTTTGCCATTTATAGGCTCCCTGTGCATCTTTTATCCAGGATAAAACTCTGTCCGTGGTTATTGTAGTGCACATATTTTGTATCTACAAGGCTGAATTCATGCAGCTGGGAAACATTTAGTCCTGTGTGTAGCTTGGACTGTGTTTTTATTGTTGAACTTGAGTTAACTGAAGTGTGAACTACCCTTTTTTCCCTTTTGACATTGCTGCATGTTTTCACCACTTCCTTTGTGACACTGTGGTGAACAGGATCACGAACTGATCAGCTGATCCAGCTCAAATTAACTGGAAGGCAAACAAACAAAAGGTCCCTTTTTAGGCAGATTTGCTCCCTGACAGGCTCAGTGTGCAACCCCCAAGAGCTACTGCTGGCATGAGAGGTGTTCAGCGTTGTGGTAAGGGCAGGGCTGAGTGAAGGATGAGATTGCCTCCTTTGGCAGTAACTCACCTGCAGGTCAGTGTAAAGCCATTTGTGAAACTGTAGCCTTGCACAACCGTCTGCACCAACACTGGATGCAGTCATTGGAATTATAACCACTTGTACAATGTCAGTGCATGGGCTGTGAGTTCATGGTGTAGGGAAAGAAGATGTTCTAGGAAATCATCACCAGCTCTAACAGAATACTAATTGACTATAGCAGTCCCACTAGGAAAGGGAATCTGACCTTTTTTTGCACTATTGATATTTTCAAACCAGGCTTTTTTCTTTTTCTCTGGTTGATCTTCTGTGGAAACATTAAAAGTAAGTTTAGCGATAAAAATCCCATAACACTGACAGTATCACTCATGAAATCACAGAACACTTTCATTTGAATTACTGAGTAAATGCTGTTCAAGTCTTAACAGGAAGCCACTGGTAACTGAGTTCAGATGAGGACCATGTGCTTTGCCATGGAAGATGGAACTGTAGGCTCAATGGCATGCTGAGTTTACTTTTCAGGGGAAAAAGAAAAGATAATTTGATAGATAATACTTTGTTTAAACATAAACTACTTACCAAAGTCACAAGTATCTGTCTCTGGCCTGCACAATGTTTGGCTTTTATAGCTCATAGGGACACCCTAGTGTGAGGTGACTATAAAGTGTGCAAAGTTAAGCAGAATGTTCTTTCCCATTCTCAGGATGGTGATTTGAACCGGATTGTGCAGTCAGTTTTACAGCTTTATATCCATTGCTGACCTCCGAGATGTTTTATTACATCAATAATCCCAAGTGCTCAAATGGACCTCCCCAATTCAGACTTTTCTGGGAGTCCTTGGAGACTTCTGACAGCAGCCCTGAGCTCTGTCAGTCCCTGGGGAAGGTGCAAAAATGTCTTTTATGCTTGCTTTCTCCAAAGCACAAGGAGAGAAAATAGCTCTTTAGCAGTGTGCAGACAAAGTCTTCTCTTGGAGTGGCTGATGCTGTGCACTAGACCTATATTGTCATCATTCAAGCACGAATGTCCCCGCAGTCCCACCTTTCCTGTGCTCCTCTGGAGGGTAACAGGCAGTGGTTTGTGTGTGCAGTGTGGCCTTTGGCTGGATTTCTATTTGGTACGCACCAGGGCAGCAAAGCACACTCCTGTGAGTGCTACAAACTCCATCAACTGAACACACCGACACTGCCCACGTGCTTAAGGGTGGAAGGGGATGCGTGAGTGAATCTGAGTCTCCACATTTCATTGGGATGATCTCTGATATGGAAATTCTTTTTCCATTCTACTGGCTGAATAAATTACAGAACTATTTCAGTTTCAAATTGAACATGCTGCCTTAAGAACACCAGACCAGGACAGTTTTTAAGTTATTTCCTCTGTGTCAGTTTTTGTACTTTTGCTTTTTGTAACTTTCCCTAAAATGGTGGCTGAGACTTAAGCGATGAAGTAGACAAGGATAAACTAGAGCACTAAAATAGTGGTTTTAGAAAGAAGGCCAAAAGATATAATGTAATGATGAGTCAGACATGTTCAAGAAGATTGTGGAAAATACAATAAGCAAAACCAGAACAAAGCTCCTTTTGTCTCAATGAAGATTCCTCTAAAGAATACCTAACTGCAACTCAAGAATAAATGAGTTCAGTAATGAGCAGAGAGAGGAAGCCTTTCCTGCTGAGAGGAAAGGAAACAAGCCTCCTTAAATCTGAATCAAGGAGCCAAAGAACTGTCTTGAACTGGTTTTGTGAAAGACATGAGGAGTTCCGCACACACATGAATAAGGTCTATACTGTATGGTAAAGCTAGGGACATTTCTTGATGACACTCTGAGTTTCTTTCAAGAAATGATAATATATAAAGATCACATTAAAGGTCTGAGAGAAGGTCATTTATCAGTTTAATTCCTCATAGAGCTACTAATAGCTCTCCTTCTGACTGAAGTTATTCTGATAGAAAGCAAAATCAGGGCTGATACAAGACATGTATCAGAAATGGAGAGCAACTGCTAAAATGCTGTAAATCTGCAAACATTGTTCCTTTCATTTTAAGGAATTCTGACAGAGTTTTGTTATATCAGTGTATTTAGTCAGGGTCAACCTACTACAATTGGAAACCAGGATCTTCAGTATCATAGTATTCTGTTTCCTTTGTTGTTACCAAATATGAGGTTTCTGTCAACAAAATCTGCCTCATTCTACTCTTACCTTGGTGAAAAGAAGAGTGCAGTGCAAAGAAGGCTGTTGTGTGCACAGATACAACATGGAGCAGTCAATCCTGTGCCATTCAGGGACGTGCAACTCTAACTAGCACTTGCTTGTGCAGCAAGTAAAGTCTCATTAGCACCTCTCAGACAGGAAATTTGGAAGTGAGTGATTATCCAGCCCCAGTCTTCCACCTCTCCAGCACCTCAGCATGTGGGAGAGACTCAATTGCATTTGCATCTTTCCAAACAGTTACAATTCTCACTCTGAAGGCAAAATCGGGAGTTGGCAAAAATATTTTTCCCAACTGTTCCTCACTCTGACTGCTAACTTTTAAAAATTAATACACTTTTTGTTGTTTCCAAAACACGTTGTTTCTAATGTTTCTCTGTATTTATGTAATTGCAGAGTTTTGTTGCCTAGATATGGTTCTAAACATTGTAAAAAGAAAATAGTCTGAAATTTTCAAGCCTGAGCATGTTAAACTCTTAACATGACTGTGTTTAGGGCTGCTGCTATCAGTGAGAGCAGTGGTTGTTCAGTAATAGGGGCCATGAAGACAACCATATTTAAATACATGAACACTTTGATTTAAAGTCTGATCTTCAGATTCTGTTGCATCCCTGGTTGCCTGAATACTGCTACATTCCTAACACATCCTCTTAGGGTTATATATTATTTGTTATGATGAGGAATAGAAGCAGCAGTTCAGCATCCAAGGGTCTGTGTCTGCTTCTGTCCAGCATATGTGATTTTTTGCAATACTCTCATGTGGGTCTGGTACCACAGCTGATCTCAGGAAGTGGCTCCTTCTGCCAGGACAAGCAAAAAAAAAACCCCAAACCTCTAACTCGGTTTTGATTGAAAGGTGGGATTTTAACAAAATTATTCTGTGGGATAAATGTCTGCTTTCTTTGGACAGGTTGTCAATCCTTTGAAATGTGAAAAATATGAAGACTGCAGATTTGGGGTATAGTCAAAGTATGTTTTTCAGATTTTTTCATAAGAAAGTTCAAGTTCTCTTGTGAGAGAGAGAACTGCGAATCTGATCTGTCCTGATGGCTTTATAAGGAAAGAAAAATCTAATTTGTATTTACTTTAAATGATATAAATCTCATATATTCCAAATACTGCTATACTCCTTGGTAACTTCCTTCAAGGTAAAATACTGGGCTAAAAGGTAAATCCCAGGAGTGAGCAGAAGCTCTGCAGTCAGGTCCAGGAGCTGGGTGGGGGCTGGCAAAAGTGCAGTGGTGGCAGGGATGCAGTGATGGCAGCAGTGCAGTGGTGGCAGCAGTGCAGGGCTGGCAGAGGTGCAGGGCTGGCAGAGGTGTAGTGCAGGCAGTGGTGCAGTGGTGGCAGAAGTGCAGTGCTGGCAGCGATGCAGGGCTGGCTGCAGGACTGGCAGAGGTGCAGTGGTGGCAGCGATGCAGGGCTGGCAGAGGTGTAGTGCTGGCAGCGATGCAGGGCTGGCAGAGGTGCAGTGGTGGCAGCGATGCAGGGCTGGCAGAGGTGTAGTGCTGGCAGCGATGCAGGACTGGCTGCAGGACTGGCTGCAGGACTGGCAGAGGTGCAGTGGTGGCAGCGATGCAGGGCTGGCAGAAGTGCAGTGGTGGCAGCGATGCAGTGATGGCAGCAGTGCAGGGCTGGCAGAGGTGTGGGGCTGGCTGCAGGGCTGGCTGCAGCAGCTCCTGCTCGGCCTGGCTCAGCTCGAGTGACAAAGAGCTCCAGAACCTCTCCGGCCAAGTAATTTTTCTTTCCACCTCATGACGTTGCACAGTGCTGTTTAGATATATTGTCTGTCCTTTTTTCTCATTACAAAGCTCTGGGCAGGAGTGCAAGTTCTGTGTGAGGCTGCTGGCAGCAAGTTAGTCAGAAGACACAGAAGGGCTAAGACTGGGATTTGAAGAAAATAGTGGGCCTAAAGGGAGAGGATTATCTATAAACATCATGGTGAAATGTCTTGCTAATACCACATGAATACTTGTATAATTACTCATTTAATAGTTACCTCAATTATACTGTAACAGTGGGAGAACACATTGCTGTGTGAGTTTATTGATTTTAGGGCGAGCAATGTTGAACTGGAAAAAATTAGAGAGCTGAGATAGTGAATGAAATGAGGTGTCCCCTGGGAAATCCACTAGTAAGGACATTACTGGACAGCAGGAAAAGTGTCTGGAAGCCAGACAGAATAAATATAATCAGTCCCGAAGGAAATTATTAAAAATGGACAGAAGAAGGGAAAATAAGTTCTATGCTAATGCGGGACTGGGAACTAAGCTACTCTACAGACCAGTGCTGGTTTTCCAAGAATTTTCCTGTCCATTCTGCATCTATTTTTAGAGTGTAGTTTCCTTCCTAAAGCAAACTATGTAGCAATATGCCAGTGGGAAAGTGCTGCGAGGTTAGTCCTGTCAGTCAGCACAGAGCACCTGGCCTCTGGGCAGAAATCCAGAGAAGCTTCTTGCCAAGGAAGTAGCTTGTACAAACTGTGAACTCTGTCCACCTGTTAGGCATTGTTTGCTCATGATTTATGTCTCGCACTACAGACGTATTTGCCACAATGACCCATTTACAGCAGTTTAATAGTAATTCTTGTAATTGGCATTGAATCCACTGGCAAACACATGCACGCAGATACATGTATTTCTTCCCCCTTGGTCTGCCTTCTCTCCCACTGGAAAGGCTTTCTTTCTTTGTTTGCCTCCAGCCAGCGACACACCTCGTGCAGTTCTGCTCTGCAGCACGGTGCTGTGCTCAGCAGCAGCATTGGACTAGGCTACGTTGCGTTTGAATTAGCCAAATAACTCACATTCTTCCCTCAGAAAATCAGCTACTGTAATCTTAAAATATTTTGAGGAAAAGAATATTTGAAAATAGTTATAGGAATGATCCCAACCCCGTTATTCTTTCACAGCATTCAGTTACAAACAGTGATGTCAGTGTAAGGAGAGCACTGTGTTCTGAGCAGGCCTAATTAGACATTAGAACAGTCTGTCTCTGGTGACTGAGAGTGTCTCTGGGCTGGGAGACACTGAGGCATTATGCCATGTGCTGGACAGCCCAGGTGCATTTGATGCTCAGCTGAAAGAAGTCCTTCATGAGGGCCTGTTAAAATGTAATGTAGACTAAAACTTTTGGGTTTTATGATATATTGAGCAGGCAGAGACTTATCAGGAGGGCAAAAGGGCTCCACTAATACCATGTCACACCCCCAATCAAATGCACCTTTACACATCTAAAGGGCAGAGCTTTCAGTCCCTTCCCTGTTAGTGTAATAAATTTTTTTTCTGCTTTTACTTTCAAATAGACATACTACATTCATGTGCAAAGCCAGGTGTAGCTGCTGCAGTCACAGGGCAGTCTATAGTGTATGATAACCTGGTGAGTAGCCATTAGGTTTGAAGGCTGTATATTATTCCTTCCTTCATTTGGGGCTCATAATGGTTATTTGTGAAGAAGAGTAATCGGTTGCTTCCCTGTTCTGTTTGTTCTGAAGTTCCATAGAGTTGAACCATGGGAATCATAACACTGTCTTACCTGTCCTGGTCATTTAAAAAAATAAGTTTGTTTCCTGTTTTCTTATCAAGGTGCAAAGACATCAGACAAGTGAAAGAAAAAGGGTACACAATCACTTCTTTGTGAGATCTCTGGATGAAATTATTCTAGCTGAACTTCCCTAGTCAGAGTTATTTTGAGTGACATTCTGGTTAGAAACAGACAATTTCTAGGCTCATCTTCACATATCAAATCTCACAAATGATTTGTGAGAGCATATCTTTCATTTTCAAGTGGATACATAGCTTTTGAGATTGGAAAGAAAATCTTAAAAACGTGAATTCTTATGATTGGAAGACCAAGAAAGAGCATGCCATTTTAAAATTCTGTAAAATCTCATGCCTTTTAAGGCAATCTGATCGTTTGGGAAACTGTATTCCTGCTTAAAAACACTAGGATTGAGCACTGTAGAAAAAGATACCTGATGAAAAAGGCTGGCAGGTTCACTGCATAGAGAAGTTCTTCAGCTACCACAGCATCTTCCTGGGACGTGTTGACTCAATCTTGCTTTGGCACAGAAAGCAAAAGCCTGGGGCATATTTAATATTTGCCTTTGTATATTGTGTGAGATGTTGTCTTAAAACATGAGAACGGGAATGAGGTTCTGATGCCTCTTTCTGCTTTCTGCATCTCCAAGAGAACCAACTTGCCCTGTGCTGACAGGAGCCGTGGGTTCACACCTCAGCCACGAGTGTGTGCTCGAGGTGAGCTCATACAAGAGACCTGCATTCCTTCTCTGTTTCCTTTTTAATCTGGAGCGAGATAGTTTGTGACTATCACAGACAGTCACCAAGCCTGTGGACTCTCACAGTGCAGCCCTGAGCTTCCTGAGCACAAGAAACAAGGGGACTGCAGGCCTCTGCCACCCCTCTGACCACACCCAGAGCCCCAGCGCAACGGACTTGCTGTGCTTTGGCTCTCTGTGCTCATGGCTGCCTCACAATACCTGCTCACGGACTGCTGAAGGACAGCCATCCTGTCCCCCAGGGTTTGAGAATGCTGGTAATGCTGAAAGGGTTTCAACTGCGTCTGGGACCTGCTACGCATCACGTGTCAGTTTCTTGGATTTCCTATTTTATTGCTTATTCTGTGAGAATAAGCTAGAGGTGCTTACCAGGTAGGCTGCTGTGGTGAGTGAGCAGCCCAGGATGTTTGCTTAGACATTTATCAGTAATCAGAAAAAAAACCAGTGAGCAAACAGAGCAGACTGAAGAGACCAAACAAAAGGAAGAGGTCCCATAAATACCCTGTATGCAACATACAGGATCCACTGTACTCTACTGAGGAAAGGCCAAAGAATTTGCCAGGGACAAAAGAATACCTAAAAATTTGTAAGCCTGAGAAAAGAAATCTGCAAATTTATTTCAGATGCCTAAATTTTGTATATAGTGATATTTCTAGTACCCTGTACTAAAAATGGAGAGGGGCAAATAATATATTTTCAGATCGTACTGTTTACGTAAAACTGTTTCCTACAAGGTTGGCATTTGGCATGGATGACTGTCTGTCTTTTTTGGCTTAAAAAAATGATGGCCATTTATAATGGGAATTGCTGAAAAGATATAAGTTCCTAAACAGTTATGTTCTGCTGAACCTTGAGCTTGGCTATAACCAAACTTCACCTAGGAGAGTGTGCCACCCACCAGCTCTGTGTTTTTCATCTTCTATCAGAGAGCTCACTGTAACTGAGGCCTGGTACTGTCTCTTGGCTCTCTGAAATCCAAACCATAACCTCAGTGTAGCCCTACACCTAGGAATTCAGAAACTACTCTAGGATTTCAAGAATAGGGGTTTTGCCTGATATAATTTTTAAAAAAATCTCTGTTAAATCATCTGTTCAATCAATTTTTTAAAACCTAGCCTGTATCTATTTGCTACTCCCCTGAGAACTAATCATGTCCCACAATAAAAACCCTAAAATCAGAACTGATAATTTGGCTGACAATACATGAAGAGCTCTGCTGTTTAATTAGTTCTGCAGTGCTGCTGACAGTAATTACAGCCTCCTTTTGTGTCAATAACTAAGTCAGCAACTCTCAAAAAGATTCAGGGCCTTATTTGTCTTTTAGTTATGTCACTTCTGCATCACTGTAATTTCAGTGGTAACAGTAGAATTACCCTTAATCTGCAGCAGTGTAAGAGAAAGGAGAATCATGTATGCAGACGAACATTGGGGGATTTGGTTTGCACTCACATTTCTGATTGGGAGCAAATTTAGAAAATATGTGTCTAAAAATACAAGCACTGGTCAATTTTCCCTGGGAAATAATACTAAGCTAATGCTTTGCACAGCTGTTTGGAGCCTTTGTTAGTGGTTTTGGGGACAAAAATTGCAGGTCTTGACAAATAGACACTAAAGGTTCGTTAATGTCATTTTAAAGAGTTACAGTCCTGCTGTTTGAAAAGAAAGAAGCAAAACTGCAGTCTAGAGAATCAAATGTGCTCCTGTACTCTCTGTTGGATGATGGCCATCTGAATTTGAAGGAGACCTTTGTGTAACTTCATGGAAGAGACAGTTGCGTGCAGTAATGGTTAACAAAGAGAAGAGGATGTCAGTGGAGTAAACAGAGATTGTTACCACGGATTGTGCTGGCTTTGAACATAGAACTGGATTTCGGCTGTGAGGTGCTTTACCACCTAGGCAAAGGGTAAAGGGAGAAGATACAGTTAGGTACAAGGTTATTAACGGAGGGTTAATTTCTATGACTGAAAATTTAATTTTTAGTGAGTCCTCATTAATGTACGACTTTGGCTCTTTCACACGTGCTCTCTCCATGCCTCGATAGAGGACTGTGAGAGTTAGCAGGGATAATGCACATGGCGGGATACTTAGGTTAGAAGCATTATAAACCTGAGTTTATACCAATGCGAGCTCCCCATCAGTAAGTTACAGCTTCATTCCTGCAGGGGCGGCGGCCCGGCCCTCCGCTCGCCCTCAGCCCGTGCCCCCTCGGCCCCCGCTCCCTCAGCCCGTGTCCCCTCAGCCCGTGTCCCCTCA
>JAHLSL010012968.1:315533-330742 GCA_025920805.1 Petroica traversi
GGGAGCCCGGTCCTGGGGAGCCCGGCCGCGGGGAGCCCGGTCCTGGGGAGCCCGGCCGCGGGGAGCCTGGTCCTGGGGAGCCTGGTCCTGGGGAGCCTGGTCCTGGGGAGCTGCAGCAAGCCCCTGCCCTGCCAGCAGCAGGTGAGCACAACTCGGAGCTCCGTTGCTTTCAGTCACAGTATGCCTGGTGGAAAGTGCTCTTGGAGGTCTCTTGGAGGAGCAGTGATGGGTGACTGGCTCCTTTGGCTCTCCTCAGTATGCCTTCAGAGTGTGCTGCTCTTCTCAGCATGTATCTGCACTGTAACTGCTGCAGAAACTGCTTCCTGTCCTCCCTAGAATTCTAGTTAAATCATGTGTGCTTTACCTGTAGAGAATTGTAATGGAATTTGACATGAACAGGTTGATAAAGGGGAAGGAAAGGAAGAGAATTGTTATGGTATGGGGGAAGTGACACCACCGCTCTCAGGTAATTGAAGTCCTGTGGTAAAAATGGTTCATATTATGAAGACTGTTCTATCAGCATAGACTGCATCCAAATTAGGAATGTTTGTAACAGTTGATAACTACAAATGACAAAATAGCTGCATTAAAAATATCAGTGCTTTGATTCAAACAACATAAAGAACATCAATGAGTATTTTTGAACGACTTGTCAGAAATTACTTTCAGTAAGAACTGCTGAAGAAAACTGATAAATTTTTACACATCTGCCTCTGTCATGTTTTTCTTTTTAATCCTCTTTCTAAACAAAATACTAAGTTAAAAATTCTGTGTTTGTTTCATTAGAGGAAACAGTTGATGGAGGAAAGGAAATGGTTCAAGGCATCTTGGAAGATGTGGTGGAGTCAGCTGTGAAAGGTAGTCAAGTCTTCTAAAATAGTTGCATATATATTGATTGTAGAAGCATGGAAGTAATTTTTGTTACCAAATGTCTTGACAAGAACACCTTCTGAGGCAGCAAGAACAGGTCTTGATTGTATCACAGTATTCTTTTGCTGATAGCTGAGAGACTTTCTAATTTACCAGTACTACTTCTGTCCCTCTCAGTGGTAGAGTTTCACAAAGTCATGGGATAGGAAAGTCTTGAAGCATTATTTTAATAATTTTTCTTTTTCCTCTTTAGTTGCTGAAGAAAAGCAGGTAACAGAACCAGTCAAGGCTCTACCTGCATTAGAGACGGCAGATACTCTTCTTTCTGGCTCTAGCAATGAAAATGTACAAACAAACGGGATTCCAGATGATGGGCAGTCTGTTTCCTCCACTGATAATCTGGTAAATAACTGTACTGTATACCTCTACAAAAGAAGAAATGTTTTTATTGTGACGACTAAATTTAATTATATTAGTTATATTTTAATACAGAGTGGGGTCAGAGATAAAGGGTTAATCAACATATGTGAAAAATCCAAATACCTTGTAATCCTATTTAGGTTTAGTTTAAACTTTGCCAAATGCACTATTTTCTTCAAACTGTAGCTGGTTCTCAGAGCAGCTGTGGAATATCCTAAATGCTCTGTTTCTTTGTCTCACTGAGGGTCTGTGTTGTGTTTCTTACTCTCAAGGAAACAGATGCATCTGGACATCAAGCTGCTGCCAGATTTTCCCATGTCCTACAAAAGGATGCCTTCCTGGTGTTCAGGTCACTGTGCAAGCTCTCCATGAAACCACTGGGGGATGGACCACCAGATCCCAAGTAATGCGACTATATTTTTATTCTGTCCTCTCCAGGTAGCTTTTGGAGACTGTTAAGTAGCTGCTGTATAGTAAAGCAGGTGTTCAAAATCCACTTGTCAGGCCCTTGGTTTAGTTAGCTTGGTGAATCTAGGATTGAAAATAGCTTCAAATTATTAAAAATTCAATACTTGAGATTTTTGGGTTTTGCATAACAGACTTATTAATCTTACCAGTTGGAGCGGCCTTGACTATAGTATGGGTGAAGCTTTTGATGGGAGAGTGGGCAAGTGCTTAAGAAGCACTGAGCTGCATCTATTAGGCTAGTCTAAGATGTTAATATTACTGAAAAAATTTCAGATGTGGGTGGTAGATGTTCAAAAATCACTTGTCTGATTTCCACCCCTCTTGCCCCCTGCATTTAAATTAATGAAAATATCAGTAATTTCTTCTTGATGTGGGAGAAATGCTAAAGTGCTAATGTCGAATACAAGTATATACAAAGAAAATACAGAATTACATTTAATGTTGATTTTTCTCTAGATCCCATGAATTGCGTTCCAAGGTTGTGTCTCTCCAGCTGCTTCTCTCAGTGCTGCAGAATGCTGGTCTGGTTTTCAGGACACATGAAATGTTCATCAATGCAATCAAGCAATATCTGTGTGTAGCATTATCTAAAAATGGAGTCTCTTCTGTTCCTGACGTGTTTGAACTCTCTCTTGCCATCTTCCTCACACTGCTTTCAAATTTTAAGACCCATTTAAAAATGCAGATTGAGGTGAGAGACTTTTAATCTATAAATTGCATATGCTCTAGTTCTCAAAATACTGTAGTGGTAAAAAGACATCTGGAACTTCCACTTTAACTTCTTGGTTTGCTTACTAAACTAGTATATTACTAATTCTAATATGCATGAAATGTTACTTTTCAAGAGAAATTACTGAACAGAAATGTATCTGTACATTTGACGTGATTCTAATAAGTTTCAGATCATCAAGTCCTTAACCTTATTTATTTTGCAGGTGTTCTTCAAGGAGATCTTCCTGAATATTTTAGAGACTTCTTCAAGTTCGTTTGAACACAAATGGATGGTGATTCAGACTTTAACTAGAATTTGTGCAGGTATTTCCACTGTGTAAAGAATCACTTCTGGCAGCAGATGAAAATTATTTTGAAAATAAATGCCACATATAATGTTTAAGTATGAAAATTTGAATTTGATCCTAAAGTGCTTGGGTTAAATGTTTGGGTTCATCTGGGCTGCCTGCTCCAACTGGCTGATTTCTTCTAAAAATTCTATTCCACGGAATCCTTATAATTCAATTTTCTTTTATTTTCCAGATGCCCAGTGTGTAGTGGATATTTATGTTAACTATGATTGTGATTTAAATGCTGCTAATATATTTGAACGTCTTGTAAATGATTTGTCCAAAATCGCACAGGGACGAAGTGGACATGAGTTGGGAATGACACCTTTACAGGTAAGGAAAACAGCTTTGAAGATAAGGTAGTATTGTTTCATAAACAGTGCTAGCTCTGCATCATTACTGATACTTGCAGTGGTTCATGTTGTATGTAACCTACCGATGTTACTTTTTATTAGTTTGCTAATTTGCAACTGAGTGCTGAAGCAGTGCCGTTAATTACTCGGTGATTTTGCTGTCTGTTTGCACTGTGAGACCTGACTGGTTCTGGTCACTTTGCTGGACTGCCAAGGGAGAGAGAACCAAAGGAGCCTTCCTCAGCCTCATTAAAATGACTTGCCTTGTGGAGCTCATGAGCCAGTGGTACCTTCTGTGGGGTTTCTTTGCACAGACTTTGTGCTAGATCTCCACCATAAGCATTTTATTTTTAAGATAATACTTTTCCAGTCCTAGGGCGGAGACTGGTGTAGAGACTGTTTTCAGCACTGTTTGTTGGTTTGGCTTTTCTTTTTTTCTTTTATCATTATTTATCTTCATGTTTTAGGAATTAAGCCTGAGGAAAAAAGGACTTGAATGTTTGGTTTCTATTTTAAAATGTATGGTAGAATGGAGCAAAGACCTTTATGTGAACCCCAATCATCAGACTAGCTTAGGTAAGATTGCTTCTGTATGGAGAGACTAATTTGTTTAATCAGTTGATTCTTGTGTTTGTTCAGTGTTTAGAAGCTATTCAGAAGCGTGCATGCCGGGTCTGTACCTAACAGTTTGTTTACACAGTGAGGTATTTTACAGCCAGTTAGTGCTGTTGCAGTAACTGCTTCTCCAAGTGCCTGTTCTGAGTCACAGGGTTCTGTTGATGAGCTTTAGCCAGGCCCTTGTCTACACTATAAAAGCTCATATAGAACAAGACATGTGACCTGTCTTGGATTTACGAAGATGAAGCGCTGGAATTTCTCCATAGATGATGCTGCTTTTCTGCCTTTTGTTGGATTATTTTAGAATTGAATCAATAGACTGTCTTCATGTAGTGAGTGCAGATTCTCAAAAAGTATACATGATTAAATTAGAATACTGACTTACAGATTTGTGCTTAAAAGTTCTGTAACTCTTGGCTGAACAAGGATAACTTAAATCTCACCTTGTTTGTAAATAGGTTCATATAAACCATCTGAACAGGAAATGGCTGAAGGTAAATGCCTGGACACTGGAGGGAGACGGAGTAGTGTCAGTTCCTTGGACTCCACTGTATCATCAGGAGTTGGAAGTGTTGGTACCCAGACTGCTGTCCCAGATGATCCAGAGCAATTTGAAGTCATCAAGCAGCAAAAGGAAATAATTGAGCATGGGATAGAACTGTAAGCCCAGTATGACAGGAAAACTAAAGTTTACTAGTAATAAAATGTATGTCTCATACAGTCACACCTGTAGAGACAATTACAAATTGATATTAATCCTGAAGACTCTTGCCTGCTGTTGTCAAAAAGCAATGCTTGAGGCTGTTACAGTTAAAAGGAATTTCATAAAATCCTGGGTGGAGTGGAAGGGGTTTCCTTTTTGCTGGTTCAGCTTCACTAGAGTGTGTAAACCTAGAGAGAAATTGGTTTGAGGGTCATGATTGTCTTACATCTCTTACGTGGTTTGTTGTCCTTTATTGAAATAGAGTTTGAAGAATTAAATCATTGCCCAGCTATGCTTTACTTCTTTTTCATTAATTTGAAGGTCTTCTTGTCAGTAAATGCTAGGAAAAGATCTTGAACAGCAACATTTTTAACATTTCATGTAAAGTCTCTAAATTTTAATGTTCAAAAAGGTGTTCTGAAGTTTTCCAGCAATAACTTACAATGTTTCTAACTAGAAAGAAAAGACATGGAGCTAAAGCAGAATCTTTGATTTATGAGGACTCTATAAAATTCAAATTTTATAGGCTGTGATGCTTTTAGCTGTATGTCTCAATTCTCCCATGTTTTTGTCTGAATAGGTTTAATAAAAAACCAAAGAGAGGAATTCAGTATCTACAGGAGCAGGGAATGCTTGGCACTACAGCAGAGGACCTGGCCCAGTTCTTGCACCAAGAGGAGCGGCTCTGTTCTGTAAGATTGCATGCAGCACAGTTCATACTCTTGCCTTCAGCCCTGCCCCTGGTATCTGTGGGCCCCGCTCTGGAGTTCATATCTGAGAGAAATCAACTGCAAGGCTCATGGACACACCTCGTGCCAGAGTACCTGCTGTTTGCTTGCAGTCCCAGGCCCCTTAGAGAAGTACTGTTACAATGATGTGCTGGAGGGTTCCCGGGCAGTGGAACGTGCACTTTGTCTGTCCCTGGAGGGACACGTGGAGTGTCAGTTGCTGGCAGTGCCTTGCCAGCAGAGGAGTATCGTGTGCTGCAGTGGCAAAGCATTCTCTGCTGCGTGTGCAGCTGGGCACAGCTCAGCTGTCCCTGCTCAGTAATGCAGATCTTGCCCTTGGCAGTGAGGCAAGCAGGAATGTGCAGACTGAGGGAGTGTATCTGGTACCCCTGTGCCTCCCACCCCTCCTTTGGCTGCTCTGCCCACTCAGCACTGTGTCAGCTTTACAGAGCTCACTGCTATTCAACTCTTGGCCTAGAAACCTTCTCACAGAGCTGCCACTTGGATTGCGCAGTAATAACTGTCTCTTGTGTCTTTCAGACTCAAGTGGGGGAATTTCTTGGGGAAAGCAGCAAGTTTAACAAGGAAGTGATGTATGCCTATGTAGACCAGCTTGATTTCTGTGGAAAAGACTTTGTCTCTGCTCTGCGTATATTTCTGGAAGGTTTTCGTCTGCCAGGTGAAGCCCAGAAGATTGACAGATTAATGGAGAAGTTTGCTGCTAGATACATTGAATGCAATCAACGGTAATTCAAACCCTTTGTATCAGATCAGTGTCCAAAGAACATTCCCTCACTGTGCTGTTGTGGCTCTTAGGGGCAGTGGATTAATTAGGCTCAGACCAGGCCAGGAACTTCCGTAGGCTTGTGTGAGGAGATCTTGCTGCTGATACTGGGTAGGAAGTATACTGGCATTTACTTAAATCCCAAGTACTTGCTTAGAAGGACTTACTGGAAAAGGGAAGCCCTAAATATGTTAAAATGCAACAGCTAAGACAGAGGCAATTTTAGACAAATGTAGATCAGTCAATTATAAAAGCCAGTAATGAGCAGTAGAAATGGCTAGAATTAAAATTCATGACATAAACACGTTAGATATGGAACAAAAGGTGTATATGTTATTTGATACGAAATAGGCAAAGTTACTATTCTTCCTAGTGCAATAAGCACTTAAGTTTAGTCAAGCTTAATTAGTTCCCATTTCTTAGTCCAACTGGTGTATCAGTGGGTTGGTTTTATATTAATCTTTATGAAACTGAGTGTAATAATAATAAGCTGTCCTTTAACTTTTTTAAGATTATACATCATTGTTCTTTGGGTAATCTGTAGGGAACATACTTGAAAATCTCAGTCACCTCTAGTTTTCAATATTGCAAAGGTGATTCTCTTTTTTTCCCCTTTTAATTTGTGTTTTAGGCTACTTGGGGTTCAATGCATTTCTAATGGCTAGCTTCAGTCTTTGTGGGCTCTTTGGTTGAATCCATAGCACTTACGGGTATTTTTCTTGCATATGGAACTGGAGCTAATGGATTGAGGAATTGGGAGTCTATAAACCTGTTTTGTTTTTTTCCTCCCTCAGGCAAACACTATTTGCTAGTGCTGACACTGCCTATGTTTTGGCCTACTCCATTATAATGCTGACTACTGACTTGCACAGTCCACAGGTAGAAACTTAAAAAATCCAAACTTAAAGAAGTACAAATGTCCCTGGAACTTGCATTCAAAAGCTGATATCCAACGTATTCCTTCTTACAGGTAAAAAATAAAATGACAAAGGAGCAGTACATTAAAATGAATCGAGGAATCAATGACAGTAAAGACCTGCCAGAAGAGTATTTGTCCACAATCTATGAAGAAATAGAAGGGAAGAAAATTGCGATGAAAGAGACAAAAGAATACGCAATTACAACCAAGTGTAGCAAACCAAGTAAGAGGGAACTAGAAACTGGAAAGATCACAGGGCTCTTGAATTATTGCAGGAACTTGGGGATGGCACCGTGGTCCATGTCAGAATGCCTTGGGGCGATGCATAAAGCACATGTAGAATGATCCATAGAGGTGTGTGGAATGAAACTGGCTCAGTTACAACTGAACACTGTGGTGGAAGCAGCCAGAGAGGTGCCTCTGGCACTACTGCAGAGCAGCACGAAACACTAGATCTGTTGGGGTTTTTAAACAAGAGTGTGAGAGGGAAGGGGTGGAATAACTCTACAGGGAACTTACTGTGCAATTAACTTGTTTTTATGTGCTAGACAACAGGTGAGGGCTTGATTTGGGCCGTTTTTTTGTGTCCTTCTGGGGTTCAGTGGCTGGGAGGTTTCACAGACCTTATGATTGTGTTTGCAAATCAGAGAGCTTAGAGAGCTTGTCATGATGTGTAGTCACCTCTTCTCATCCAGACCAAATGAGGGCATCTGTGTGTTGCATGCAGTAGAAACCAGTATCCCCAGCTGTACCCTACTTTTACTCAGAATAGCTGGTCTAATTTAATTCAAATTAATGAATTCTGAATCTTCAGCATTGTGAGTTTTGCTGTGTTTTCATGCTGTTTTGCAGGTTTTCTCAATCAAAATAACAAAACAAAATAACAAAAAAAGGGAACTAAATTAATTTGCTTGCAAATTGAAGTTGCACCTTGTAGTATAAGGATAAAGAAACACTAATTTATTTCTCATGTTGGTGAGAGCTTGTTTTATTTTGGGGATGTGAGCCTAAGAAGATACAGGATTTTCCATCCCCTTATACAGGCAGAATGACTTAATAGAATATACACCTCTCAAGCTCGGAATTAGTTACTTTGTACAGAATAAAGTCTTAAATTTGGGTGTGGTTTTTAAGTGCTCGACTTCCTTGCTTGCAGCCTGGGGCAGTCTCCTAACTTCTAAGATTTTGTAAGATTTCTATCTTTAGATTTCATTTGCAATACCTTTTTTTAACCTTTTGTGATGCTCAAGGTGAAGACATGGAATATGCTCTTGTAAGAAAAGCAAGCAGTGCCTGTGTGTGGTGTTCCCCTTAGGTGTAGCTAATGAGAAGCAGCGGAGGTTGTTGTACAACTTGGAGATGGAACAAATGGCAAAGACAGCCAAAGCCCTCATGGAGGCAGTGAGCCATGCAAAGGCACCTTTCACCAGTGCCACTCACCTGGATCACGTCAGACCCATGTTCAAAGTGAGTGTCGGGTTCTCACTATGTCCTCATTACAAAGAGTTTTAAGCAGGGGGGAAAAAAAGTGGAAAATTACTCTGAAGAGTTTGCTAATGCAACAGGTGAACTCTTTGGATATATTTGGCTTCACTAACCCAGTGTTTGGGCTAAAGTTCTAAGAGACTTCTGAGCTTAGTTTCTTCTCCTTAGCTTGTCTGGACTCCCCTGCTGGCAGCTTACAGCGTTGGCTTGCAGAACTGTGATGACACAGAAGTGGCGTCGCTGTGTTTGGAAGGAATCCGCTGTGCCATTAGGATAGCCTGTATATTTGGAATGCAGGTTGGTACCACAATTAGCCTGGGGCTCACTGAGGCCATGTGGGCTCTGGGAGGCAGGTGAAGAATTACCAACAGCTTATACATAGAAGATGAAGTGTCTGCTTTCTTGAAATGGTGAAAGGTCTTGGTGTAATCAAGCCTTTCTTCAACTCTACTTTTCTTTTTCTTCCTGAATCTTCTATTAAGAGCATTTGCTAACTGGCATCCTACTCTCCTTTAGCTAAAAAGTGCTCTAACAGTGCCAGCTATCCACAGAAGGAAAATTTGTGGGCAAGTTGCTGTCTGTGGTTCTCTGGAGACTTGATCTTGATGCTTGTTTCTCTGTCTCGTAGCTTGAACGAGATGCTTATGTACAGGCCCTTGCTCGTTTTTCCCTGTTGACTGCCAGTTCCAGCATTACAGAAATGAAACAGAAGAACATCGATACCATTAAGACACTCATTACAGTTGCTCACACAGATGGCAACTATCTTGGCAATTCTTGGCATGAGGTAAATCTTGATTAGTTTAAATAGTGTACATAATTTCATATTTTTTCTTCTAGCATCACCTCCCAGAACTGCCTTAAAAATGCGAAGGAAATGCATTATATTGTTAAGTTTATTTTGTTTTTTTAAACACACATATATAAATAGTGGATTGCATTTTTTTAAGACCCTGTGGAAACCTGTGACAGTATTGTAATTTTGGTGGCTGCATTTGATGTGGAATTTATCTATATTGAAAATCTCATTTGGCTTCAGAAAATTCTGCCTATAAACTATTGCGTTCTTATGCATTGAAACCAAAATATTTTAGCTCACAGGTCCAGACTAGTCTGTGCAATATTTGGCAACATTTACACCATAAGCACATGAAAAATTAGGGCTAAAATACTTTGGTGAGGGATTGGTAAAGATAAGTTATCGTGATTATATGTATTTTCTTAAGGCCTGTTTCCCAGGAGCAATTGTATCAGCTCTAAATCTGTGCTGCTGCTAAAAGCAGCATTTCTGCTGCATTATGTTCTCTGGCTCTAGGCTTGGGGTACATGATGAGCCAAAAGGTGCTAGAGCTCAGAGATGCCTCAGACCTGGCTTGCAGCACACCCTTCTGAGTGCTTGTGCCAGTCAAGGGCCGTGGGGGAGGAAGAAGGAAGAGAGTCAGTTTTGTGCTAGGGCAAGCAGAGCACTGGCATTTAAACTGTCTAGGTTGGAGCATCGTTACTCAAGTGGTGGTAGCTGCAATGTTCCAGTCTTTTCATTTCTCTAGAACAATGAAGTCTCTAGAAGATCAGCTCCAACTTGTTTATAGTCTTGAAAGCTGGTGCTGTAAAAAGTAATAAAAAGGTTTCCTTTAGTAGTTAGAGATCCAGGTTAGATTTTTGAGCAGTGTTTATTTTATTCTTGTGTTGGAATGATTCATGGTGGCTGAATGAACCACTCAGCTTCATTTTCAGTTTTATTAGCAGTGTTTTATCTCCATCAAAGCCGATATCACGATCAAAGTTGTTTGAATGGTTGGAGAACCTGGGAAGTTTATAAATGTTAAATACAAATATGTGTTAAGAATAAAAATATGTTTTTGTGCAGAAACACAATATTTAATTTCTTTTGGTTTTAGATCTTGAAATGTATTAGCCAGCTGGAACTGGCACAGCTCATAGGAACTGGTGTGAAAACTCGGTATTTGTCTGGTTCTGGGCGTGAGAGGGAAGGCAGCATTAAGGGCTATGCCTCTGCAGGAGAAGAGTTTATGAGCCTGGGATTAGGTAAGATTATTAATCCTGGACTTCACAAAGATGCACATACAAGTGGAGTAAGGATGGTAAAGAATTTTATACTCAAATATATTTACTTGCTTCCAGAGGAAGCAATGTTGAATTAATGAAACTGTGTATTCCAATATGTTTATAATTACCAAATCTGTTCTACCTTTGGAATTGGGTTAAGCTATTTAATAGCTGTTCCAGATTTATTTGTTGAAATATGTTTTTTGTTGTCAAAACTGTTTTGCCATACAAAGTCATGGTTTTGCCATGAGTATGAATTAATAGAAAATGAGCCATTTATTTTTAGGAATTAACGTGTTTCAATAACTGACAATTGGTGTTTCAAAGTAATTTCTTATCTCTGCATGTTGGGCTTGCTGTTCCAATTCCTGTTGTTTCTGTGAGTACAAGAAGCTGTAAATTAGAGGGACAAGGCAAGTTGCCTTAATCTTTGTAAAACCACTAAGAAAATAATTTAATTTTAAAAAACTCTGGAATGGATGCTATACATGGTGATTATGATGAATTCAGAATTGTGCTCAGCACTAACTACTTGTAGTTGACTCAGAGTTCATATTTTAAAATAATATTTTATCTGTTCCAATTTTATTAACAATATCATATTGTCTTAACCCAATAAATATGATGTTTGGCTGTGTGATAATCTGGCACAGATCTGGCAAAGGCACCATCTGCTCCATATAAATTACATGGTAACTAGAAGCAGTAGTCACTTCTCTTTGTCTACTTGTTTGATGTTGGAGTTAATATAAAGTAATTATTTCCTGATGGCAAATACTGTTTTTAATGGATTTCCTGCAGGGAACCTGGTTGGGAGTGGGGCTGACAAACGGCACATGGCGAGCATCCAGGAGTCTGTGGGAGAGACCAGCTCACAGAGTGTGGTGGTGGCAGTGGACAGGTACTGAGAATGTAACCTCTGCACTTGTTCCTAAATTGTCATCTTGGTCATCTGCCCTTCAGAAATGTTGTCTAAAGACATGCTTCTATCCTAGACCGTGTGTTGGAATGGGAGCACTTAGTAACTACTGATGCAATTGTACAAGTCTGCACAATCATATATTCAGACTTGCAGTGTTTGTTCTAACCATAAATGTGTCTGTTACTACATCAAAATCTGAAAGATTTGGGAGCGTTCTCTACTTTATCAGTGTTTGAAATGGACCACTATCAGCAGTCTGAACTCTCAGGACTGAACAGCTGTAGGGGAAGAAGGGACAACAGTGCATCCATAGTCTTTCTCCTGTCTGTTTTGATGGCCACAGCTGACCATATTCTTAGAGCATATAAAGATCAAAGGTGGCTGGTAACCATTAAAGTCTTGTAGCACAGCTTTCTTTTTGTCTATTTATTGTTCCTGTGAAATTTAACATGCTGTCACCCAAATGAGAGTTCCAGCATAACTTGGCCTGGGTAGACTTGTGAGCCTGTGCCTGTTCCTGCAGCAGGGCAGGAGCACAGTAGGCTGTGACTTGGTGCAGGAAAGAGATGCTTAGACTAAGGAAAGATACATGTACTGCTGTCAAGGAGCAAGAATACAAGAGGTGCAGAGTTCATGGCATGGAGGGCTGTGAAGTACCTCCAGATGTGCTGACCTTTTGCTGCAGCACTGAGCTGCAATGGACTCTCATGGATGCGCAGCTGAAACTCCTTTATTTGTTGCAGGATATTCACGGGCTCCACGAGGCTGGATGGGAATGCCATAGGTAGGTATGGTGGGTTCCAGGGCCCCTGGCACGGGAGCAGCCTGGCTCACTGCAGCCCTCTCCCATGCAGTGGACTTTGTGCGGTGGCTGTGCGCCGTGTCCATGGACGAGCTGGCGTCCCCGCACCACCCGCGCATGTTCAGCCTGCAGAAGATCGTGGAGATCTCCTACTACAACATGAACCGCATCAGGCTGCAGTGGTCCAGGATCTGGCATGTGATTGGAGATCACTTCAATAAGGTACCTTTTGAAATCAGGTTACACAGTATGCATGAATACGGGACTTCTTTAATCAGCTTTTCCCTTCTGTGTTGTTAGTAGCTTAAACTCTGGTACTGAAAAAAATTCCATTCAGGCACCTAAAATAAGCACCTATTTAAAAATCCAAAGTGTACAAATAGAAATCTTTATAGGAATTATCTTTAATTATATAATCTTCATTATATGATTTGGTATTTTTGAAATTTTTGTCTTTTCCTTTGGATAAAATGCCAAGGTAGTTTTCCTCTAAAATATGCACGGGTAATCCTGGAGCAACAGTTGTTTTCCTTAGAAAATTGACCCATGTTAGGATGGGATTTTTTTAACCAAGGACTTAATTTATTTTATTACATTGTACTGTATTTTAAGTTTAGTGTCTAGCTGGCTATTATAGTTCTGCACTGATGCATTCAAAATCCATGGGTCTGTTTAGATGGACAAAATGACAGAAAGGCTCCTTCAACAGGAGCCCCTTCTTTCCCAAGTATCTGAACACTAGAATGTGCTATCAATGTTTAGTGGGCTGAGATGGAACTTGAATAATGAATTTGTTACTCATATAAATGACACATTAGCTGTTAAGTGTTTGAAAATATGCTTTTCTTGTAGGTTGGGTGTAACCCTAATGAAGATGTTGCCATCTTTGCTGTAGATTCATTAAGGCAGCTGTCAATGAAATTTCTTGAGAAGGGAGAGTTAGCCAACTTCCGCTTCCAGAAAGACTTCCTAAGGCCTTTTGAGCATATTATGAAGAAAAACAGGTGTGAAGCACTGCAATTTTTGCTTCTGCTTGCTTTAGTTCCATTTAAGGGTGTCACTTGGTGTGGGTTAGATGGTCACGTACAGGGAAGTGGGGCAGTTACTTTGTGCCAGTATAAAGTAGTCTTGCTGTCCTTTCTCTCTTTTCTATAAGATCTCCAACTATTCGAGACATGGTGATCCGCTGTATTGCTCAGATGGTGAACTCTCAAGCTGGTAACATTCGTTCAGGCTGGAAAAATATCTTTGCAGTCTTTCATCAAGCAGCATCAGATCACGATGGGAATATTGTAGAGCTGGCCTTCCAGACTACAGCACACATAGTTAGTAAGTAATGCTTGACAGATGCACTCACCCAAATTAGCCTGGCTGCTGTGAGTCTGCTTTGAAAGGCTCATCTGAATAAGGCTTTTGTATTTCCAGGCAAATAAACACACAGCCTTGCAGCCAGACTGTTTAAACTCTGCAGCTGGGTCATACCCATTAAGTCTCCTGAATGCTATGGACAGGACAAACAAGATTTAGATATTCTGCTGTAGAACTTTGGAATGTGGTTAGTGAGGTGGGACAGGGAAGAAGAATGTGATAGGGGGCAAAGAGCTATATTTAATGTAGAAGATCTGGTTGTTGCATGTTTGTCTATTCCATAGCAGAATACCATGGGTGACATGCCTAGATTGATGCAGTTTATCTATGGATATCAGTAGATTTTTAAAAGTGTATTTGTTTGTTCTTCACAGCAAATATTTTTCAGCAGCATTTTCCAGCAGCAATTGACTCATTTCAGGACGCAGTGAAATGCCTCTCTGAGTTTGCCTGCAATGTTGCCTTCCCAGACACCAGCATGGAGGCCATCAGGCTTATTCGCTATTGTGCAAAATATGTCTCAGAAAGACCACAGGTATGTTGGAATTGTTACCCTGCTGCGTTTTCACACTCTCTTCTACTGTTAAATGGGATTAAACTACTGAGAAAGAGCTTTCATACTTGTACTTTTAAATTGTGTTCGTATTCAAAGCTTATTTAGGGGGAATTTTGGTATTTTATAAGCAGCAAACTAGGGCTATGTAAATAATGTTAAGTCTTGTAAGCCCACATGGGAAATAAATGAATTAAATTATCCTTGTTTGTTTTTTTTGTTTTTGTGGTGTTAAGGTGACTTGGAAAGCAGTGCTTCCTGTTCTGTCACCCTAATTCAGTTGGTTACAAACACGTGTATTCTTCATCAGTCTGTTGTGTGAATACTTGAATGCAATAATCACTGGCTGAGGAGAGCCTGCAGTTACATTGCAGTTGCATGTCCCCACTGCATGCTGCATTCAGGCTCCAGAGACTTCCTGCCAATTATGCATTTCCTTGTTACATGTATTGATGAAACAGTTGTCAGTCACTGTTAAAGTTGCTCCCTAAGAAGTTCAAACCTCAGCAACTTTAGCTGGACTGAAGTAAAAAACAGATTGAAGTATTTATTTCCATATATTATTTCAAGTATTTTTGCAAATAGTTAAATTTCAGAGCTATACTTGCATTTTGCAGGATTGGAGTGTTACAGTAGGAACTAAGCTAACTTTCCAAGTCTGTCTATACCACTAGTAGTATCTAAATTTGTCACATATAAAGATTTTTAAGATAATTTTTTCTTGAAATCTTTTTTTCCTGCTGATCTTCAAGGTGTTAAGAGAATACACAAGCGATGACATGAATGTGGCTCCTGGGGACAGAGTGTGGGTCAGAGGATGGTTTCCTATCTTGTTTGAACTTTCTTGTATCATCAATCGTTGCAAATTAGATGTTCGTACAAGGTAATAAAGCTTTTTCCCTTTCTTCTTTTATTTTAATTAATTTAGTGAAGATATCACAGGAACACATTTTAACATCTGTTCCTATACTTGTTTGGATTTGTTTATAGAGGCTTAACAGTGATGTTTGAAATCATGAAGAGTTACGGGCATACCTTTGAAAAGCACTGGTGGCAAGATCTGTTTAGAATTGTGTTTCGGATTTTTG
>JAHLSL010012968.1:340421-360922 GCA_025920805.1 Petroica traversi
CTGGTGTCCGGCCCCGCGCTCGGGGCGGCGGGAAGTGCCCCTCGGGATCCTCAGGGCGCCGCCAGGGAGGTTTCCCCATCAGATCTGGGCCCTGGGCGTTCCTCGGCGCGGGGAAGGGGTTCGGTCAGTGCTGGGCGAGGGATGCGGCTGGGAAGCTCTTCCCGGTCTCGGCCCCAGGGGCAGGGCCGCGTCCTGCCTGGGTTTGGGTTTCTCCTCCGTCAGTGGTCTGCATCGATTTGACTAAAGTAGGTGATGTATTAAGCACGTTGAATGGGTTTTCTGAGGCCTCTCCTGCAGGCACATGTTACAACACAACACAGCACAGTCGCTCCAACTAAAGTACCACCAATGTTTTTTGCACTGGAAAACAAACATGAAGAGCTAGAGGAAGAGAAGGTAAT
Organism: Petroica traversi; assembly: GCA_025920805.1. Classification (NCBI taxonomy): domain Eukaryota; kingdom Metazoa; phylum Chordata; class Aves; order Passeriformes; family Petroicidae; genus Petroica; species Petroica traversi. The sequence goes on from JAHLSL010012968.1 coordinate 340,823, forward strand.
AAGCATAAGTAGCTAGCAGGTTGTGTAAAATTGTTGGTGGATGTGAATTGGTGAACAAGGCTGTGGACAAGTAAGCCCCAAAAGCAAAGGGAAACTTGGAAGGCAGGACTCTTCAGGTAGATTCTTACTTTTTAAAAAATACTTTAGGATCGGATTTGCTTATTAACTGTGGTTATTACACTGATGATTAACACGAAACAACTCCAAAGTGGAACAGGTAAATTTCAGTCAATCTTAATAAATAGCAACTCCAGAGAAAAAAAACGGAAACCTTTGCTTCCTCAGCCTTTGTAGGGAGTGAACTGTGCTGCTGGTGGTAGGTAGGACAGGCAGGATTGATGATGATATCCAAAGGAATATTTCCATTAATGCCCATCTCATCGTCGCAGTGTTGCTGGAGTTTTCATTATTTCAATGTAAGCTGTGAAGTAAATATACAAGTGTGGTACAGATAAGAATACGTATGGGAGATTTATTAGAGAGGAACAATATGGACTTATTGTACAGAGTTATTCTGTAAAAAGTATTGTATTTAAATTAGCTCCCACCCTAGTCTGAACTAATTTTATAGGGAGGACAAACTGTCTGACTGTGCACAGTCTTCTGTCTCTTTTTAAAAAGCATTTTCTTTTGAGATTTTTTTTTAATGAGGAGGATTTGATTTTTTGAAAAAGCCTTTTCAACACACTTTGAATTGTTTTATTTACAGTTATGTAGGGCAGGACTATTCAGCTTTTTCAATCACGAGCAGTTTTGGGGCTGACAGCAGTTACCAGAAGCAGAACCAAATTCCTGTTGTCCTGAAAGGGCAGGAGATGATCTTTTGGCTGTACCTGGTTCATGTCTGCTGGATGCATGAGCCTCCTCTGGGGTTTGGGGTCCATAAAGCAGACAGTAGCAGTTACCTGTGGCTTGAGAAGTGCAATGTTTCCTGTGCCTGGTGCACTCTGGTTGGGACTGTGCTTGTGAGGTATTGTCAAAAAGAGCTGATGTTGCTTCTGTGGGATCTGGTTTTACATGTGTAGCTTTAGGATAGATTTTCTGATCTCTGGTTGTAACAAAACTATTTGTGGGTTTTAGGTTCTGCCAAAATGGAGCTCAGTGATGCCAATTTACAGACTTTAACTGAATATCTAAAGAAAACACTAGATCCAGATCCTGCTATAAGGCGTCCTGGTAAGTGATTCTCATGAGTTAGAACAAAAAAGTTCTGTTTCTGTGTAGTAAACTGCTGTGTATATTTATGCAATAACCTCTTTATAGAAGTTCTTAGTATCCTTTTAAAATGAAACCCCAAAAAAAACTAATGAAGGATGGATATAAATAAAAATAATTCTGTCTGCTTTTTGTGGGGTTTTTTTCTGTATTCATGAATTTTATTTTTTTTTTTGCACTGTTGTTATTTAAAACAGTGCTGCTGTTCACAACAAGCCAGGATTTACTCCTGTCGGGTTCTGGCTTTTCTAAAGGTGAGGAGGCAGCATTTCCCCATCCTGCTGGGGATCTGAGAGCTGCTGTTGACAGCAGGAGAGGTGAGGAGCCCAGGAGCAAAGAAGCTTTGATACCTTTGTCAGACAGGTTCCTGTGAGGCTCTGGGGAAGTGTTTGTGTTGGGTGTTTTAAACAGGCACTTGAGAAATCCTAGGATGCCCATTAGAGAAAGCAGTTGAGCTTTTGCTAACCCCAGAATGTTCTCTTTCAGCGGAGAAGTTCCTGGAGTCAGTGGAAGGCAGCCAGAACTATCCACTGTTACTCCTAACGCTGCTGGAGAAATCGCAGGAAAACGTCATCAAAGTTTGTGCATCTGTAACGTTCAAGAATTACATTAAGAGGAACTGGAGAATTGTAGGTATCCTAGTGAGGAATTGTGCTAAGATTTAATCACTCTTAAGGTACAAAAAGGTGTCATGCAGTAACCCTGAGGAATGTGTGTGTCTGCTCTGGAAAATGCAAACACAGTGTGTAACTTACTAACAAGGGACTAAAACCTGGGCCACTGGAGTCCCTTCTGTTATAAACTACCAGAGCTGGGTGATAAAAACATGAACAAATAATTTTCTCTAACATGATGTAGATATTTGGCAGAAGCATAACATTGAAAGCTCATCCAACTAACTAATAATATTTAAAGTGGAATGATTATGGAGTGTCTGTACAAACAAGCTGACGCATTGGGCCTGTCTGTGATCAGGGTGTTGAAAACACCTCTGTCCAGCCCTGCAACTCAAGGTGATGGTACCATTTGTCAGCACAGAATTGTCTGGGACAGTTTATTTTGGTGGCCCTGCCAGTTCTGCACTTGGAAGTGTTTGTAGTGATTGAATGCAAGTATTGTTATTTAATCCCATCTCATCCTTTGTTTCGAAGGGGTCAGGAATATTTTTAATTCAGAGCTTTTGGCATTCAGGAAATTTATTTAAGGGTAGAAAGTATTGCATTAGAGAGCTGAACTCCTTGAATGATGAGAGGTTTTAATTGGTAGTGTTTATACTTTGTCTTAATGAAAGTGTACCTGTCTGAAAAATAGCAGATTTTCTTTACTACAGAGGAACTGAAACATTTTATCATTACATCTTAGCTGGTACCTATTTTCAAATTTGCATGTGATTTCTGCCCTCCTCCTCATACTTATATCGAGGAGTTATAGCAATGCTGGGTCTGGTTTTGTTCAAGAACATCAGCACATTCAGCCTGGCATGACAAATGTAGAACCTTTTTCTGGAGTTCTGTGTTCTTAGTAACAAAATGCAAGAGTTTATTCTCCCAAACTGCATCTTCTGTTGTGTATTGGAATAGAAATAATGTTTTATGGAGGAATTTGTAAGTGGAAAAGGATTGCCAGTGTAATTCAGGGTGTGATTTTGTTTGAAGTAGGTGGAGATGCTGAGCAGAGAGTGTGTCCCGAGGGCTGGTCTGATTGCTCTGTGGCTTTGTGCACATTGTTCTGCCTAAAATTGAAGCTTTGTTTCAGGAGCAGCTGTATGAACAGGAACTGCAGCCATAAGGCTGGCTTCTCTAGATCTCGGGTTTATTTCACAGCCTTGAACTTGAGAATAAGGGTAGTGGTACCATCAGGTTTAAGGTATCTTAAGACTGAAGGAGTCTCTGGAGGTGCTTTTCTCTTTTAATTGCTGGAGGATTTCTGGGTCTCTGAACTTCAGTACTGTCACCACAGATAATGTGACTGTCACTGCTGGGATAAACCGCCTCATTATTTTATTTCTTTAGTGGCAGCTTTGCAATTTTCTACTGCTCAGCACTGCTGACTTACTGGACTTGGAACTGATTGGTGTTTTGAACTGGTTAGATAAATCTTAAAGTCAGTGTTAGGCTATTGATTGTGTAACCTGCACCTTCATGTATAGTCTCTAGAAAGTATGGCTTGAGGCAGCTCACACAAAATCATTTTGGGGTTGGCAGAGGTTTGGTGTGTTGGAAGAGGAGACTTGGTTGAATGTGGGGATTTTATTGCCATTTGCACCCACCTTCAATGCTGCTCAATTGCTGACCTGAACAGTTACCCTTAGGGAGGGAAGAAAAAAACTTCTTCAAAGTTTTACAGAAGGACATTATTTCTTTCATCCTTTTTCAGGTACTGCTGCTCCAGATTCATCGAAAGCAGTGTCTCTAACGGGTCTGCTTCTTAGGTTCTTCTACACTGTAATAGTTACATAAATCAGTATAAGCAGTTGGTTTCTGAAATGCTGATCATCTCTCATTGCCTGGAGAATACCGATATGTCCATAACTTAATTTTTGTTTTCATTTTAGGTTGAAGATGAACCAAACAAAATTTGTGAATCAGACAGAATAGCCATTAAAGCCAACATAGTGCCCTTGATGCTTAGCAGCCCAGAACAAATTCAAAAGCAGGTAATATGTAATTCCTGGTTGTATCCATGAAACTTTGGGAATATTCTAAGCATGTCTAGAGGCTATTGACAGAGCTCAGTTCCCTTACCAGTGAGCTCATCCTGATCCATATAGATTTGAGGATATTTTTACAGGTATTTCTACCTACTTTAACTTTTTTTAGGATAATTTCTGTATAGTCGTACAGCTAAATTCTAGCATTGGGCAGTTAAACAACTATTTTAGAAGGTGAGACTGTGTGAACTTAAGGTAAGATTTCTGTATTTGTGTGAAAGTAGTAGATATTTGCCCCAGTGATGTTTGAGTTGGGCAAGAATAAGCAGGGTTTTCTGGGATGTTTGCAGCACGTGGCACAAGTGCTGTGCTGTCTGAAATGTTCCATTCCTTTGCAGCTGAGTGATGCCATCAGCATTATTGGGAGGGAGGACTTCCCTCAGAAGTGGCCAGACCTGCTGACAGAAATGGTGAATCGCTTCCAGAGCGGGGATTTCCACGTCATCAACGGCGTCCTGCGCACTGCTCACTCTTTATTTAAAAGGTACTGGAAATGGGGGAGGTCGTGTATGGGTTGTAAAATTCTGTTCAGCTGCATGTTTTACTGTTAGAATTCATTTTGAGATTTACACAGCCTATAGTTGTGACTTTTGCGTACGCTGTTAAGTAGTTATCAAACTGTACACCTTGCATGGTTTTGAACTATGTCATTTAGTTCTTGTTTATGTGATGGTATTCGTTTCAAGATTCAGCACAAAACAAAATTCTGTGTGAATTAATTTAGTAATAAAAGTGAAGGCTATATTCTGGTTTTCATGTGTTTCTTTCTTACTTGTCAGGTACCGCCATGAATTCAAGTCAAATGAATTATGGACAGAGATCAAACTTGTTCTTGATGCCTTTGCTTTACCCTTGACAAATCTCTTTAAGGTATTTCTTGTTGAGTCATTTCTAAAACAAGTTTAGTGTTCTGAATTGCTTCCTGTGGATGCCTGTAAAATTAAAACTCAAGAATTGTAGTTCAAAACTATTAAAGGGATTCAAATTAAAGTAATGAAGTAAGACCTAACATGATGGATAAGAGGACGAAAGCTGTATTTTCTGGTTAAAAAAAACATTGCATAACACTTTTCAGTATTTTTTGTTGGTGTGGGCTTTGTACTTGACAATCTTGCATCTTTTTCTAGGCAACTATTGAACTTTGCAGCACACATGCAAATGATGCCAGTGCCCTGAAGGTTCTCTTTTCTTCTCTCATTCTAATTGCGAAGCTGTTCTACAGTTTAAATTTTCAGGTGAATCTCCTTGTTCCTGAGATAGTTTCACTTTATTGACTTTTTGTTGAAGCTGTTACTATAGAATTAATTTGAGGCAGCCTTTAAGGCTGTGCTTTATGGCAGAAACAGTGCATCTGCTGGAATAAGAGCACAGTAAGGAAGGGTTATTTAAGACAACAGCTTGGCCCTGTGTAAACACAAGTTCAGGAGAGTCTGAGCTGTGTTACTTCAAGGAGGTGTTGTATGGGGCCTCTGAGTAGGAGCTGGGAAAGGCAGGAGTCCAATACCTGAGTTTGGATTCACTGTTTCATTTCATAAATATGTCTGAACTGACAGGAACTGGCACATGGAGGTTAAAGTCTGGTACATGCAGCTCTGTGGCACTGTAGGAACAAGTAATTCTGGGAGCAGTGTGGGTTGTCTGGGTTTGGAATCAGAACTGCATTTTGGTCATTAATAAGTGTGCTGTATAAGAAGTGGTAAAAAAGCTCCCTTGCTGAGCTGACATTTATTCAGTGTCTCATCATGAATGTAAGTGTGTGAAATGTGACTGTGCCTGGATTCCTTGGCCTGTTCTTCAGGGGGCAAAAGAACAAGCTGGAGTTCAAAAGAGACTTGTGCTCTGTTGTTCTGAAAATGAGAGGTGATAGGGCTCATTCATTATAAAAATGTGAGCTGTTTAGAGTCTAAGCAACTAGGTTATTTGGAACGAGTTGTACCCTGCCAAGAGAGTTTTTGTTTGGGAGGAGGAAGGGGCACTGTTTAATTTGAAGATGGTTTTCCATAGGCTGTTGTCCCTCAGTAGATTATAAGGTGAATGTACTACTTACAGTGTAGGTATGTTATCTAAGCAATGCAATCAGAAATTAAAATACTTTTCCTTCGCAGGATCTTCCTGAGTTTTTTGAAGATAACATGGAAACATGGATGACAAATTTTCATAGCCTTTTAACTTTAGATAATAAACTCTTGCAGACTGATGTAAGTACTGCATAAACCACGTGGTTTGCATCTGTAAGGGAGAGGGTACACTGACAACTTAGGTCTAATTCTGAGCAATGCAGTGGTATTTTGTGGGGTAAACAAAGGAGTAGAATGACTGTAAGAAATGGAGTTTGAGAGGAATTGCTCTGCTGTGTAAGGAATTTGAGGTTCAGTTCTTAAAGTTGTGTGACAGTTACAGGTATATCCATCTGTGCACAGAAACCAAATTACCAGTGCTCATCACTGAGTTGATTCTTTCAAAAACAGCTGCTGAAATAACCTGACCATTGGCATCACAGGGCTCAGGTTTTCTGTACCTTTCAACTGGTTAATGCACTGTGTTCTAGAAAACAGGGTATTGTAAGGAACTTGAAACAATTGAATGAAGAGGGCAGGGCATCTGTAAGTACTTTAGCATTTGCTGTCTTGGTCTAGTTAAAGAATCAGGGCTTTCACTGGTGAAAGCTGATACCAGGTCAGCAAAGCTCCAGTTATTTTTGTGCATGTTTTCTGCCTTTTAAGTGCTGATGTCTTCCAGATACAACACAATAGTTTGCCACTTGATGGAGCCAAGACAACTTTATAAAATTTCTTGATAACACATAGGGAGGCATATTAAGTGTATCTTGTGCTCTGGTGACCCTGCTGCTAAAGGAAGCTTTGCTGCTCTTGTGTCTGTGGGCTGCTCCCAGCACAAGCACTCGTGCAGCTGAACTGGGACAGGCAGTAATGCTGAAAGGTGGGGTGAAGGGGAGAGGGGCAGACAGAACTGGGGTGGTCTTCGGTTGTGTTGCTTTTTTTTAATTCCAGCTCAGTTTCCCAGCTCACATTGTGGTTCCACAAACATCTGTGCTGAACTAAGGAAGGGGAGGGATCTTCTACAACTACTCCAATTTAAGGAATCATGATATAGTGGCTTCTAAGCATACTTTTCAATACCTTGTGTTGTCTTTTTCATATTACGTTTGTAAATTAATTTTCTGTGAACTATTGTGCTGTTTTCAAGTGCACAGTACCTTGATTTGAAATGTAGGTATGATTTCTAACTTGAAGAGCACTTTGGGTACAGATCAGCAAAATACAGTAGGTCTAGGGACATGAGAGGGATTTCTTTTGCCTGTTTAGAGCATGCTAAAACGGTGATGTAAATATTTCACTTAAGTATGTTGATACTTTTAGTGTTTAAGTAGTGTTGAAGTTTGGATGCTTAAGCTCTTGGTTTTGTTTTATGTGAGGATGAAGAGGAAGCTGGATTGCTGGAGCTCTTGAAATCACAAATTTGTGATAATGCTGCTTTATATGCTCAAAAATATGATGAAGAATTCCAGCCCTACCTGCCACGTTTCGTAACAGCAATCTGGAATTTGTTAGTCACGACAGGCCAGGAAGTGAAGTATGACTTGGTGAGTTGCTAAAATCTGATCTTGTCAATATCTTGTTAATAATGAATTATAAATGGATCAGTCATGCTAAAGCTTTGTGTTCTGTTTGTGGTGCTGTAGCTGGTCAGTAATGCAATCCAGTTTCTGGCCTCAGTTTGTGAGAGACCACATTACAAGCATCTGTTTGAAGACCAGAATACATTGACAAGCATCTGTGAAAAAGTTATTGTTCCCAATATGGAATTTAGAGGTAATTTTTTGAGACTTAAATTTTCAAAAACACAACAAGTATCTAATTATCATGGCATGTTGCTTTGCAGGACTAAGAAGTGAGGATTCCCTCTTGTGTACCTTAGTGCTAGATTCAAACCCAAGTTTCTGCAGCAGGTTGCTGTCCTGTGGGCTTTGTAGAATTGTATGAATATACCTAACTTTTCATGTTGAAATCCCAGTGGAGGAAGTCTAGGTCATGTGCAACCAATAAGTTTCCACAATTAAAGTGAGTATCTGAATATTTCAAGGAGCCTAAATGGGCAGGAATATCAGGCCTACCAAATTGTAGTGTTTAGTTCTCCAAGTTCTGATGGGCTCATATTGATCCTGTATTTAAAATGCAGTGAAAATATATTGCAGTGATAAGAAGCTTCTCTCTCTTAAGTCTGTGACTCTGAAGGCCTCTTCAGATACACCTGGTGTGGAATATGTGTTAGAGGTTTTTCTTTGAATCAATATATCAGCCCATAGGTATGAAAGACTTAATTTGTGGGACAGAGCTAAACAGACTCGTCTGGCTGGGTATTTTTTGTCAGTTACTATTAATGTTATAAAAAAGTCCTTGGAAAAAAATAGCAGGTTGATAATGATACAGCCTTTTACCATAAAAACCAGAGACTCCAGTACTTAAACTTCCATGTATTTTATATTTTCAGCGGCTGATGAAGAAGCATTTGAAGATAATTCTGAAGAGTATATAAGAAGGGATTTGGAAGGATCTGGTAATCCACAGATTTATTTAAGAATACGTGATCTTTAAATATAGCTCCAAAGAGCTGAAGCAATTTACTAAGCTTTTATAACTTGATTTTGAAATTGAGAAGGTTTCCACACACCACCCCCAGCAGGGTTTTATCCAGTCTGATCAAGTCTGCTGTCACAATATGCTCGTCACAGAGTCTTTCTGGTTTGAACAATGTTTTTATAGGGCCTTTTCCTTAATTGGATTGGTGTATCTTCTGTACTGCCACATTATCATTTCAGCAAATGCAGCCTGTAAGTCAATGCTGAGTAGTAGCCAGTTGTGTATTTAGTTCCAGTGTGTGGAGTTTTAAATAACAGGGAGAGACTGTGGTGTTTAAACTGAAATTCAGCCTGGGGTTGCACACAAGCCGTGCTCAGACCAGCTGGCCAGCAGCCAGCCTGGGCCATGGCACGTGTTCAGAGCAGAGCCTGCCCTGGGACTCAGCTGTGCTGGCCCAGCTCTGGGGGAGGCTGTGCTGTGCTTGCAGCCAGCCCAGAGCCCGGGCCAGCCCAGCCTGGCCCCATGGCACAGGGCTGGCCAGCAGCGTTCACTGACCAGCACTTCCGAATGATGGTGTTTCCTCAGAGATTGAAGAAATCACTGAATGCTTACAGTGGAGGGCAAAATTGGAGGAACAAAGAAAACATTTTATCATTCTCACCAAGGGTTGGCTGCATTTTAGGTGTTTGTGAAGTTTTTTACAAAAATGTCCTGTCAGGTGTGCTGGGCCTGGGGCTGGCTTGTGCTTCACCCTGCTGCAGTCTGGGGGAGAGAGTGGGAGGGGTGACAGTCAGAAGCTATAGGGACAAAGACAGTTTGAATGAAAGAAAGTAGGGAAAGAGGAGACAAGTTAATGACTCACCACTGCCCAAAAGCAGACTTTTGCCCAGCTTGTGCCTGAGCAATGGCTACCTCCCTCCAAATCCCCTCCCCTCAGTTTTTCTTGCTGAGCTTGTCATGGCATGGAATGTCCTGCTGGTCCGTTTGGATTAGCTGTACAGGTTGTCCCCTCCCAGCTCCTTGCCTGCCCCAAACTTATTTCTGGGAAGTCAGAGCAGGAGGAAGAGGAGGCCCTGACACTGTGACAGTGCTCTTCAGCAGCAGCCAAACCCTGGGTGTTACCAGCAGCTTTAGTCTGGTACAAAACTGCACCAAATGGGCCGCTAGGAAGAAGATTAACTCCCAGCCAGAGCCACTACTTTTGGGTGCATAATGCCAAGCCAGTTCCAGCCCCCTGCATGTCTGCTGCACCTGCTCAGGGCCAGGTGTCCCTTCTCCGTGGTGTACAAGTAGTCCAGTTGTGACAGTAAATAAAAGGGTTACATATGTTCTTACACATCACTGTGGAGGATTGCAGTAATTAACATGGGGTAGGGCTCTATCTTGAGAATCTGTTACTGTTTTGCTTATATGTTTATTAATATGAAAAGCTGTATGCTTTCTCATATCCAAAGTATCTGTTTCTCTTGCAGATATTGACACCAGGCGCAGAGCAGCTTGTGATCTAGTCAGAGGCTTGTGCAAATTTTTTGAAGGACCTGTGACAGGGATTTTTTCTGGATATGTTAATTCTATGCTACAAGAATATGCAAAGAATCCATCTGTTAACTGGAAGCACAAAGATGCAGCTATTTACCTTGTAACGTCTTTGGCATCCAAAGCTCAAACACAAAAGGTACTTCTACATTTTATTCATTGTGATCTGTCTGCATTCAGATATCACAGTGCAGATGAGACACGCTGTTCATTTAAGCTGCTTCAGAAAGAGGAAACTAATGATCATTATCTGAATTTAGTAAGAAAACTAACAGTTTGTATGTCAGCATATAAAAATAAGAGTTGTGTTTTGCTTCTTCCAGCATGGAATAACACAGGCCAATGAACTTGTTAATCTGACAGAATTCTTTGTGAATCACATTCAACCTGACTTAAAGTCTGCTACTGGTAAGTTAATTTGGTATGGTATTTTTGTGACATCTCATAACCTGGACAGTGACCATTGTTTCTGAAGTCTCAAGCTCTCCTTTATGAGCATAATCTCTTTGATGGGCTGTTAACAGCTGGCACAGAGTCATTTGCTTTTGTTTGGCCAGCAGAGAAGAGCAGTTACAGCGAGGTGGAGTTCCACCTTATCACCTGCTCTCTGCAGGATCCAGGCATGTACACACATGGCTGCTATCAGCTACATGCTTGAACTGGCTGAATCAAAGTAAATTTGATTTCTGTATTTGAGACCTTTTGGTAAACTTCTATGCTCTACAAAACCCTGAGAAGTTAAAATACTAAGGCCAGGTCATGACCTGTATCAACCCCTAATGATGAGGTTGTAGATGTGTAGATTTAAGCCACATAGTTTATTTTATACCTCAACAATTATCTTACTATATTTGAAGTATAGTGGGTTGTCTCAAATGTGTAATTGAAGATGAAATTTCATCTGAGCTGGACTGTACTCTTAATGACTGGGGTGTGATTTGTACCTAAAACTGATATCCCAACAGTGCCCATACCAAAGTGCAGGAGCTAAGAAATGTAGAAAAACATTGTCTGTATTATTTTCTATGGGGGAAAATTATTACTTAGTCTCAAGTGTCACCTGTATATATAGTACATGTTCAGTAATCACATTTGTATGGAAAGTATCAACGAAGTTTGCATATTTTTCTATTTCAGTGAATGAATTCCCTGTGCTAAAAGCAGATGGTATCAAATATATAATGATTTTTAGAAACCAAGTAAGTTTTTCTTTTACTCTTACGGGAAAAACATATTGTAGGTTGTTACTCTATACTTGCCAAGCCTAATTTATCACACTTGGCCATATGCTAACTCAACAGGTGTTTGATAGTCATATATAACACTCCATGCTGAATTTTTAGTTTAGAAAGTAAATGATACTGTTATAAATATCCAATTAACATGTAGTCTATATGCTGTCCATATGCTGTGGGAACACTGAATATCTTAGCTGCTTGATTCTGTCACACACTCAGATGTTTCCAAATCAGTGTTAGTCCAAATACCCTTGATTGCTTGTATCAGTGCAGTAGTTGTTACAGAGTACAGCAGTTTTGTCCTTTACCTTTTCTGATTTGTGAGATGTGGTGAGAAAATATGTTGAATATTATTCTGAATTTTATAATACCTTTTCAATTTCTTATGAAGTATGTGTGGTTTTGTGTTTTTTAAACCTTGATATTTTTAATTACCTATTAAGGCAAAGTAAAATGGGAAGGGGAAATGTACATTGGCATTATCTGCACTTAGTGGTAATCGAATATACTGTTGGTGCTCAGGGGAAGTACATGAGTGCTGACAGAATTAGGTACCTCCTGGTTGTCAAGGTGTGAAGTGAAGTAGCAACAGGAGGAGCCTCCAGGATTCCTCCCTCTGCCAAGCTCTGTCTCTGATGAGCTTGGTTGTGCTCTAGTGTGGAGCATCTGTATTTTTTAACATACCTATGATTTGTTGCTATATTTTTGTAGGTACCCAAAGAGCAGCTGCTGGTGTCTATTCCTCTCTTAATCAATCATCTCCAAGCAGAAAGTATTGTGGTCCATACCTATGCAGCCCATGCTCTTGAAAGACTGTTTACCATGAGAGGGACAAATAATGCTACCCTGTAAGTTCTCAAGCAGAAATAAATTCATTGCTATGTTGATTTTGGGCATTAAGGATGAGAAATACCTATAGGGGATCCTTCGTGTCATATATTAAGGTATTGTATAAGGCTTGGAGTTTATGACTTTCATCATTAAAGAGCTGTGTTTCACTTCACAGCATTACAGCTGCAGAAATGGCACCATTTGTAGAAGTGCTGTTAACAAACCTTTTCAAAGCTCTGACGCTTCCTGGCTCGTCTGAAAATGAATACATTATGAAAGGTAAATGCTTAATGAGTCCTGCACTATAAGAATAACTTGGTTAACTTGAGGTAAAATCCTACAGTTAGAGGTCCCTGACATTTTTATTTGCAAAACCTATTTTATGCAAATGTGCTGAGGAGCCTGCAGTGACTTCCCAGGCTGTATCAAGTCATCTTTGACTAAGCATGTGGTACCAAAGAGAAACACTAAACATAGTGATACTGAGGGAAATTATTTCTCAAATGTCAGGACAGCTACCTGGACAGTGTCAGGGGGAGATCTGAGCAGTGAGGTCATGGAGAGATGTGCTCATGGCTGGTGAGAGCATAGATGTGATCATGGCTAAGAGGGTGCTGAGATCTGAGACTTGTGCAGGACAAGTGATGGCCTTTGTAAAGTTACTTAATCTCCTGTGTTTGTCTGTAGAATGGGAATAAGGAGGCTTTGTTTTATGCTTTGTAATGATTATAGATGAAATGTTCTTGCATCAGGTGCTCTTTCTGTACCTAATTCCTTGGGATCCTATTTTAACAGTGAAAGGTAAAAGATTTAGGCATATGTTGGGTGGCAGAAGTGTATTTTGTCTCCAGAAGCTAAAATTTTCCATTGATTTGCAGCCATCATGAGGAGTTTTTCTCTGCTACAGGAGTCAATAATTCCATACATCCCTTCTGTCATCACACAGCTCACACAGAAACTGCTGGCTGTCAGTAAGGTAAAGAAACAGAGCTAAAGGGTCACGTTTTGCCTTTTAGAGCAGTCGTGCTGAGGATTTACGTATACGTTGTTGGTGCTGTGTTAAAATACTCTAAATAGTTCAATTTTTTCTCACTCATGAAGTTGAAACAGCATTCCAGTGAGGTACTGCCTTTCTTTTAGAACATATTCTCAGATCATTCTCCCTGCTCTCATCTGGAATTTAGAAGCAGCATATGAACTCTTTCTGTAATGCTAGCTTGTTGAATAAATGCTTGCTTGTGCAGAGGCCACCAATAGAATAATGTGGTTTTATCACAACTCTTGTATTCTTTGCCCATGAAACTTCTGAAGCTAATAATAATTGGCATTGAAATGTGGGATTGAATTAAATAATTTATCCTTCTGCTTTTGTTGAGTAAAATCCTTAGTTTTTTGTTTAGACTGGCCAAATTCTTAACCATTGACAATAGGGAATGCCTTAGAATACCTTCATCAACTGTCCAAAAAACTGGTTCTCTGTACAGTTTAAACACAGCTGCAGCTTATAAGAAGGATTCAATAGAGAATTGACTGGAGACTTAGAGGATTGAAAAATAATCCTTTTCCAGTTCTTGTTCAGTGATATTTTAACTGTTTGCTAGTTTATATAGAGCTTCTGAAAAACACTTGTAGTCATAGAAAAATTTACAAAAAACCACTATTCTTTATGCCTTAGAGGTCTTTATGTTTGTTTTTATCTATGGAATTCATTTCATAAGCATATTTAAACATAACTTATAAGGATTCCTAATCCCAAATGCTATTTTAGTTTAGAGTTGAAATAAAAAATATATTTAGTAAAACAAGTGACTTGTCTGCAAGTTTGGGTTGATTTATCTGTTTATAACTTGTTTACAGAATCCCAGCAAGCCTCACTTTAACCATTACATGTTTGAGTCAATCTGCTTGTCAATAAGGATAACGTGCAAGGCAAACCCAGAGGCTGTGGGGAGCTTTGAGGAGGCTTTGTTCCTGGTGTTCACAGAGATCCTGCAGAATGATGTGCAAGGTAATGGCACTCAGCGAGTGCCTGTGCTCTCTCCACTGGGTTGGCTGCTAGGATTTACCTTAGGGCAGGTTTTTTTGTAGCACAGGAAATTCAAGGGGAGAAACAGCACTTTTCACAGTCTGAAAGTGTTTAGATTGTTCCATAGGGTACGTCAACAGCATTCACTTGCATTTTAAAAATATAAGAAGTAGCAATAAAAAGTAGTAGCAATCACTACTCCAAAGCCTCTTAATTCTGTTACTGTGTTTCTAGTGGTTTGTTGTCTATGATTTGAAACAGTAACAAGTAGAGGATATAGAAAGTGTATATATGCTGGAATAATTACATTTGGGAAGATACATTTCTTCAGAGTTTTATTTATTGAGATCTTTGTGATAATGTCATAAAATTGTGGGTTCAAGCCATAGATGTGTGGTTTCTGGGAACTGACAGTGGCCGCACCGTCTGACTTCATAAATGTCCTGGTTTCTCTTCCAGAGTTCATTCCCTACGTGTTTCAAGTGATGTCCCTGCTTCTAGAAATGCATAAGAACGAAATTCCCTCGTCCTACATGGCCCTGTTCCCTCACCTGCTGCAGCCAGTGCTGTGGGAGAGGACGGGGAACATCCCGCCGCTGGTGCGGCTGCTGCAGGCGTACCTGGAGCGCGGCGCCAGCACCATCGCCAGCGCCGCCGCCGACAAGATCGTGAGTGCCAGCCCTGCTGCTGCTCAGCACGCAGCACTCACTAACTGATACTCTGAACAGGGCCTTTTGGGGGCTTCCCCATTCATGGTGTGGATAGGGTTAATCCTAGACTGTCATGCTTTTGTCAGTTCAGATGAAAAATGCCTGCTCTTAGTTCTTGCGACTTACCTTGCAGATAATTTCCAGTTCTCAGGTCTTGTTTGCCTCATGTTAAACATGTGGATAATGAGAACTCTCAGGTTCTGTTCAGAGCAGTCTTGAGAAAAGTGAGTGAGAAGAAGCCAAAATGTGTCTTCCTTGACCTGAACTGCTAAAACTGAGTCCTGGCTTAGGTTAGGAAGGCTTTTGCCTTGGTGTGTGGTAGTGGCCAATTTTCTGGTTGGTCACATATGAAGAATTGTTGTCTAGGGTTTTCTATTTGCTTTTCTTACAGCCTGGATTGTTAGGTGTGTTCCAGAAATTGATTGCCTCCAAAGCTAATGATCATCAAGGGTTCTATCTCCTAAACAGTATAATCGAGCATATGCCTCCGTGAGTATGAGCTGAATTACATTTAAAGCTAACATCTTAGACTTTAATTATGAAGTGTATAAACATACCAAATGTTACAACGTTTTCCAGTCAAAAATATTTGAACAATTCTATACATGCTTTCTGTGTAGAGGCATCAGTAAAATCCAAGTGTGAATTGAATAACTTTTCTTTTAAATTTCCAGTGAATCAGTTGACCAGTACAGGAAACAGATCTTCATTCTGCTATTCCAAAGACTTCAAAATTCCAAAACAACAAAATTTATCAAAAGTAAGTCCCTTGCTCTGTGGAAAGCTCTGGTGACAGCAGCAGTTGAGAGGTACAGCTGGACAGAACAAGAGTCCTGCTGTGCCCGTGGATACATGGACAGGGGAATGGTGGTGACTCCAAGGACTTGCTCCAAATTATTTGTCACAAGAGTGGTATGGGGCAGTTCCCATAGCAGGTGACACTTCTTGAAAATTGAGGGAATGGAATTAAAATAATGGACAAGATTTGGTTATTTCTTTTTCTTTCCTGGGGTTTGATGTTATTATCTGAAAATGTCTCCATTTGATCTCCAACCAAAAGCAGCCAACTTTCCCTCACGAGCCCAGCAATGCTGACCACACATCCTGTAGTTACGTGTAGCTGTGTGTTAGTACTCTGAAATTCTCCATGCTTTTGTGTCATTTTTGCCTTAGTATGACTAAATCTGTTGGTAAGGTTTTATGTTAAACTGGCAAAGCTGTGTCAGATTATTGAAATACATATTCTGGCTAGTCCTGCTGTCACATGAAGATTGTCATACTGATTAAATTATTTTAATGACACTATCACTACACAAATTATGCAGTGTCCATTACTTATCCTATAAAATCTGGTTAATGCCACCTGATAGGAACAAGAATATAGAGTTGCTTGTAATGGTCTTCCACAAGCAAAGTTGAAGTAGTGCTTTTATTACACTTCACCTGTGCCAAGGGGCTCATAGCTCACCTCAGAGCCTGCATTGTGTGAAGTTTTTCTGCTGAAAGTACTGAAGAGTTTTTTTGGTTCTTGATCTGAAAAAAAAATATAAATGGCTTTTCTAATATAACTGCTTTAAGGGGGAAAAGGAATGACTCTTGTTGTACCACCTTGTTTTTGTGCTGTGGTCCGTGAAAAGAGCAGTTTTTAGGCAAAGTTCATATACCTCACTTAGCACTGAACATGTATCAAGATTGTAATTTCAATCCTCATGAAAAGCTTGCTGGAATGTATTTTGCTGCTGACTCTGAAGCTATTGTTTTCACGTTGAGTTTTACTTGGATGTTTTTCTTGTTTCAGGTTTCCTTGTCTTCATTAACTTGTATTGTATAAGATACGGGGCATTAGCTCTGCAAGAAATATTTGACAGCATACAGCCAAAGTTAGTATGTTTTGTTTGTTTGGGGTATATTTAATACTGCTGTGTTGTATGTGATTCATATTGTTTCTGGTTCTCTTTTGTCATAATAAGGCTGATAAGGCTTTCTATTACTTTTTCTCTCAATGTCACAATAGGATGTTTGGAATGGTGTTGGAGAAAATTATAATTCCTGAAATCCAAAAAGTGTCTGGACAAGTTGAAAAGAAAATCTGTGCTGTTGGCATTACCAAAATATTAACAGAATGTCCTCCCATGATGGACACAGAGTACACCAAGCTGTGGTAGGTACTGCACTCCTTAGGCTGTGCTGGTGAGGCTGTGTGAGTTACTGAGAATGTGAGCTCTCACCAGAACACATCCCTGAAGGAAACCCCACTGTGATCTCCTCAGGCCCACAAGGCTGTTTTAGGCATCAAACAAAACAAAACTGTATTTTCAAAGCAGCTGACAGAAATGGTTTGAGATGGTTTTGATGGAGATAGCAGGGATTTGGCCAGCTGGAACTGCTTTTAGGGAAATACACTGCTTTCCTCCAGCTTATATTCTTTCTGAAAAGCTAGGCCCAGTTTTGACTTACAACTGTTCTAGTTAGGAGACCTGAGCATATTCATAACCTGAATAAAACTGTAATATCTTAGCTTGAGAGTGGAATTTTGAGGTAAGCTACCTGGGAAGTTTGAATGTCAACCAGTCCACCAGTCTAGGATGCCAGGTAGTTTGAATTTGATGACAATGACTGGATCCCAGACTAGATCCCTGAACGTTTTTTAATGTAGAGAAAAGCTGTGATCTGGAAAATCGTTGCTCTTTTTAGGTATGTTTGAAGACAATTTGACCTGATAAAAAACCATACATTGCACATGCTGTTGATAGGAGCACCTGCATTATGCCTGTAAAATATACAGACCCACAATTCTGGTCCAGCATACCTTGGGCATTTATAATTTCAGTAGCCAAGCAAGTTCCTGCAAAGACTAAATTATAAAGGGTCCCAAATCATTGGAGCATCCTTGTAAATGCACCCTTTCCTGATATATTTGAAGCACTCCCATTTTGCCCTCCCCTCAGGATTCCTTTGCTGCAGGCCCTCATTGGGCTCTTTGAGCTGCCTGAGGATGACACGATCCCTGACGAGGAGCACTTCATTGACATAGAAGATACTCCAGGCTACCAGACTGCATTCTCTCAGCTGGCCTTTGCTGGGAAGAAAGAACATGATCCTGTAGGTCAAATGGTGAACAATCCTCGGATCCATCTGGCACAGTCCCTGCACAAGCTGTCCACAGCGTGCCCGGGCAGGGTAGGTGACATGCACAACTGCAGCTGATGCTGCACTCTGCAGAGCAGAAATGCCTTTGTGAGAGTGCCTCTCTTTGCTAATGTTTATATTCAGCAAAATTAAGTAGCTCCTAACTAGAATGCAAGATCTTGCAGTGTTTTATTCTTTGTTGGAGTACAGCTTCTGTAAGGTTTTTCCTTAGAAGCCTTAGAAAGGCCTTATTTTCACAGCACTTAATTTTGCAATAGGCTTAAATGTGCCATTTTAAAAAAGAAAATCTACCCACTTGGTGGTCTATAACAAATACGTGTCTGGAGTTCAGTTGGTTGTGTGTACTTGGGGAATTGAGGCAGCTGATACAAAATTAGCCAAGGTGAGTGCACAGTGAACTCTTCTAGACTTTGGTAAGTTAAGATTGCCTGAGAGATCAGCTTTCCCTGTGGACACCTGCTCCCCTCTGTGGGACTCTGTACCTCACGTGATGGCAGAGACAGGAGGGGGTTCTCGTTCACCACTGACCCCTCTGCTCCGTCTGTGCTTCCAGGTGCTGTCCATGCTGAGCACCAGCCTGAACGCAGAGGCACTGCAGTATCTGCAGGGTTACCTCCAAGCTGCAAGTGTCAGTCTGCTCTGAACTGCAGGGACTCCTCGAGCAACAGCAAGAGCTGGTTTGTTATGCAGAAGGTTGACACTGACTTTTTTACAACAGAGCTCAGACAAAATGAAAAAGCTGCTTGAAATTGTATTGCAGATTCCATCTTGTAAAAGATAAGTGTGGCTTTAAGCTGAAAGTGAAGAATTTGATGGTTTATGTACTCATAGATCAAGGAGGCTAACTTCCATTCCCAGTTTAATTTCAAAGGGAATAGTCATAGCGGTTTGTTACAGGATTCATTTGAAATCTGCATCTGCAGTGTTTGGATAATATTTGGAAATGTGTGGAAAGCACTGGCTGTAGAAACTCACTTCAGTCACTAAAATTCCTTTTCATTTTAATGTTGTCCTTTGTATTTCTTTTGTCTTTCCTTAAACTTTATCTGAATTGTGAATAAATAAGAAGTACTTGTTTAAAATGCCTGTCACTGTGCACTTACTGTTTTAGAAGAATGTAATTGTTTTTTAAAAAGATGTTTTACACTTAAAATAGAATATGAAATAGTGGGACTGAGGGTTTTTCTTTAAGTAATAGTTCAGGTACAGTGTAGGATCATACAGAACAGATCTAAAACTTTGGGAGAAGACCAGAGCTGATACTCCCCAGCAGGCCCGTGTGGCAGCCCTGTGCCCCCAGGCTCTGCTGGGAAGCCTGGGGATTTACAGGGAATCAGAGACTGAGGAGTGGAAGGCTGGGAGCTTTGCTTTCCTGATGCAAAATAAATACAGTCCTCTCTGGGCTTTGAGTGCAGGCAGCAATTCCAGCAGTGAGAGCAGTGCCAGGGGTTACTGCTGGGGTGACAGGTGAGGGCAGGGGCTGAACGGGGCTGCTCACATCCTTCAGCAGCCTCTGCATTCAGAGCTTGAGCAGGTGTGCCCTGCCTGCCTGCTGGGTGCATTCCAGTCCTGCAGTGTGTGCGTGCAGCCCTGCAGTGTGTGTGTGTGTGTGTGTGTGTGTGTGTGTGTGTGTGTGTGTGTGTGTGTGTGTGTGTGTGTGCAGCCCTGCAGTGTGTGTGTGTGTGTGTGTGTGTGTGTGTGTGTCTGTGTCTGTGTCTGTGTGTGTCTTTGTGTCTGTCTCTGTCTCTGTGTAGCAGTGTGTGTGTGTGTCTGTGTGTCTGTGTGTCTGTGTGTCTGTGTGTCTGTGTCTGTGTGTCTGTGTGTCCGTGTATCACTCTGTGTGTGGCCGTGTGTCTGTGTCTGTGTGTCTGTGTGTCTGTGTGTGTGTCTGTGTATGTCTGTGTGTGTCTGTGTGTCTGTGTGTCTGTGTGTTTCTCTGTTTGTGTCTGTGTCTGTGAATCTCTGTGTGCATGTCTGTGTGTCTTAGTGTGTCTTTGTGTGTCTGTGTGTCTGTGTGTTTCTCTGAGTGTCTGGGTGTCTGTGTCTCTGTGCCTTGTGTGTCTGTGACTTTGTGTGTGTGTGT
>JAHLSL010012968.1:385922-401915 GCA_025920805.1 Petroica traversi
CGGGCCGGCTCTCCCGGCACCGGGCACGGCCGAACGGGCAGCCCCGGCTTTCCCTGGCGGCCGCGCTGCCCCGGGAGCGCTTTCCCTGGTTCCTGAGCAGAACCCCAGGCTCTGGAGATGTAAAGCAACAAGTTCCGTTCGGAGCTGTCCGCTGCCTCTGCCTGGCCCGGAGACAGTGCAGGTTTGGGTTGTCTGTCCCGAGGATGCTGCACCTGCTGATGCCAGAGGCATTGTTATGGTGCATTCATTTCATCTGTTGGGTATTTTTGTCGCTGCTCTTCTGGCAGTTCTAAAGCAAACCCGGGAGGGACATCCTTTGGAATGTCAGTGAAGTCAAGGTGTAAATATATAAATATATTTTTTAAAGTTATTTATTTATATATATGCATTAATATATGTGTGTGTATATATATATATAAATGAGATAAAATGTCTGAATGAAGCCTGTTGTCTGCTTTTGGAACAGTATATTTATAAAATCTTGTTTCTTCTAACTAGAACATACAAGGGTACTGCACACTTCCCTTGCTCAGAGTGGACGAAGTATTTTTGGGTTGTCTTATTTAAAACTTGTGGACATGAGAACTTGAGTTGTGATTATGCAGCCAGGGCTGCAGTGTAATAAAGTGATTTCTGATTAGTCTGTTGGTTATCTCATACATGCAACACGTTTGTTTGTTCTAACTTTTACAGAGATTCACTGAAAGTCTCTCACATCTTCATGATGATGTAAAGAGCCAAGGGGCTGAACTTTTTACTGTATTTTCTGTTTTCTGAAGTTGGATCACAAACTTATTTCAAAGCTGTTCTGAAAGGACGTGTGCAAGGAACAGTTCCCTTTTATATTGTTATTGTAAGCAGGCACTCTGTTCAGAGTCTTTCATAATATCATGAATCAGGTTTTCACTAGCAATGCCAGTCAGCCAAAATGGGTTTTGTGGCAAAATTATTCATAGGTTGAAATAAATTTGGAGTGGTGTGACTGTACAAAGTCAGAGCAAAACTGGAAATTGCTTTGTGCCTTTCAGGTCTTCCTGAAGAACAGCAGCTTTATTTGGGAGACAGATGAACATTCCCAAAGCCCCTTTCCTGGTTCCTTTGGCAGGATCCTTGCTGGGGTTGGTTATTTCACAGGGGTGCCACAGTTGCCCCAGGACAGTGGAGGAGATCTGGGCACGTTGGCTCTCAGTGGGTTCTGTGACCTGTTCTCCTGCAGGGAAAAAAAGCCAAAATCTGTGAACTGTTTTGTCACAACACTAATTGAGCTAGCAGTAAACAGTGAAGTGTTTATCCATTATATCAGTTTGCCAGTTTG
The DNA here is from genome assembly GCA_025920805.1 of Petroica traversi. Classification (NCBI taxonomy): domain Eukaryota; kingdom Metazoa; phylum Chordata; class Aves; order Passeriformes; family Petroicidae; genus Petroica; species Petroica traversi. The sequence continues at coordinate 387,238 of JAHLSL010012968.1, forward strand.
CATTATGTTTGGAACTGTTTGGTTTATTTGTATGTTGCGAGTTCCCTCTTTTCCTTCAGCTTCTATTTTCAAATTCTAGCTTTTCTTCTCTTACTGATAATCCATATCTTGTCGCCCAGACTACTTTGCATAACATTTAGTGTTTGTGCCCTTACAAAAAAGAGCAGCATCTTTTTCTACAGTGTTACTTGTGAGATGGATCCTGTCTTGCACAAATATTTGCAGAAGATTTATCTAAGAAGAAAACATTGTTCAACCAGAATTTTACATTTTGTGCAAATAGCCTTAAGTATAACATTTAGTCATTGTTTATCAGTTTATAGTGAGTATTTATTTAGACTTTCCAGTTGGAAATAGATGTTCTTAAACGCTATTGCAGCATCTTGAGAATTTTGTGCTGTATGTTACAAAGCTACCCCTGAGGTTGGTTTTTCAAAAGCATTTTAGGTAGCAGAGCATCTCAACAAATCTAGAGTTTGTGGATATTTATTTTTTGTGCCTCAGAATAGTTGAGTGGGACAAAAGATCCTCAGCCACCACACTGGAGTTATTTACAACTCCTTTAAAACAGGAGGAGAGAGGGAATAGTTCTAATCACTGTTTTATCCAGAAGTGAAGTCACTGATGTGTTCCCAGCTGCAAACAAGGGGAGAAAATGCTGTTGCTCACTAACGGGGCTGTGTGGGGTGACCTGGGTTCTGGTGTGGGCTGGGCTGGTCCCTCTCCCACAGTGCAGCCTGTCCTGCCTGGCCCCACGGGCAGGGATTGGGGTCAGGGCTGGGCTTGGGGCTCCTGTGGGAAATGAGGGTGTGTGAACTTTGCTGCTTGGAGCAGTTTGGTGCTGATGGGGAGCAGGGCTCTGGCTGCCCTGGGCTGGTGCCTGACCCGGTGCTGTCAAGGAGCATCTGCTTGAGGAATCAGTGCTTCCTTTAACAGCTCATTTCCTATGGCTGAACCTATTTCTTGGATGTAGTTTGTCCCATGACTTTTATTTGGTGATGTCAGGGAGCCCTTGTAATCCAAACTCGAATGTTGTGTGTGGTGTCTGTCCCGCTGCTGGGGCAGCAGTGGTGACCCTGCACCCCCAGGCAGTGGGGACACGCTGTGAGGGGCGCAAGGGGAGTGTCAGAGCCTGCACCTCCTGAGGAACAGGACACCTTTCCTGTGCTGTCCTGGCACTGAGTGAAACCTGGTTCCTGGAGGGTTTAATCTCTTGTATTTGTGAGAGGTTTCTCGGAGCTGAGAGGCACACTGTGAGATGTGTGCTGCCAAACCTGTAGCAGCAGCCAGGCCCTCGTGTCCCTTGGATAGAGATGGAAATGTGCCCCTCCAGGCAGGAGCACAGAGCTGTGAGCTGCCTGGGCATCCAGCCCCACAGGGACTCACAGTGGAGGGATCCCTCTGTCCTCTGCAGTGCCAGGTGTGCCAGCCTCGTCCTCCTGGATGTCTGTCAGTGTCTTGCAGCTTGTCACCGTTGGGGACCCCTGTGTCACCCAAAGCAGGGCACATCACTGCACATTGATACCAGGCTTTTGTGATGCACTTTTAAGCCTGTTGCCTCTCGTTCTGTCACTTTAGCCATAAAGAACAGATTGTTCTTTTCCACTCCAAAATCCTTTTAAGTTCATGAGCTGCTGGTTCTCAGGGCCCAGCCAGCCCTCTCCTCCTCAGAATACACAAGTTCAAATCCTTTAGTAGTTCCCCTGTAGGTTATATTTCTCTGAGATGGATGTTTTGAGCTTTTCCTCCTTTTATTGCCTGTGCCTGGTCCCCACGTGGGTGCATGGCTCCAGCTGAGGGCTCAGAGTCTGAGTACAGAGCAAGACTCAGCTCGGGCTGGTTCTTCATCTCTGCACCTCAGGATGGACAGGGCTTTTCCCAAAGCAGCCTGGCAGCGTTGGCTTGTGCTGGGAATGGTATTGGCTGTGGCTTTCTCCACCCTGCAGGTGCCCATCAGTGGGTCTGTGCCCTGGTGGGCACCAGTGGGCACCAGTGGGCACCAGTGGGCACCAGTGGGCACCAGTGGGCACCAGTGGGCACCAGTGGGCACCAGTGGGCAGTGCCTGCCCGGCCCCTTGCACTTGTTCTGCTGAGGTCGAGGGGCTCATTCTTGGCAGGGCTACCAGGAATGGCTGGGGGTGAAAATTTCCTTGTCTTTATGCAACTTGTTCTTGACCCTGCCTGCAAATATGATCCGTTTCCTTGTTTTTCAGATGCTTAGTTTAGCCTCCAGAAAACCCTCTAGAAGGAAGTTGAGCTGACTGTAATCCTCTTGTGTTCCTCTCCACTGCTGTTGGTAACCAGCAGGTGTGATGCCAGCCTGCCTCAGGCTCTGCAGTAGAGCAGCTTGCAGTCCTGGGAGTCATCCTAGGAGTTTGAAATGCCTGGCTGAAGTAAATTCAAGAGCTCTGTCCTCTTCTAACTGTAATCAAGATTGAGATCTCCCCCATTTTGTGGCTGGTAGTGATGTTGCTGGCATCTGCACGCAGTTGGCTTAGGCATGGAAAAGAAGGATTAAACACTTTGTGCTATATTTGTAAGCAGAATAAAATAGGTTTTGATTTCCATTTAGAGCAGTCCATGCAGTGATAGGTTTCATATGCAGCACTGAGATAATTTTATTCTAAAATGGTTTTAGCCTATTTGTTAGTGAAATCACCAGTCTGGAAATGTAGCCAAAAGGTAGAATTTATATCAATTTTTGTGATTAGTAGCTACCAGAATTTCTCAGTTTGTGGCTTGCTTTTGGTTTGGCTTTGTGAATTAGAGTCTGGGTTGTATTTTGGGAGCTGATCTCTAGAGCTGCTAGAAAAAAGAGCCTCACTACAGAAAGAAAATTGGCCAGTGACTTATAATTCTCAAAAAGCACTATTGTGAGATTCCACTGCTTGGGTGAGAAACATCACTTGGGTCTGGGGAAAGAGCAAGGAAGAGTCTTGGACCAGGTTGGAAATTGTGCTTGGAAAAGCAGCTGTGTTGAGCAGCCTGTCTGGTTATGGAAGGGTCATACCAGTCCTCGTGATCAAATAGATGAGGCAAACTCAGTGTAGGGCGAGAGATTTTCTACAGAAGATCTTTTTGTGCCTTTAAGAAGCAAAATGCTAACTCTCTGTTTTTTTCTTTTAGGCATTCTCCATCATAAATATCCTATTTAGAACTAGATACAAATCTTCACTCTCTGGATCTCCTGAAGGTACTGGAAACTTACTTAAAACATTAAAGTTTCTTACCTTTCTGTTTGCTTCGAATTTTTAAAAAAATGGCAAGTTGTGGTAAAACACAATTATCCCCACAGATGTGTTTGATTTTTGTTTTGTCCTCTGGCTTCTATCTGCAACTCCTGTGTGATTTATAACACAAAAAAAACCCAAGAAAACTTTTACTTAAAAATATTACATTCTTTTATATATGAAGATTTTAATTTCTTTTTGGCTGAGTGGACTGGTCATGCTCACACCTTTGTGCATTTCATTTGTTATGTTAGTGACACCTGAACTTTGCATTTTAATGTGTTCAGAATTTCTGGGAATGTTCCAGGCATTGATACACCAAAAGAAAATAAGAATCTGAAAACAAGTGATGAGCAGTCCTCTGTCATCTGGAAATGCATTTAGGTTCAGTATTGTCCCTAGGTCACTGAGGTGTTTGGTGGCAGCCACCCTCGGGGTGAGGATCACCTTCTAGTGCTACACTGTTTTGGTAACACTTCAAATTCTCTTGGATGAGTTAGGGAAAAGTAACTGTGTAAGGGTGGCAAAGGAGCAGTTCTGTGTTTAGCTGCTGGCTCAGCCTGTGCGAGTGAAATGTTTGCTCTTTCACCTCTCTTGGGTATCTGAGTGGGCTTCAGTTCCAGCAACGCCTCGAGTGTTGTGTTCAGTCACCTGCCCCAGGAGGTGTCTTGAAAAGTTTGAAGTTTCTAACCCCTCATTACATGGAAAAATGCCCTGAAATTCTGTCATCTTTGTTCCTCTGAGCACTGAAACAGCATTTATGAGTTGTTAGCTTCAGCTTTCTCAATTACGGTGCTTTTTTCTTGGATAGTTAGAATTTTATTAGCCTGTTACAGGGTAAAGAGCATATTTCTTTGTGAAAGTACTGTAAACCCTTTCAGAATCCCCAAATAACCTGTAGTTAAATGTGCAATGGTAGATGGTGAGTTCTTTTACCCGAGTGAAATACTTCCCACAAATCAACCGAAGGATTGTCACCTGCACAGGGAGCTGTGGATGCAAACACAAACTCCTGTTCCTCTGGTCAGGCTGTTCCTTGAAGCTGCTGTCTCAAGCAGGAGGATGTGCCCTCCAGATCGGTGTGAGCAGGGCTGTGCTGTGTCCTGGGAGCCCCTGGGAGCAGAGGAGCTGTGCTGGGGAGAGCTGGGCACAGGCTGAGCTCTGCCCTGAGCTCCTGGGGATTGGGCTGGAAATGGAATACAAACTGGGTGTCCTTGGCAGGGACCCCCTCCCTGGGCAGCCAAACCCCTGGGATTGTGCCCCGCTCTGCACCACTGCAAAGCCACTTCCACCACTGTGTTAGGAGCTGGAACCTGGTTCCCTAAAACCAGGCAGGGGCAAATATGTGAGAGGTAGTGCCTTGCTTTAAAAGCAAACTGCTTGTAGAAGTTTTCTGAAAACAATGTCATACTTCCTTTCCAGCATGAGCTCAAGCATCCTGCTCTTTCTGACATCAAAATAACAACTATTGGTGTCTTCTCAAAAAGGGGGGCTAAAACCTGTAGCTTCAGTTACCTAGAAAGGCACTGCACTTCAGCAGGAAAGGAGAGTTTGCTTTTTTTTGTTGCAAGACTTCATTGCATTTCTTCATCTGCAAGACTTCGGTATAGTCTTTGCTAGGCAATTATTATTGTTGCATTATATCTGAAATTTTTTAGTGATTCTGGTGATACTCTTGGGAATGAAACTTAGTGATTGTAAAGTTAGTACCCTGGAGTCTTACTCTGGATACTTTTCTTCTTACGGTTTCTTAGAGGTCGTTTAGACAATCTCTAATACCACTCTTAGTTACAGTGAACCCAGCGTGTAACTGCTGCAAATTTAGTAGTCAAATAGAGGATTTGTTTTGAGTGTAATCTACATATGTGTCATCTGGACTAATGAGATCTGAACTATTTTTGCTCTTTAGTAAAATCAAAGTTAACCAGGTTATAGTATGAAAAATATGATGTGTTTATGATGTTTTTTTCCAGTAAAAATACTCCAGATGATAGATTTGGTGCAGTATCTGTTGTTTCCCTGTAGTTTCTTACCTCTTATTTAAAAAATAATTAAATCTTTCTGTCCATGAAGGTATTAATGTGGATTCTCCTCTTAGGCTTGTTTTGCCAGTAACTAGCTAAAAACTTCCCTCTGACTCATTGCTGCTCCGCTCACATTTGGAAATCCATTCACAGGTTCAGAATTTGAAGCTCACAGAGCACTAGTGGAGTTGTGTTGCTACTAATAGCCCCCTGGTGGTAGCTGGAGCAGTGATTTCTCCTTTTCACCTATAAATTAGGAAAGAATAAACGTTTGTTTGCTGCCCTAATCAGATCTGCAGGTGACCAGTGTATGTGTGTGTGAGTGCGAGTGTCCTTTGCATAAAATGGATTTACTTGGCTGTGAAATGTATTCTTAATAAATAAATTGATATGTGGCTTGTAAGTGGATATGGACAGCTGACTTGTTCATGTCTATTTAAGTTCCACTGGCTGAACATGAAGATAATTTTGCATCCATGTGTAAGAGAAATCTAATACTAATTTGTGAGCTCGGGAGAGCTCTGTCACAGCTCTGCACCTGGGCTGGGGCACATCCTGCACTCAGAGGGGGTTTAAATGGCCATGGGTGCCCACGAGCACTTCCTACACTTGTTTGTAGTGCTGCAGGGCCAAGGGACTCTAAATTGATGCTTGAACTTGTCCTCACTTAAATAGAAATAACTTTCAGAATCTATGTAGCTGATGCAGTTTATGAACTCTTACACTTCAGCATTTCCTGCTGGACTCCAGCTTTTCCCCCTCATAAGTGGCTCAGCATTCTTGGTGATCCTGGGGGAAAACTCTATGATAATAATAAAGGAGGTGTTCTCTAAAGAGTTTTTTTGTAAAGACTGCATTTATTTCTTGCCCTCCAAGTGAAAAAGTTTAACTTCAAATGGTAGAATGCATGAAATGTAATTTGTCCTGGAAGCTGCTCTTTGTTCAGTGTATAACCAGTGGCTCTGGGTGTAAGTAACAGGATTTGCTTTCTAAGTGGATTCAGTGGTGGGGAGAAGAGATGGACAGTAATGAACAAGCATAAATAAAGCTTCTGTACTATTCTGTAAGTGAAGGGAGTGTGAGACAGGATGGAGTGTACGGGTGGGACTGTGCAAACTGGATGTGTGAGTGACTGACTGGGTAAAGTGGGAACAATGGCTGCTTGGTTGAACACTGTTTCTCTTTTTGCTGATGGAGGAAGAATTTCAGTAGGTTGTTAGTTAGAGAATGCAAAACATTTAGTATAATCTATTTTTCATCTTTACATTTTAGGTCAGCAATTTGGCTTCCAAAATTGGAGTTTGTCTGCGTTCAAAGCTGTTTGCCTACAGTAATCTGCTCTGGTTGGAAGTGAACATGTCTCAAGTTCAGATTCAGAATCCTTCTGCTGCCCTTGCAGGGAGCCAAATACTGAATAAAAACCCATCTCTTTCACAGCCCTTGAGTATTCCTTCTACTACCAGTTCTTTGCCCTCTGAAAATGCAGGCAGACCTATCCAAAACTCTGCTTTGCCCTCCGCTTCAGTTACATCCACCAATGCAGCTGCAGGTGAGATAGAGGGTCAATAACTATGTATTTTTAATGCTTATTGTTTGGCATGATATATTCCTGATGCCTTACACCCACACATAATTCAAAAGTAATTTTTATCCAGCTGCAGTAGCTGGCAGTGCTTTCTCGCCATGGAATGAAATCTGTTGAAGATAGGTTGAAGCATACTTTTACATAAAGTTTCAGCAATTAATTGATATGTTTGTAATAGTAATGAATATTTTTAATTGTATGACATTAAATTTTTGAAACATTACTATCCATCTTTTCTACCAGTAGCTTGTTTTAAATATGAAAGTATTGTTTGAAATAGTTTGTTTAGTTCTATTATCTTTAGCTCTTTTATGATGAGTTTAATAATAAATGCAATATGCTAACAAAATGCAACAGGACAAGTAAAGGATAATAAAAAATAGGAAACAGGAGGAAATAGGAGAAGAGAAATGAAATTAACTGAGTTTTTGAAATTATTCAAAGCAAGTGATAATGATGAATACTTGGAAGATTTGGTCCTCTACGTGTACTGGATAAGATGCAAGCTGTATGCAGGAGTCTTCTAACTTCATACTTCTGACTTGCATTATAACCTTGAATTTAATGATGTTTTTTAGGCATGAGCATTGCTTGGAAATCCCAAAGTTCAGTAGATTGTTACCAGTTTGGCCAGTGGGCAAAGCTGTCTATTCCAGCATTGCAGGCAATGCTAAGCCACTGCGATTTCTTTTTTAAATTAAAATTGTAGTAGAGTTCACAGTTATCAGTTAATTTATCTGATCTTATTAACCTTTCAGCTCCTTCAAACATGGCAAACCCCAAAGAGAAAACCCCCATGTGTCTTGTGAATGAATTAGCCCGTTTCAATAAGATTCAGCCTGAGTATAAGCTTCTGAGTGAGCAAGGTCCAGCTCATTCTAAGGTAAATGTTCATTCCAGTTCTTATTGCTGCTGCTTGTGCTCCTTCACCTGTGGGAGAGGAAAGGCAAAGGCTGTGGTTTTGCTGCAAGATAATCCAGAGTAATGGAGAGGAAAGGGAAGCCCCCAGAGCATCAGTGGTAGGGAAGTGTGAGGCTGGCACCTGGGAACTCAAGTGCTGGGTTCCCAAAGTGTCACGTGGGCTTCAAGGAGTTGGCATTTACAAAAAGTATTGGAATAACATCTGGAACATCTGTTCAATTGTGTTTCATTCACCTGTGAGCATGTAGAAGCTTTTATGGTACAGTGTGAACTTAACTTTCTTCAAACTGCTGAAAAATGATAACCCTTGAATAAACCTTTGAGAGGATTAAAGCAAGAGTGGAGTTGTGCCACAAGGGAGGGTGAGTTTCCAGTCTGCTGTTAGTGACATGGGCACAGCAGCTCTCCTGGGGCTGTCACCTCTCACCACACTGCCCTGAGATTTCAGCCTGTCAGATCTCATGCAGGACACTTGCCAGCTAGAATTGTTGTGACATTCTTAGTTCAGTAATCAGGAAAATCCTGTTGATGTCCAAAGGGTTGGAAGCCTGGAGGTGACACAGGAGTTAGGGAGAGCTTGGATTACCATATTCACAATGTGTGCATCACTGAAAGACTCATTGTTTTGTGTAAAAGGGTCTGATAAATTACATGAATTTTGAAGCAGCTTTTAACAAAATTCCTGTTTGTGGTTTTGAGGTGTTTACAGTGCAGCTGACTCTTGGGGACCAGCATTGGGAAGCTGAAGGAACTAGTATTAAAAAAGCTCAACATGCAGCAGCTGCCAAAGCTTTGGAAGGGACGAAATTCCCGAAGCCTACGGCTCGTCCATCTCGTAGTGAAGGCAAGAATCCAGGTATATGCCACAACAAACTGATTTAAAATAATAATGCATAGAGATATGCATTATATGCATTATAAAATAATAATGCACACCTTTCTGCTCTTGGTATGTATTGCAGTTGCACAAGGATGAATAAAAACTGTGATTCTCCCTGTTTAACAATGGCAATTGTCAGGTTTTGTGAGAACTTTGTCTTGGTTTAATCTTTGATTGTTGTAGGTGACATGAGAAATATCATCATATTGACAAGTTAGTGTTTTTTCCATCAAATCATTCTGGATTGAAGAACCTGCTGCCTGAGTTACTGTTTTGTATTGTAACACTCTGGGAAATCCTGAAAAAGATGTTTATCCTAATTCTAAAAAAAACCTAATTAAAAAAAGAACAAAAAGAACAAAAAACTACCAGAGGAGTTTGGTCACAGCAAAGAATAATCTTTTGCGTGGGGAGATGAGTGAGTTCTGTAATTCTGACAGAATAATTCAAAAGCTGGACAAAAAAGACTTCTTTAGAAATGTTAATTTCAAAAAATCCAAAGAAATTTATGTTGTGGGAGATGGGATCAGAGCTTTGGAATTTGTGTAATTTGTACTTTAAATATACATATATATTTGTATAAAAGCACTGAAATTGTAGTTTGCTATGTTTAATGAAGTTCTTAGGTTACTTAGATTGCTTTTAAGACCTTTTTAAAATGTAAAAGTGTATGCACTGTCTTCCCATCTCAGCTGCACACGTGGGTGCTGTGAGGACAGCAGTAGTGTGTTCAGCAAGGGTTGAAACTTCTCCTCTGTGCCAGCTGTGTTCTGATATCACCTAAATCTGTTCCTTACAAACACTTTGTCCAGTCAACAGTGAAAATACTAAAAGCTAGCAAGTACTTATTTTGTCTGTGTGTCTGTTCCATAGTTTCATTTTCTTTTGGCAGTCACCTTATTCCAGACCTCTTCTACTGGAGTGCAGCTGATTTCTGAGCCAGTGAGACCTGTGGTAGAAAAAGAGACACTCACTGATGGTTCTTTCTCAGTGAGAATGGACTGGGAGTCAGTTCTTCATGCACCAAGAGAAATGTTTTAGCCCTCACTAGTAATTTACCTGCCTTTCGATGAGACCAGTTGCAATTTGAAAGTGAAGAGTCACAAAAACCCTTCTTAGGTCATTGAGCACAAAGAAACATTTAATCAGTCTCAGGGAACAAGAGACACAGGGGATGTAGCATGTCTGCTAACTGGAAAGTATACTTGGATAAATTTATTTTCTGCAGAAAATTCTTTTTCTGCACTTGGTTAGATACACTGTAAATGTAAGTAAATTAGCTGCTTCAGAAATTAAAAGGAAAATTATAAACCCTTCCAAAAAGAGCTCCCAGCAAATTCACTTTTTTTAACAGAATTTGTTAAACTGTACTAGGCTACTTTAGTGTGCATCATGTAGACTTTTTCTCTGTTTGTTCATTAGCAGTTCTGTTTGGAATTCAGTGGTTTAAGATACTGCATGTGGCAAAAGTTGAGCTCGTTTTTCCCTGCTGTGAGCCAGCAGTAGGAGTTTAAATGGTGTCAGTTCCTGTGACAGCTGGACAGCCCTTTCTGTTGCTTTGTCCTTAGACAGTGTAACCCCCACGGTGGAGCTGAACGCGCTGTGCATGAAGCTGGGGAAGAAGCCCATGTACAAACCCATCGACCCCTACACAGGCATGAGATCCACCTACAACTACACCATGCGGGGTGGCACCTACCCCCCACGGTAGGTGTTGGAGCTGCCCCTGCCCCTGCCCAGCCCTGCCTCCCTGCTGCTGCTGAGAACTGGCCACTGCCCTGCCAGGGGCACCCAGCCCGTGAGCACGGCTCACCAGGGTCTGGAACTTGCCTTTCTCCCACTGCTTTGGTTCTTTGGGGTGGGGCAAGGCAGCTGGACACAAAGCTGAAGTGGTTTTGGGAGCATTCAGGTATAGCCTTGGGGAGAGCATTCGTGTATGGCCAGCTTCATTAAGCAGGTAGATAAATATTAGGTAAACATTTCTTGCATTTCCTTTCTGTGTAAAAGCAAAAGTGAAGAGAACAGTTTGATGCTTCTTCTGAAACTATTCAAATTAAAATTGCAGTTAAAAGAATTTTATATAGGCATAGAAGCTTAAAATTCCAAATTTCCTGGCCTGCCAAGTCCGTAGAAGCGTGGCTGTGTTGTCTTTGTGCAGCACTTGGTCAGAAATGCATTCCTGGTGTAAAGCAAGGAATGTCAATATTGGTGTCAAAGGTAGCTCACTAAATTCCTTCAGGGTCTAAATCAAAATTTGGCTTTTTAAAACTGGTGCTTCAGTGCTGATCTGTGGTTACTGATACCCAAGAGGATGACCACATCTAACTTAGGTGTCTGTTTGCTTTGTAGGCCAAATAATTTGCTTTTTTACCTCTCTCTTTGCAGGTACTTTTACCCATTTCCTGTTGGGCCTTTACTTTATCAAGTGGAGCTTTCAATTGGAGGGCAGCAGTTTCATGGGAAGGGAAGAACAAGACAAGCTGCTAAGCATGATGCAGCTGCTAAAGCTCTGAAAGTTCTGCAGAATGAGCCCTTGCCTGAGAAACCAGAGGTGGGAATTAATCTTAGTGTTGGAAGCATAAATTGCTAGAGTAAACTGGGATATTATTGTAGATTTTTCCATGTTACAAGGAAGGGGACAGTTAGGAAATTTAATTCAGTGTAGCAGTGGTGACTTCCTTGTGTCAATAGAAACACTTTGATTTAAAAGCACACGTTTCTATGGGATTAGAATTTTCCCAGATAAAGGTGTGTTAATTTTTTTACTGTCGTATTTCTCCACAGCAGTGCTGTAGACCTCTGTCAGATATGAGCACTGGGAGCATAGATAGGAATTAATACCTTACCAGGTACAGATCATACACAAACTTCTAAAGAAGTGCAAAAATGGGCAACATAAAACTCAGGCATGGATTTACTTCCTGGGAAAAATCCCTACTTGATTTTGGAAAGAACCGTGGAAGTTCTAGAAGAGCAGGAAATGCATGGAAGTACTAGACTCGTACACACATTTTGATAGGGATATACAAAGTCAATTTTTGTCCCTTCATATGTTTGTGGCTGCCCAGCACTTTCCATTCCAATACCGTTATTGTGTTTTTCGTGCTTTTTTGTTGAGTGGCTTTAGGCAGAAGGTCTCACTGTGAGCACAGGAGTTGCTTTGCTGATGGGCTGGCTGGGAGCCTGCACCTCTCCCTGTGTGTTGGCTGCTTTGGGCAAAGACAGAACTGTAACTTGCACTCTGGGGAGTGTGAGAACTTGCTGGATATGGAGTCTGGCTGTGTGCTGAGAAAGAAGGAAAATGAAGAATTGGACAAGAAGGTAACAAAGGGTCTCCAACTGAGGAAAAAAATAGCTGGGAACTACCAGGAATGGCAGAGCAAGAGGCTCGAGGAAACGTGAAGCCAAAGGACACTGAGTTAAAACCTGATGTGTGTGGGAGTGAGCATTGCCCGGGTGACTGGGCAAAAGCACTGGATCTGACAGTTGAGGGAAGAGGCTTGGGAGGCACTGATGGGTGCTTCAGGTAAGGGAAAGCTGTGCTGGAGGAATGCAGACTGAGAGCTGGAGGCTCCTGGGGATTGCAGGTGCTGTTGGGAAGAGAGCGATGCTGGGAGCAGCAGATGGGACTTGGGCTAAGCCCTGAGCTGGTGACTGGCACAGTGTGGGCAGGGCCAGCTGGTCCTCATGCAGGAGAGGCCAGAGCAGAGGAGGATGTTCCCCTTCAGTGCTGGGAGCCCCCAGCTCTGGAATATTGTTCTGTGTCAGTGGTGCAGAACATCCCTTTTTGCACCCACCCTCATAACAGATAAGCTGCTCTCTTGGGCCCTTTTCCCCCTCAGGGAGCACAGACTGAGGGAGAGCAGCTCTGCAGGGCTCACAATGTCACTGAATTATTCTCTGTTCACTGCTTAGGAAATGCTTCAGTACAGGTGCCTTTCTGGAATGTACAGAATTGTGTTTTGAACTTGGGTGATGTGAGGTCTTCAGAACAAACACTGCAGTTGTTATAGGGTGTCTCATTGTGTGTGAGGGGTGTGAATCCAAAGGGTAGAGGTCATGAGAGATGCTGTTAAAAATGCTTGTGTGCAACAGAGGCAAATGAAGATTTCAGAAGCAGACATAATTCTGATACTTCCTATGAATCATTTGATGTTGTCCATGATTCTCCTTTTAAATTGAGTTATTTTGGTGTATCCCATTTGTGTGTATGCTTGTGTAAACAGAATATTCTGATGTTTGTACTCATGTGTTTTAACAGGGAGTAATTTAATTAATTTTTTAAATTATTTGGGGTTTTTTTAAAAAAATTTTTGTTTTGATGGAATTTTACTCTTGTATTTCTAAATTAGAAAATATTCAGTGCCTAATAATAGTTGGGCTTAATGATCTTAAAAATCTTTTCCAACCTAAATGATTCTGTGATCCTAAGAAGAAATCATTGAAATGAATAGACTTTAAGGGAAAGAATGACCATTTCCCACACCTTTTTGGGCTGCAAATCTAGGAGCAAGTGGCAGGAAAAACCATGTAATAATGTGGTTTTCAGCACGACCAAGCCCTGCCTGAAGAGCTGAGCTGAGTGTTAGAGCTCTGCACGGAGAGGGGGCTGTGCTGGGAGAGCTCAGGGACCCTCTGTGCCCAGGGCTGGATGTGCTGGTGAAGGAGCAGGGTGGGGTTACTTGGCTTATTCAAAAACAGGTTATCATTGATTTAAACTTAGGAAACATGGAAAGCTGGGCTTCTTAGCACAATTCTTTGGCAGGAATTCTAATTTTGCCTCAAAATTTGCTTCTGTGTTTGTTGCCAACTCAGTTGGTAAACATCAACTGCTCTTTATACCCTGAACGTGGAAGGACAGGCTCAGGCTGGTGTCTGTGGTCAGCCAGGGCAGTTCTGGGCAGCACCTCTGTGGCCAGCATTTGCTCACAAGCAGTTTCCAGGAACTGGAGGCAGTGCCTGGAAGAGGACAGGTCCCTCCTAATGGAGTACAGGACTTGTGGAGAGCTAAGAATGGTAAATGTTTCGGGGTGTCATTCAGATTTAGAGGCACATAATTCTTGGAAAGTTTAGTCAATGCAAGCATGAAAAATACTTCAAAAGCAAACTTTAGGCATCACCTGTCTTGAACTGTCCAGGGAAAGGGGGAGAGTGTGTGTGTATGATTATTTTTGATTTATAAAGTAAACTGATCCAGAGCTCAAGTAGGGGCAAAATAATCAGTAAAATAGCTGTAGTCTGTTAATGGTTATTTTGCTAATAATTCACTTTTTTTAGATAAAGGTATTGAGGAAAAGAACCTTTGTTTTGCACTGTGTACAGACTTGGAATATGTTAAGAACATACACTGCAATAGAGCAGATAATTCCATTCTATTTATTTGTATCCTCTTGAGAGCATATTAAGTGGTAAAATTTAATCCAATAAAGAGAAATCATTGTCACCTTCACAAAGAAAAAGGCTGGAATTTGAAAAACTAGAATCTGTCTGAAATTACAAGGAGAGGAAAAGTATTTGTAATTGAAGTTGTTGTGGCAGCGTTGGTGAGCGAGGGCAGGGACAGAGCCTTCCTGGCAGTGCTGGAGTGGCCACAGGAGTTCAGATGTTCCTGCTGGGAATGTGCTGCTGCTCCTTCGGGCCTTGGCAGCTGCATTGCCAGGCTGGCTTCTGCACAGATCACGGAGGCTTTGGGCTGCTGTACTCCATCTCTCGTTGCCCCTCTTTGTCCCTCTTTGTCCCTCTTTGTCCCTCTTTGTCCCTCTTTGACCCTCTTTGACCCTCTTTGCCCCTCTTTGCCCCTCTTTGCCCCTCTTTGCCCCTCTTTGCCCCTCTTTGCCCCTCTTTGCCCCTCTTTGCCCCTCTTTGCCCCTCTTTGCCCCTCTTTGTCCCTCTTTGTCCCTCTTTGCCCCTCTTTGCCCCTCTTTGCCCCTCTTTGCCCCTCTTTGCCCCTCTTTGCCCCTCTTTGTCCCTCTTTGTCCCTCTTTGCCCCTCTTTGCCCCTCTTTGCCCCTCTTTGCCCCTCTTTGCCCCTCTTTGCCC
>JAHLSL010012969.1:0-35970 GCA_025920805.1 Petroica traversi
TCCCCCCCCCCCCCCCCCCAGTGACTGATTGCTCCAGCCACCTCCTCCCAGTTTACATACTGGGCATGATGTTCTATGGTACGGAATATCCCTTTGGTCAGTTCAGGTCCCCTGTCCTGGCTATGCTCCCTCCCAACTTTTTGTGCACCTCCTCCCTAGCAGAACGTGAGACACGGAGAAGTCCTTGACTCAGGGCAAACAATGCTCAGCAACAACCAAAACATCAGTGTGTTATCAGCATTATTCTGATTACATTATTCTGATAACATTATACTGAATCCAAAATGCAGCACTGTACCACCTGCTAAGAAGAAAATGAACTCTTTCCCAGATGAAAGCAGGACACATGGTTACAGAAAAATACTAAAACTTCAAATGCAGCATACAACAAAAAAGCAACTTGTCAGACCTCACAGACCAGCTCTATAATACAGAGTGTTGTGTTTTGATGCCGGCCAAACTCCAGGCACTCACTAAAGTTGCTCACTCACCCTCCCCTGCCACAGCTGGGCAAAGAGAAAAATTTAATGAAGACTTCATGGAGTAGAGATAAGGACCAGGACACAACACCCCAAGGGCAAAACAGGCTCAACATAAAGTTGCAAAGTGAGTTTATTACTAACAAAATCAGAGGAGGATAATGAGAAGCAAAACAAGCCCTTAAAAAGACCTTTTCTTCCCCCAATCCCTCCCTCCTTCCCACTGACAGGGCAGGGATACAGGGCATGGGGATTCTGGTCAGTTCGTCACTCGAGGTCTTCTGCTGCTCACAGAGAGGAGTACTTCCCCTGCTATACTGTGGGGTCCTTTCCCATGGAAGACAGTTCCCCGTGAACTTCTCCAGCATGGTTCCAAATCTCATGAGTCTTCCCAAAACTGCTGCAACATGAGTCCCTCCCACAGGCACACAGTCCTCCCAAAACTGCTGTGGCGTGGTTCACTTTTCCACAGGGTGCAGTCCACCAAGGACAGGCTGCTCCAGCCTGCAAACAGGTCCACCCTCTCTCCACCGGGTCTCCCACTGGATCACAGCCTCCTCCAGGCATCCACCCACTCCAGCATGAGTACCTCCCCCACGGGCTGCAGGTGGATCTCTGCATCCCCCGTGGAGCCCCATGGGCTGCAGGGGGACAGCCTGCTTCACCATGGTCATCACCACGGCCTGCAGAGGAATCTCGGCTACGATGCCTGGAGCACCTCCTCCCCCTCCTTCTTCACTGACCTTGGTGTCTCCATGTTGTTTCCCTCACATTTCACATCCTCCTCTTCTATGGCTAGAAAAAACTGCGCTTGTCACACCTTTTCTGAGGGTCCAGGGTTCAAGTCCCTGTTCGGGCACCAAAATAACTATAGCAGGTTGACCGTGGCTTGGTGCCAGGTGTTCACTAACTTGCTCTATCACTCCCTTTCCCAACGGGAAAGAATAAGATGGAGAACAACCAGCAGGTGAGATAAGGCAATTTTTTTACAGTGAAAGAAAGAAATGAGAGCTTGTGCATGCATGAGCTAAAGCAAAAAAAAGTCAATCTCTACTTCCTATCAGCAGCGATGTTCAGACACATCCTGGGAAGCAGGGCTTCAGCACACGTAATGGTTCCTCCAGAAGGCAAACCTTGAAGAATCATGAATGTCCCCCCATCCTCCTCTCTCCCTTAGCTTTATATATCTGAGCTGACGTCATATGGTATGGACTATCCCTTTGGCTAATTTGGGTGAGCTGGTCTGGTTGTGCCCCCTCCCAGGATCTTGCCCACTCCCATCCCTTTGATGGGGGAAGGAATGTCAGAGGGACAGCACTGCTCAGCAGTAGCCAAATCACTGGTCTGTTATCAACACCTGTCCAGCTACTAATGCAAAGCACAGCACTGTGAGGGCTGTGAACTTTACCTCAGTCAGACCCAATACACAGCAGCAGAATCACAGAATTATGAAGAATTAAGCACAGAATATTTGGGGATCTAAAAATGAAGATTTGTGAGTACATTTTTTGTGGTACTTCACCTCACCAAATTATTTACTCTTATCAGTATATATAAATATCTGACTGGAAGGTGTCAAGAGGATGGACTCAGCCTCTTTTCAGTGGTGCTAAGCAATAAGATGAGGCAATGGGCAGAAATTGATGCCCAGGAAGTTGCAGGAGGAACATCTTTACTGTGCAGGTGATTGAGCACTGGAACAGATTGCCCAGAGAGACTGTTGAGTCTCCCTCACTGGAAATATTCAAGAACCATCTGGATGCAATCCTGTGCCATGTAGTCTAGGATGATCCTGCTTGAGCATGGTCGTTGGACCAGATGACCCTCTGTGGTCCCTTTCAACCTTGCCCATTCTGTGATTCTTGCTGCCTGAATACTCAGTCATGTAGTTAGCACTCTAAAGGGTCTTTATTACTCATTAACAAACAAGGTTGTTGAAAGACTGAGTACTGTGAGCTGTGCCCTGTGGAGGAAATGTGGTATTTTAGGTGGAAGAAAAGGTTTAGTAGTGATACATCATAATTTGTAAACGGCCACTACTGTAAAACCTGTTCTTTGGGGCAGTCCTTTAAAGCCTTTGGGGTGTGCTACATATGGAGCCTTCTACCTGCCCAGCAGTGTTAGTCACCCAAGCCTGATTTACAGAGTGCCCCATAGGCATCATCTGCTGAAGCATTGACTTTTGCTTTGTTCATTTGGCCCAACAATGTTTTGATATCTTTTTAGGTACCAAAACCCTCCCTGAGATAGCAAGATAAGGAGATCATTTTAGCTGAATGACCATAGTTGCAAATGGTAGCTTAACTTGGACAATGTCAGATACAGCTGGTAAACACAAACTCTCAGGGCGATGCCTTGTACTGTCATTTGCAGATGTTGACCTTCCTGAGGTCTGTGCAGATAGCCAGATTATGGGGCTAGCAGTGAATCCTAAGTATGTTTTTTCACAAGGTAAACCAAAGTAAGCAGAGTGCATTTAATACTGTGAGTAAAGTAAGAAAACCATACAGTCACTGTCCCAAGCACCAAGGACTTTTCAGTGAGCAGTGTAGTAGGTTAAACTTCCAAATATACCTCTGTGTTAATGGAATTTGCTGTTGCAAAGAACCCTCACCAGCACAGGAAGAGCAGATGCACTTTGTTGGGGTTCCTTTTTATTCTAGTTTGCTGCCTTCAGTCATCAAATTGATGCAATTTACAGAATAAAAGACTTTCATACCATATTCTCCAGAGAGACATGGAAGAGCCATGACTTTACCTGCCTTTCCTACCAGATATTGCTGCAGAGGTGACACTGTCAGAACTGCCCTGACAGCTTTGTCACAGCATGATCAGGAGAGGAGATGCATCTTGCTCTACCTTATGTTACTGGCCTCTGAAGAGTTGGTAGGAGGAAACCTTGTTCCTGTCATTGGGCTGAGCCAATGTGACTTAAGGTGCCCAGGGAGTAGATGCAGGGGATAGAAAAATGCCAGCTTGAGTTGTGTTTCTGGTTGTCCTCATTTTTTATCCCTGTGGGCTCCAAGTCAGGGCACAGTTCCTCCCTCATCTGAATTTGTGGGGTTGTGTATTGGGTGATCAGAAAATTATGATTCTTCCTCTCATTTCCCTAATGCACACCCTGCTCTAGGAGGCTCTTGAAGACAGCTCGGCAGATTCCAGTGCCACAAAGTTTTGGCTTAAGTGCTACCCCTGGAAAGGAGATAGTTGTCCATCCCTGGGATTCCTCCACGTCTCTACTGGTGCTGACCTGGAGGTTTTTAATTCCCCAAAGCTTGGTGTTGCCCTTCCATTCACCTTGCAAGTACAGCTGTTAGCAGCCACAAAGACTTGTTGAAAGCAGAGAGTATCTATCTTCTGCCAGCCTTTCACTCTGCTCATAGCTTTTTCTGGTCCTCTGAGCACTGCATATGCCGGCATCAGTGGGGTGGAGAGACTTGGGAAATGTGTCAAAGCTCTTTCTATTTGGGTCTTGGCAAAACCCAGGCTCTTTCCAGCATATTGAACATGAGAAAGATATTTTAGGCTTAAGAGTGTTATTGACCATGTGTGTATGTATGTGTACACACACCACAGTTCTTTCATCCTCCCTGCACTTGCTTGAACTTCTTGCCTTGGGGGAACTGGTGTGTCATTCCTGCTCCCTATGTCCTGCAGATGTCTCCGCTTGTGCATTCAGAGAGGGTTTCTGATGTTGCTTCAAACTGAAATTGTCTCTGGGACAGATAATCCCATTATCCTTACTTTCTGTCCCCAGGGTAATTTAAGACTCGGTGTAACTTAAAGTTGCTGATGCTTTTATGAAGAGAAATAATGGGGCAAAAAAAGACAACAGTTGATACTACTAACCCTGCATGCAGATAATCAGTAATGGTAATCTGTGTTTTTCATTCAAAATAGATAATAAATAGGAAAGTTAGTTTCTTTACAAAAATGTGTAGCAAAAAGAAAAACAAAACGGACTTCCATCTGTGCATCTGCAAAGGATCTCTTAGAAGAGCACCATACCTTGTGTCAGGGGAGGTTCAGGTTGGATTAGAAAAAGGTTCTTCACCAAGAGGGTGGTTGGGCACTGGAACAGGCTTCCCAGGGAAGTGGTCACAGCAGTCCGACAGAGTTCAAGAAACATTTGGACAAGACTCTCAGGCACATGGTGAGATTCTTGGGGATGGTGCTATGCAGGACCAGGAGTTAGGCTCAGTGATCCTTGTGGGTCCCTTCCGATTAATCTTATTCTGTGATTCTGTGATAACAACCCCTGACTCACATCTTTTACTCTAAATTGCAGTCTGTAGGAGTTTGCTCCTTGCACATCCTGCTGCCCACTCCAGCAGCAAATGTGAGGTATCCAGCCAACATCTTCTTGCTACTGGCTTCTCTTCCCTCCCCTGCCTGTCTAGCCAGCAGCACCACCTGGATGAAGGGCAGGCAGGTCATTTCTTATAAAGTTCTTTAAAAGAGATTGGAATTAGGACAGACCAGCAAAATTTTTATCAGGGAAAAACCCTGATCCTCCTCACTCCATTTTTTTATCATTAAATACAACACACTTTCACTGTACTTAAATATCTATGTGTACAAGTAAAAGCCTGTTGTAAATCTTAATTATTGAAAGAGAATTCAAACTGAAGTTGAAACCACAAGGAACTGTACATTGCTAAAACATCTGCCATTTTAGCTGTCTGTATTCCTTATGCACTGTGTGGTTTCTGTCTATTTCTTCAGACAAGTCTTCTATACACACTCACTAGTCCCTTAGTGCTACTGCAATAAAGCCTTGCTCGTTGAGATCCTCAAGCTCTTTCTCTCCTCTTTTTTTCTACTCTTACAACTCTTATGTTCCTTTCATCTCACCTTCAGCTTGTCAGGCATCCAAACAGGGAACTACCACAGTAAACCTCATGTTTGTATGTAGTTGGTGATTTTAGCTCAAAAAAATGTATGTGCCAAGTGAAACTGAATGTGTGCACTGTGCCCCAACAAATATTTGACCCAGGCATTCATGGGGCACAGAAATTACAATAATTCTTTAATTTCTTTTTCTTGTCTCCTCCCTTTTGTCTTAAAAGTGCTGTAGAAAATCTTTAGTTAATGGTCTTTTGATAAGCAAATTCAAGCTAGGATTTTTCCTCCCTTTGGTGCATACAGCTGACCATATGGGAGGGAGGTAAAAATGTTGCTCTACCACAATTTCTGCCTCACTGGGTCATTTAGGAGAGTGGGTCAGATAGCTGGGACTCTGCAGTTGCAGCGTTGCCATCAATCTCATTCAGTGCCACAGGGGCGAGAGCAGGCAGCTGGGAGACAGTCAGAAATATCCCCTGCCTGCTGTTTGGGGGAGGTGGGCTCAATTTCCAGTCAATGGGATCTCAGGAGGCCTTGAGCTGTGGCAAGACAGAAAAGCAGGAGTCTTTGCAAAAAGATTAGTAATGTGTGGAGTGAGACACGGGGTCTGACATTCAAAGCCTAGGTTGAACTTTCCTCCCCTTCACCCAGGCTCCCTTTTACAGTCTTTCCAAAAGGCAATGTTAAATCTTGCTCAGGCCAGCAGTGCTTTAGCACCCATCCTTTCTCCATCGAGACTGACTGTGGTCCAGCAGTGAGAGACATTGGGATGGCAGTGTTATAACCACAGTCCTGAATGGGCACACCAGCACATGACACCTTGCGTTAGCAAACTGCTTCTGAGCATTGCTGCCCCGTGCACTGTCCTGACAGGTAAGAAAGATGTAAAATACATCAGCAATAAAAAGCTAAATCCCATTTCATTGATATCAGAGTTGCATATTAAGAATTGTCATCATCTTTATCTGTACATTACTGTTACCTTCAACATGTCAAACTTCCATGAGTCTCTTTGAACTCTCCCTGTCACTAGAACTTCCACTCCTTTCAGAGATGCTTCAGCTCAGCAGTGCACACATCTGACTTCCAGTTCAGTGATCTGTGGTTTGGGATGACATCTCTCATACCCCAGACCTGCTTCCCCTCCTTCAGCATTCAAATCAGATGCATTCAGAAACCTGGAACTCAAAAAGCCCCCTTCATCATGTCTTTCAAGCCCTTTTCTCAGGGGTTTCATCAGGGATATAAACCTTCTCTGTCCAGTCCTGTTTCCCTGTGCCATTCGAGGCATGGCTGTGTTTTGCCACCAGACCCCTTGAGAGTGGGAGGAAAAGGCAGCTGCCAAACTCTCAGCCCAATATCTCGTCCCTGGAAAGAAGACACTAAGGAGCATGAAATAGCTGGCAACAGCAGCCTACCATCTCCTCTTCCATTCCTCTACTGCCTAACACTGGTAGATAGAAGCCCTACCTGAGAAAGGAGGCAGGGGATCCCTTGAGGATGTGTACTGGGTTTGTGTGGCCAGGTTTTGGTATTGGAGAGGGCTACAGGAGTGACTTTTGTGAGAAGCTTCCCCCATGTCCAACAAAGCCAATGCCAGCTGGCTTCAAGACAAATCCGCTGCAGGCCAAGGCTGAGCCAAACAGAGATGGTGGTGGTACCTCTGTGATTACATATTTAAGAAGGTTTAAAAGTAATTCTGCAGGTGTAATTGTGCTCAGAGAAGAGAGGAGTGAAAATATGTGAGAGGAGAAGCTGTGCAGATTCTACAGAGAAGGAAGGAGAGGAATTGCTCCAGGTGCCAGAGCTGGGATTCCCCTGCAGTCCATGGTGAAGACCATGGTAAAGCAGCTGTGCCAATGTAGCCCATGGAGATGTATCCACAGAGATGCAAAAATCCACCTGCAGCTCATGGAGAAGCCCCAAGCCAGAGTGGCTGGATGCTCAAAAGAGGGTTGTGACCCCATGGGAAGCCTACATTGGAACAGGTTCCTGGCAGGGACCTGTGGACCCACAGAGAGGGAGCTCATGCTAGAGCAAGTTTCCTGGTAGGACTTGTGACACTGTGGAGGACCCACGCTGGAGCAGCCTGTTCCTGAAGACTGCAGCCTGTGGAAAGAGAGACCCATACTGGAGAAGTTCGTGGAGAACTGTCTCCTGTGGGAGGGACTCAAAGCTGGAGCAGGGGAAGGACTCCTCACTGAGAAGGGGAAGAAACAACCTGTTATGAACCGACTGTAAACCCCTTTCCCTGTCTTCCTGTGCCACTAGGGGTGTTACCAAAAATTCAGTAAAATAAAAAAACTCCTTAACACCAACATAGCATTAAGAAACAGGCATTCTTTATTTGGCCAGAGGCATGGGGGGATAGCTCCTCCCTGTCCTGGGTTGGCCATATGACCTGTTTGTATCCCCAATCGTCCTCTTGCTTATGCTGGACATTAAGCTCTACAGCTTTAAGTTAGTCCCAGAGAGACAGAGAGAGTGAAAATGGAGGGAAAAAAAAAAAAAACACTCGCTGTTTGTCTGCAGGAGTCACATGATATCACTTAGAAAAGGCCTTGAGGCTACATTCCAGCGGACAGCGATTTTTTTTTTATACACTCTGTGTGTGCGGGAAAAGCACACAGCGGAGGGTTTCCTCGGATCTTTCTCAGCTTTTTTGCAGGGAGAGACTTTGTTTCTTTTGCTGTGTATTTTTTCCTTTTTTCCTCCTCCTCCTGGGACTGGTTGGCATCGCGTGGGCCCAAGACACTGGGGAATCCCCGGGGGCCCCCCCCTCGCCGACTCCTACAGCCGGGCCCGGCAATCGGCCCCACACTGGAGAACTGAACCAGACTCAGACGGACTCTGAATCTACCATGTCTTCCGAGGAAGGAGAGGTTTCATTGTTTTCATATTATCCAAATTTTTCCTATGCTTGTGAATATTCTATTTGTTAAATAAATAGTTTTTTCCACTTTTCTCTAAGGAAATTCTTCCCGGACCTGTAGGGGGAGGGGTGGCTGGAATCGGCTCTTCCTAGAGGAGACCCCCCCAGAGGTTTCCTCCTAAATATTTGCCCTAATCCAGGACACTCCCAAAGCTGTGCATGCTGAGTACAGTTCTGGGTCCTGTAGGGGATCACTCCTGAGATCCAGTCTGCCAGAACACACTTGTTACATGGTTACCAAGCAGTCATGACACAAAGGTCTCTGGGCTTCTTCTGAAGCCTGGAGAAAACCCGGCTGGGGCTTAAAGTAGTGGTTATCTTAAGTTCAACATTGTCCTGCTCCAATTGAGTAACCTGGTCTAATGTTTTCTTTTTTGTTCCAAAACCATCTATTACCACGTGGGTTACATATCGGCTTTTGTGCTTCTCTGCAGTTACCACTGCTCTCAGGTATTCAGGTCATTCTTCCATTGTATTGTCCAATTGTTTGGACAGTCTGCTTCCATGATCCCAAATGCTGGCCAGCACCCCCAGTGCCAAGTGTCTCCTTTCATGCACCGATAACTCAAATGGTTTGTTAAAGTGTGAGTGCCCCAATGCAGGGGTTGTTCTTAAGTTTCTTTTAGGGTTTCAAAGGCCCTCTGACTCTCCGGAGTCCATTCCAAGTATTTTCAGTGCAAGGGTTTTGCTAGTACTCCATAATTGGCAATCCATAACCGACACCACCAGACCATACCTAAGGCAGCTTGTAGTCTTTGGCTCTGGAGTCTGGAAATGGCTTCTTTTCAGCTGCTTCCCAAGCTTCTTTTTTTCCTGCGAGATCTCAAAACTAGATTATATTTATTGCTTCTTTGACCGTTTGTGTCATTTCTTCGACACTTTGTCTCTAGATTATCCTAAGAAATGTAACAGACTTACTGGAGCATTGAGGCATTTACTTTCAGTCTTGATTGCTGGCAGAATACTTTCCAAGGGGTTTTTCTGTTGTGGTTTTTTTTCCCCACAATTGATGTTAGCTGCACATTTTACCCTGTGTTTGGATTCTCCCACTGAAAAGCAAACAATCTTTTTAATTCTGAGTCAAGAGGTATTATAGAAAAAAGGCATCCTTAAGATCAAGCACCATGAACCATTTGTATTCCCTTTTATGTGCTATCAAGAGTGTGTACAGATTAGCTACTACTGGATGAATATCAGGTATTTTTATTAATATTCCTTAAATCTTGTACTAATCTGTAACTGGTAATATTGGTGTGTTATTCTCTGATTCACATTCTTTCAATAATCCATATGCTAAAAAAAATTTTTATAAATTTTTATGAGTTTTTCCAATTTTTTTCTTGCCTCACACTTAATAGGATATTGGTTTTGCTTTACCGGTCTGGCTTCAGGTTTGAGAGTAATCCTCACTGGTCTGGGCACCTTTGATCATCCAGGCATCTCAGTTGCCCATACCAACAGGGTTGCAGCATTCTCTGCCTCCTCTGGGATTTCTTCAAACTCTTCTGATTCCTGTAACATAAAGTCTTTGCCTCTATGGCTTTTGATTCTGGTGAATTTGTATTTCCCCATCCTAGAAAGCTATTTGAACAAATTCTCCCAATAAATCTCTTCCCAACAAGGGAATTTGGTATTCAGGCATATATACAAATTGGTGTTTCCTCCACCATTTTCTTAATTTAAATAGTAATAGTTGTTTAAAAAGGCCTGCTCTCTTTCCTCTGTTGCACCTACAACGCTTACGGGCTCCGAGCTAAGTTTTCCTCTGCACGTATTCATTGCTGAATAGGTTGTTTCTGTATAAACTAAAAAATTTACCTTTCATTCCCAGCAATAATGTAAGCAGGGCTCAGCTGAGGATGATTCCCCTGGTTCATTCGGGGGGAGATTCATTTTTACTTAAGATCTTAAGCTTGCAGAGCCCGGTTTATTTTCTTCAGTTTCTCGTGGCTTGGGGACACTCCCTTTTCCAATGTCCCTTTTCTTTACAAATTGCCAAACACATTTCAGCTACCGACTATCACAACACAAACTGCCAAATACACCTTAGCCGCTAAATATTGCAATACAAATTTCCAGATATACTTCAGCCACTAATTAATACAAATTACTAAAGTATACTTTAGTCACCAATTATTATAATAATTAACTGATTGTTTCTAAGTGAGGGGGGTCCTGAGTCTTAATTATGCTTTCAAATACTTTAACAACTCTGTCTGGATTTTGCCTATAAACTCCTGACACCTTTGTCCATGACATTAAATCCACTATTAAAAATGGGATTACTGGACCATGATTCCCGACTGCCTGTCAGAGTGGAGCCATAAGAACTTCCCTGGCATCTCCCCCAACATGTCCTCTCCACCTTCTGGTGCATCCCACAATTGGAATAAAATCCTCTGGTCCCCTAAAACATTCTTTCTGTTCCAGTCCACTTTCCCACAACTTACTCATGCATCTAACTGTATTGCTTGACAATTCATCATTCATCCCTCCCCTCCATTCCTTGCTGCAGAGCAACCATCAGCTCTAAATCCTCTTCTTGCCTGCACTTAAGGCACCTCTGTCCTATGCTGCACACAGAACAAGACCTCTTTCAACCCTTTGCCTTTCTTTTCCTTTTCAAGTGTATAAGGAACTGCATCCCACTTATTTTCCCTTCTACAAAACATCATTAATTGCAATATGGTATTATACTGTAAGGTTTCATCCTTATGCCACTTCTCTTGATTTTCCAGTGTTAAACTGACCACAAATTATTACAAACTTGTATAAGTTTTTCACGTGCAAGGAGATCACCCTCAGTTTGTTTTCAGTGCTTCAAGATACATACCAGTGGTGACACCTGTGATACCCCTTTTGAGGTTTTGTTTCCCATTATGACCAGTTACTGTTTAGGAGCTCCTTAGAAGGGACTCTAACCCTTCCCTTTATGAAGGGACTCTAATCCTTCCCTTTTCCCACCTTAGGTACCTTTAAACCAAATCCTGCATAGCTTTTGCTGTGCCTTACAGGCAGGTTAGCAGTTAACATCTTTAAAGTAAAGAATGCCTTTATCTTACCAGGAATCTTGCTCCAATTTCCTTCAGACCAGGAATCGAAGATACTCTAGGACAATCCCTCGGTGCCAACTGGAGGTCCTGCGATCCCTTGGATCCATTGAAATTCAAGAGTATGCTCCATCTGGGTCGCCAAAACTGTTACCAAAAATTAGGTAAAATAAAAAAACCCTTAACACCAATGTAGCATTAAGAAGCAGGCATTCTTTATTTGGCCTAATGCACAGGGGGATAGCTCCCCCCAAAGCCATGCATGCAGAGTACAGGGAAGTTTCTGTTTGTATACTGTATTCTACATACATATTCATTGATTGTCCCAGATTAAACATGCATACGATAATAATTTCCCTGAAATCATTAACATATTTCCCCTCCCCTTTACACATGCGATCTCTCTGGTGGTCGTAGACCCCAGTGTTCCAGGTGACCTAGCTGAGTTGTCAGGGCACTGGGGCTGGTGGACTTGCAGTTCTCCTTCTTACACAATGGGCATTGTGCGGTTTCCATAGGCCAGTGGTTTTGGTAGAACAGGCATTGTGCTAGTTCACCAGGTGTAGACAATTTATCATCTGGTAACGGGGGAGGAGGTAGAGCCTGGGAAGAATGGAGGGGTGGGGCAAAGGTGTTTTTAGGATTTGTTTTACTTCTCATGATCTTGCTCTGATTTTGACTGGTAATAAATTCAGTTAATATCCCCAAATCATGTCTGTTTTACCCATGACAGTAATCAGTGAGTGATCTCTCCCTGTCTTTAACTCATGAGCCTTTTGTTATATTTTCTCTCTCCTGTCCAGTTGAGAAGGCTAGTAATAGAGAGGCTTTGATGGGCACCTGGCATCCAGTCAGGGTCAACCCACCACAAGATGGGAAAAGATTTAATAATTTATGATAGTTTGGGTCTAATCCCTGAGCCCAGTTCTTATTTCTCTGCCAAAGCAGGGTCCAAGCTGGAGGAGGAAGATAGCAACATCCTGTCCTCTGTACAGGTGTACCTTATGTGAAACAAATCACAGCACTCAGTGGACCCTGTCATTCAGAGCACATAGCCTAGAACATAAAGACAGAGATGAAGCCACGAGCTTTCTCTGAGCCCTCTTCAAAAAGAAAGAAGAAAGGAGTTCTTGCTCCTCCCCTGGGGTGGGCTACCCACCTGAATCCGTGAGAGAAGTGTGGATAACAAAATGAGAGGCTAGGGCTTTTGAAACTGTACTTGTGAGGTCACCAGCTACACTGGATAAACCCTGCCTGCCTCCCTCCACACCATCTGGAGATGTTTCAGAAGAGAGGAGTCTTTGAGCTGCACCAGGTATAAAGACTGGCCTGTAATGCTGAGTTGTCCCTAGGGGCCACCATGCCCTGGTGATCTGGCAGCAGCCAGATGGAAACTTTCTAAGGCAGTTTTGAGTATTAGAAAGCAGACATTCTTTATTACAGCATGTTGGTCACTTGGAGGATCCTTCCTCTAATCGAGTGCCCTGAGCATCAAGTAAACAGAGTTTTTATCATACACACTGATTACATATGCATTAGCTATCCCCACTTACTTGATATATATGTATTATTTTATTTTACATAGTCACACTCTGTGGCAGTGGCACACCACCCCCCCCCCCGGCAATCCCCCATACCAGAGATAATGGGTGCATCAGAGATAACCCAGGAGTCGAAGGATTCAGCAGGAGTCATCTCTGGCACCAGGAGGCTCAGACCTTAAAAATAAACATCCTAGTCTGGAGAAGTGATGTAGGAAGAGATAAAGAAAAATTGATGACTGAGAGACACTGTCTTACACTATAAAAGATGAACGAGTTATCACTGGGGCAGAAGCCTCTACAATCACCCCCAAAGGTGTGAGAGACTTCTCCCCGAGTTCTGGTTACTTCTCCGGAGATTGAGAGAAAGGAGCTCGATGTGTGTTGCACCAACATCTGGATGGTAAGATACATTGAATCCTAAGCTTATACTTTTCCTTCACTAGCTGTAATTTAGATGGTACCTTATCGTGTACTGTATAAAATTTACTAGTGGTTATTCCTTTTGTTTTTATACCTGTGTAGTATTAGTTTTGTTTAAGTCTTACAGTCAACAGTTTTCTCGTCTATTAATAAATAATTTGTTATATAAATAGACAGAATCAGTCATTATTAAAAGGACTTGCGAACGGGAAGGGGATTTTGAGTTGCTGGTCATCTCAATAAGGTTACTACCTCTGACGAGATCCAGGCAGAGGCAAGGGCTTGTTTAGCTACCCCAACCATTTGTGACACACCCCTTGTTGGAAGCCCTTATATCGTTCTTTGGCATCTGTCTTCAATGTCTTGTGTCCTTTTGAGGTGGCTGTTCCTTGACTCCCACTTTTCAGTAAGAGCGATATGGTTGTTTTGCATAACTTTTACACTGTCAGCCTTGTAGAGATGAGCTGTCATTCTGTTTGTTTTGCATGACTTCTGTTTGCCTTAGTTACATTTTTTACCAATTTCTACGAGGCTGTGCTGTTCTGATCTACTGTCCTTATCAGAGCAAAATGCTGTTCTGTTCTACTGTCATTATCAGCCCCACACACCACCCAAACAGCTTTTACAGGTACTTCTGCAGCAGGAGAGAAAAGTGTTTGGGCATGCCACACACAAAGTATCACATAGAGATCCCCAAAACTGCTCCAAGAGATGTATTAAATTAAGGGTCAATATCCCTCTAAAACAGAATTCCTGACAACCTAATTAATGAAAGTTTAATAAGAAGATTTGTTAATAATAAACTTATTAAATAGCTAATGGAATTCTAAGACTATTGCTCAAATTTCCAGACAATGGCAATCCCCCTAAGGGAGCAATCAAGTCAGTAATCCTGTTAAGGGAGCAGGTTTGCTGTGCAAGATGACTGGCTGAGCTGCTCCTGATTCAGGTACCCAGGACTGGGGTTGATAAACTGAATAGCAGGAAGAGGCACCTCAGACTGTACATATTCTGGTCCCCCATAAAGGTTTGCAGTAAACAGGAAATTCATCTAGTGAAACAATGCCCGAAAGTCCTCTTCTAGTGAGCAGACTATTTGGAGGGTGGCATGTTATGTTAGTAACACTTTCTTTCCTCCTAAAATTTGCCCTAAACCAGGACACCTGGGAAAGAAAAAAATAGGTATACTGCAGAGGAGTGATTTCTGAAAGCATGATGGAGCAAGGAGTATCCATCCATTCAGCATGCTAACCAGCCTGGTTGCCTTTTTTCATCTGCTTTCATTTTGTTAGATGGAAAATACAAAATTTTATTTGAAACACCTAGGGTTGTAGACACCTATGCAGCAGATGATAAAGCAGAATGGATCAAATAGATAATATTTTCACAGAATCACAGAATGCATAAGGTTGGAAAGGACCACAGAGAGTTGTTGTTCTGCTTTCAGCTAGGGTAGAGTTAATTTCTTCTCAGTAGCTGTTACAGTGCTGTGTTTTGGATTTGGAATGAGAATGGTGTTGCTAGCACATTGATGTTTTGTTTTTTTGCTAAAGACTGTTTTTTACCTTGTCTCATGCTCTCCCAGTGAGGAGGCACACAAAATCCGCCCAAAAACTGGTAGGGAGCATAGTCAGGACGGGTGATCCAAACTGACCAAAAGGACTGACCACACCATAGAACTTCATGCTCAGTGTATAAACTGGGGGAAGTTACCCAGAAAAGGGGACTGATCAGGGTTCAGGAGGGGAGGTCTGACATCAGTCAGCAAGTGGTGAGCAATTGTATTGTGCATCACTTGGGCTTTTTTTCCTTTTTATTATCATCATCATTATTACTATTTACCATTATTATTGTATTTTACTCTGTTTTCAATTATTAAACTATTCTTATCTCAACATACCAGTTTTACTTCAATTCTCCTCCTCATTCCACCAAGGTTGGGGGGAAGGGGGAGGGAGGGTTGAGCAAGCAGCTGTGTGATGTTTCATCTCCAGCTGGGCTTAAAACCATGACAGACATCTAGTCCAACCTCCCTGCTCAAGCAGGGTCGTCCTAGAGCACATGACACAGTTTTGCATCTAGATGGTCCTTGACTATCTCCAGTGAGTGAGACTCCACAACCTCTCTGAGCAATCTGTTCCTGTCCTTGGTCACCCACACAGTAAAGAAGTTCTTCCTCACATTCAGGTGGAACTTACTGTGCATCAAGTTCTACCTCTTGTCCTATTTCTTGGAACCACTGAGCAAAGCCTGACTCCATTCTCTGACACCTCCCTGCAGATACTGACAGAAATTGATGAGGTCCATGACACCCCCTCTCAGTCATCTCTTCCTGAGGCTGAACAGGCTCAGCTCCCTCAGCTTTTCCTCATAAGAGAGACGCTACAGTCCCTTAATCATCTTTGTCACCCTCTGCTGGACCTGGTCCAGGAGCACCATGTCTCTTGTACTGAGACAAGATCTGGACACAGAGCTCCGGATATGCCTCACTAGGGCTGAGTAGAGTGGCAGGATCACCCCCCCTTGACCTGCTGGCAATGATCTTTCTAAAGCACCCCAGGATTCCATTGGCCTTCTTGGCCACAAGAGCACTGCTGGCTCATGGACAGTTTGTTATCCACCAGGACCCCCAGGTCCTTCTCCACAAAGCTACTTTCCAGCAGGTCACCCTCAACCTGTACTGGTACCAGGGGTTATTCTTCCCCAGGTGCAAGACCCTGCACTTGCCTTCCTTGAATTTCAGAAGGTTCCTCTCTGCCCATCTCTCCCATCTGTAGAAGTCCCTCTGAATGGCAGCACAGCACTCTAGGGTATTGGCCACTCCTCCCAGCTTTATGTTGTCAACAAACTTACTGAGGAGGCTGTTACAATCTGCTTAATTATGGAGGAGCAAAGAGAGCTCTCTGTGAATTGCAGGAAAAACTTCAGGTTTGAATATTCCCCAAAACAAGAGTAAAACTCAAATGAGGTTATACGTTGGCACCAAAAAAATCAAAGTTTTTTTCTTTATTAATGGTAAAAGAGGCAAAGCAAAAGAAAGGGGAAAGGTAGAGAAAAGTTGGAAAGAGCTAAGATTATTTTATTTAACAGTAAATGAGAGAGAAAGAAAGAGAAAGGAAGAAAGAAATCTCATGGTCATGGCAGCCAAGGCTGCCCTCAACCTTCATATCTCAAACAAGGCCTTCCTTGTTTGTTAAAGGTCAAGCAGCACACAATTCTTTGTGGGATCATTCACTACCTGTGACAGGAAATTGTCATCAATGCTTTCCAGGAATCTCCTGGACTGTTTGTGCTTCATGGTGTTGCTTCTCCAGCAGATGTCAGGGTAGTTCAAGTCCCCCACAAGAACCAGCAGCTGTGACTTTGAGGCTGCTTTTAGCTGCCTGTAGAAGGCCTCATCCACTTCCTCCTGATCAGGTGGCCTGTAGGAAACATCCACAAGTGTCACCTTTACAGTGTCAGTCCTTTTATTCTAACCCATGGTAGTGGTTTTGGTTCAAATTTGAGTCATGGCACCAATTTAATGTGGGGGGTTTGAGCTCTGGCCAAACTCCAGTGCACCCACTAAAATTATTTATTCATTTTCCTCTGTGAGATAAGGATTAGGAGAAGGGCAAAGCAGGCTCAAAACTTTAAAGGATATAAAGAAAACTTTATTAAACAAATTAAAAGAAAAATAATAAGAATCAGAACAAACCTTCAGAACACTTCTCTTCCCCCCACCTCCTCTTTCCTTTCCCATTGACAAGGTAAAGAGACAAGACCTGGGACCTTCAGTCAGTTTGTCACCTCTAAAATAAATCTTTTCTTCAGTTCACTTAGGGAGAGGAGTCTCTCTTGCCATGCCATGGAGACTTCTCCTCAAGAAACAGTTTTCTCGTGGCTTCAATTGCTACGCGGAAAAGACCCCACAACTTGGTAGTTTTAGGGTAGGTATGTTTTAATATGGCGCCAAGCGCAAGGGGATCACTCCCCAAAGACTTGCGCACTGTTCGGGACACTCAGCTTGGCATATATCCAGTTACAAGCTACATATGCATTAGTTTACACAATAGACCTCTACATATTCATTGCCTGTCCCCGCTTCATATTATAATTAGCTCACAACTCATTAGCATTTCCAAACACATGCGCACTGTCATGCATTGACCCTATGCTTCCGTTTGGTGGACGCACCAGGGGTCTTCTAGGATGAAGTAAGTAGTCTTCCTCAGACGAACGTTTGACCTTTCTTCCTTGTGCATGCTCTCCAAGTTCTTGGCTCAAGTCCAAACTCCAGAGCTGGTGTCAGGATCAAAAATAGGATCTGCGGTCATGGTTTCTGCCCCTTATCAGTGGCCATACATCCTCCTATCAATGGTCCAGCATCCTCTCCTTTTTGCTTAGCAAGCAAAATAAGTGTGGAGAAAGCGATATACATTGTTTGGCAAATAGCTGCAGAGTTTGACAATACCAGTAGCACAAACAAACAGCAGTTAACCCTTAAATCTTCAGCCTTCTGTATCACAATGTCACAGCCAAGCAGCCGCCCGGGAGATGGAAATCTGTTCATCATATGAAAATCCCTCCTCTCGACTCACAGCTTTCCCTACAACTGTTTTCAAAGGCTCAATCTTTGGCTAATGGGGTACACTTTTAAGGATGATCTGTTCGAAAGGAAAGGTTCTTTTCATCTATCTGAGATTATCTTCATCTCTGGGAACAGAGGTCTTCCTCTTCTTCCTGTTATAAATGCATATTATAGTGTTGGTTTTTCGCAAATAATGAATACTATGTATATAATATTAATCCTTGTAGAAGCAGTGTTTGTGTAGAAATGTAGCCATTCTAGTTTTACTTAATAGTTGAGAAATAACTAACATTGCTCACAAGCCCCCCCCTCAAGCAAGGCGATTTACTCCTACCAAGATATTCCTGGATAAGAGACTCCTCTGCCAACGACTATGCAAACTTCTACCTCTGTCAAGATATTCCTGGATAAGAGACTCCTCTGCTGGGAATTTATAAAGGACTAACTAAATTCTTCAGAAGAAATTCATTTGAATTATACAACAAGTTGTAAAAGTAAAAAAGTATTTAAAGAAATCTCTCTCTGGGAGAGGTTTGTTCTGGCTCTGTGCCAAGTGCACCCGGCGTCCAGGGACGCTGTAATTCCTTTGCCTTGTCTTTGTCTTTTCTTGTTGATTTTTTTATTAAAAACCTTTTAACTTTAACAGAAAAGGACCTCGTTTTTAACATTCCCTAGGGGCAAAGGTCTTAATCACTCTTATTTCTCTCTGTTCAAGCTTCTCGTCGGATCACAGCTACTTCAACATCTGCTCACTTCAGCTTGGGTGCCTTTGCTCATGTCTATGGTTTGAAAGCTCCATCCCCCCATGCTTTTAATGAATTACAGGGATATTCTAGTATATCATAGTCCATCACCATGGCTTACAAAAGATTTTCAGCCTCAAGGCTAAGTCATCTCTTCATTCTCCTCCCATCTGGGATTTGACTCCTTCACTGACTTCGGTGCGTCTATGTTGTTTTCTCATGTGTCTTCACCCTTTACTTTTCTCTTACTCGAGAGAAGATTGATGCGTGTAAGTTCATCTGTGCACTGAGTTAATATCTTGCTCGGGCCTCTGCGGATGGTCATGTGATCTCTGCCGGGCGGTGGCCGCTCTGGCTGCATGGCTGTTTTCCAGCCCCTGCCGTGTTCAGTTCCAGCTGCGGCGCTGCTTTCTGCGCAGGGCTGCAGGGCCGCTTCTGTTCTTAGCCACATGATCTCCCACGGCGCCAGCAGGATGGCTCGGTGGCTTGCGGCCGGAGCGGGGACTGGCTCAGCTCTACCCGTAGCCAAGTGGAGCCGGCCTGGCCCACCGGCCGTAGTTGGAACTCGACGGCGGCAGAATCTCAGCTGAGCCGCGCTGCAGGCCAGCTCGGGCTTCCCTTCCCCTCCCCCCATCCCGGTGGCCAGACTGTGCGGGCCTGGCCCGGCTTTTACTGGGAAGGGGGGAAGATGGCCTCTTCTCTTTGCAGCAAGCAGGAAGGAAAAGAGAACTTTTTCCGGCTTTCCTTCTTTAAATATGCATTCACAGAGGCGTATTCAACTTTTGTAATTCGCTTAAAAGTGTCAAAATTCAGAACTAGATAGCTAATTGGTTCTGTCAGGTCTGAAGGAAGCTACCAAGGTCCTTCCAGGAAAAAGTCACTTCCGTGACTGGTGGATTTCTCTTTAACTAAAAACCAAACTATGTTAAACCACTGCATTCTCCACCCCATGTCTCTGTGAATACATATTTAAGACCACGATACCCATAAGGCCGGAAACATGTCTGGGAGTGTCAGCTGCAGTCCAGTCTTGGAAACAGGAAAAGTCCAAGAGTACTTTGCAAGCAGGGTGCTGGAGTCAGCAAGCTGTGGAGCCTCTTGCAAGCTTGTGTATTGCCTGTAACATTAGTACTTCTGTCCTTATTTTTTTTGGCTGCTAGATGGAAATTCAACAAGTTATTCTAAGCAGTGGTATCTGCCAGCCAGTGAAAGCTTTTCCAATTGCATAATTTTAAAAATAAATTAAATCTGTAGTTTATACAGACTATAAAACATGTTCTCTGCCATAGACCAATCACGTAGTGTGTATTTTAGACTCATGGAAGCATGAACATTTGATTGTTTGTATGCAGTTCAAGCCTACTTATGTCAGGCTCTATTCAAGTGGGTTTTTATACAAACATTCACTGTATTATGATCTCCTGTGTAACTGAAGGCTGTGAATATACAGATAAGCAAATCTGAGCTGTTAGTCTCCTAAATACATGTTACACTTACAGTGGCCTTAATGCTTTTTCACAGAACATCAGGACCCATAACAAATCTGAAGTGGGCACTAATATTAACTCTTTAACTGGTAGATTTTGCCTTTAGCATAAGTGATGCTTTAAATGAAGAGAACTATTTAAATTAAATTCATTTCATAGACTTTTTTCTTTTTCTTTTTCTTTTTTTTTTTCTTTGTCTGATATCACATACAGCAGGGTCAAGCAAACGGCTTTGTCTTAAACCTGTGTTCATTTGAATAAAAATGATGAGGGGGCATTTGCAGAAGTTCTTTCCAGGTAAAATAATTTTCTCTGTCCCTTTAATATATGTTAAGGGAGACAGTGGCTCAGTTTTATGGATTATATTTTGAAAAGTTCCATTTATAAACTGAAATTTTTTAGCTGGCCTGGTTAGGTTGCAAACATGTCCCCAGATATCTAACTTTGTTCTTCTGACTGGCAGGAAAGCTATTCTTTGAGAAATACATGAAAAAAACCAAACAAATTCTTTTCTGAAGGTAAATGTGAAAGATTAAATATACTCCACATTTAAATAAAATTGATGCTGTTAATATATTCCAGTTTCACAGAGATTAATGAAATCTTCATATTTGGTATATGCAGCCATCAGGAATTAAAGTTTCAGTCCTTAAAAATCAAGTGATACAGCACTGAATCAGAATCAGAATGATGCCTGTGAAAAACGAGGTCCAGTCTCCTATTGAAATTTAAAGGTTTAATAAAAGACAATAAGGGACAAAATAGAACAAAAGGTCACAACGCCCAGGATGCTGGGTACCCTTGGCAGTGAGCCAAGAGCACATTTGGTGTGGTCAGAGACTTTCTTTATATGCATTTCTTATTGCATCAGCCTGTTGCATATTCATAGACAATTATGCATATTCAAACTTTCCCCCAAACTATTTTACATGTTCCAGGAACTCGTTAGCATGGCTCCTCCTTGGGTCTGCCTTTTTAGAGCATGCGTAGTTCTTTTGGAGAGTTCAGTATCTTCCTCTGTCCATCAGCTTCCAACATATGACTATTGTTGATAGAGGTCCTGTGGCTGGTCCTTGTCACATTCGTGGTTATCTAACTAAGCAGGTGGCTTATTGTAAGTTAGGCATATTTTAACACAGTTATTTTTCAACTATATCTAAGTTAGAACAAAGAAAAAAGCATTTGGCAATCATTATGTTTTTATAACAAAAGCTACTTCTATAAGGATTAACATTATATGCATGATATTCATTCTGACACTTGCGAAAAGCAAATATTATACTATGTATTTATTGCAATTCCTCCCTCTTCCTTTTTATAGATTATTTGGCTTGAGCAATAATTCTTGTTTTCTAATTTCATTTCATTGCTCATTTCTTTCATAAATCAATTTTGCTTCTTCAAATGGGTCTTCTGTATTATTTGGTTTCTTTAACATCATTATCTTTTGTGCTGTCCAGATGTAGCCAATTTTGGTTCCATAGGCATTGTTGCTACTTGCATATTTTGGACTACGCTGGTGATTAGCCGAATAAAATGAGATCAAGCAAGGAAGAAATATCAACCCTGCTGTAGCACATAAAAGGAAGAAGCCTAGATCCTTCTACCATTCCACTCCCAATATATTATCCCACCAGCTAGTTTTTAGTATAGGTTCCCATTTTTGGACTGGTACCTGGGCTATTTTCCAGATATCTTTGGCTATATCTAGGATGGCATCCCCGTTGTCATCTATTTTCAAACAACAATCTGATGTATTAAATTTTCCACAAACACCCCCTTCTTCAGTTAACAAATAGTCTAAAGCCAACCTGTTTTGATACACTGTACCTCTTGTTTGAGTTTGTTGACTTGCTGTTAATTCCATTGCCCGAGGAGTTTTGTTTGATATTATTTCTACAACTCCTTGGAGTCTTATAAGATGATTTAGCATATAAATGGGGGTTCGATATCCCCAGCTCCCATCTTGTGCCCAAGTGGCTGGCTCATATGCTTCCAATATGCATTTAGGGGGCCATTCCTCATCTCCCCATCTTTGTGATCCTCCAACCCAATTCCTTTTTTCCTTTTTTAGGTCATCATAAATTGGTACTCCTAACTGATCTCCTTCTGGCCTTGGCAGAAGAAAAAATCCTGGCTGTATGATCCCTAGAGTACAGCTCCCTTTCCACCGGGAGGGAAGTTTTAGATATGCTCTTTTTCCACATATCCAAAATAATCCATCTGGTGCTTTCCAATAATCATCTTTCTGTTGATTGATATTTTCCCAAAATTTGGATATTTCTGGGATCCCAAAATAAGGATTCTTGCCTGTATCATTAGATTGGAAAAGTTTGATTTCACTTTTATACTTACAACTTATTTCTTCTGGTTTTTTTTGGGTCCAATGCATAGTCAGTGCCTCTGGGATCCACTGCGCAAAGGTTCCATTACTGACCTTATATCTCTTACAGGGAGTATGCCCTACTTCATTAACAAAATTCTTCCCAGTACACGAGAGACATTCTTCTCCAATTACTGTTTGTAGAGGGTTTCCCGTGGGAGAGGGGCCAGAGTAACGACACACACCAATGCAGTTATTAATCGTTCTCCATTTATTGCTAAAAATAATACACTTTTATATGTTTACTAGACTATCACGAGGCAAGGGCATCTCCACAATTGATTCATAGCTCAAATACACGCGCCTACAGCTAAGCGTAATTGGTCATCACGCACAGTACTCGTGGTGGAGTCTGTGAACATCTGTGATTCTGTTATCTGGCTCTGTAACCTGTGTTGTACATTCTTCTCATAACTCTTTCACTGTTCAAGGACACTGAGGCCCATCTGCTTCTCCTACTCCTTGAGCTACGTGTAGGACGTGCAGGCTTGGATTGTCCAGTCCCGTCAAATAGGCCCATTCTCTAACAGAAATCCCTCTACAAGTGTTGAACTTAAAATCCATCCTCCTGGGCGGGTCTCCCCCCTTATGTTTGTTCGGTTCCACTTAAGGAGTTCAGCGGGACCCAAGCTACTGCCTTTCCATGGCCATTCCTCTGTCATCAAAGCCCCTCCACCGACCCAGCAGTTAGTTACATTAAGTTCCTTACTTATTCTTTCCCCCAATTCCACAAACAGGTTTTTCCCAGATCTTGAGATATCTATTTCTTTTCTAATTGTTGTTTAAGTTTTGTATACCAGTCTTGAAGTGGTTTTGATACAGAGTTAGATGGCTGTCTTGGTTTTACCTTTTTGGTTGCTAGTTGTTCTTTTACAAAATTCTGGACTCTACCCCTGAGGGCAAATGTGAAACAAACCCATCGTTCCCCTTTTGGACATTCACTTCCTAACCTATTACCACTTTTCCCTAAGTTTTCTGCAATCCAGTATGTTTTCCCATTGTGTATACAGGCACCTAATTTGGATGGGTTATAACAGTGACTGTCGATATGGGTGTGAGAAATAAAAAAGGAACCTCGGTTCCTTTCCATGTAAAGTCTTTGGTAGCATTGGCGAAATAACTTTAGTGGCATCCCAAAAGGGAAAAGAATAAGTGACAGAAAAAGGAACAACAGAGGTCCGGTATGGCTTATACCCCCACCTCCCATGCCGATGGGGTTGCTACCCACAGCAGGTGTATCTGATCTTCTTGGTGGCGAGTACAGTGGCCAACCCAGTCTTGCCATCTATTTCCTGGTCACTTCCTTTTCTTAATTTCCAGACAAAGCGTTTCTTGGTTTTTTGTCTGTTTGTTACACTCCTTAATTGTAGCTTTCCATCATCTCTCGGGTATCTCCCATTAAACAGGCACTAGTAATTCCCATCCACAGACTAAAGTTATTATTTCAGTTTTTCTTAGATATTGGCACTCAATATTTCCTACAATGAGATCTTTTTTGTTTATGTGAGCTGCAATACTAATTTTTACTACTTAAACTTTTATATTTAATTTAGTTAGTATGTCCTGATATTGAGGTGAATCAGACAGGGTATATGAGATGGTACTGATGGAGGTTGTAATTCCTCCTTTTCTTTTTGTTATATAAATCACAGGCTAAGGTTAAAATATGAGGGCTTTCTGGCTGAGACAGTCCGGATCCTCCTGTTTGAAGTGGAAGCTTTCCTCCCAAGGGAGTATCGGAGGTGTTTCAAAACTTGTCCAGGCGACTTGAAATCACTGATATAAGCTTGGCTTTACTTCCCAATTAGGCATGTTTCTTTGTATTTTCCTTAGATCATTTTGGGTTTTCCCAGTTCATTAGTCCTTTGTCCTTGTTTGAGAGTCAGCTTGGTATCACCCGGTTTGGAGGTTATGATCCACTCCTTAGGTTCCTCCACAGGTCCCTTGATTCTGGTAGCATGGATCCACCCCCTTTCCCTGGTCCGGATTGCGGCCTCAGTTGTCAGTAGTACCTGAAAAGGACCTTCCCATCGTGGAGTTAAAGTTTGTTCTTTACAAGTTTTCACTAATACCTACTCCCCTGGATGGATGTTATGGATTTTAAATTCTAAAGGTGCGGTTTGAGGGATTAGCCCTTTCACCCGTAAATCTTTAAGTGTCCTTGCAATTGTGGTGATGTATTTTCTAACACTCATTTCCCCTACTTCATAGGTAGCAGTTTCATGCTGGGTGGTCAGAAAGGGTAACCCAAACATCATTTCATAGGGTGACACTCCCAGGTCTGACCTGGGTTGTGTTCGAACCCTCAGTAGGGTCAAAGCTAAACATTTTACCCATGACATTTGTGTTTCAATCATTAGTTTTGTTAGAGTTCTCTTTGAAGTCTGATTCATTCTCTCTGCTCGGCCCAAACTCTGGGGGTGCCATGGGGTATGTAATTCCCATCTTATTCCCAAGGCTTGAGTTATTTCCTGTAGGATTTTTGAGGTAAAATGTGTACCTCTATCAGAGTCAATTCTATTAACCATTCCATACCTGGGAATAATTTGTTCCAAAAGGGTTTTGCATACCACATTAGCTGTAGCTCTAACAGTGGGAACAGCTTCTACCCAGTGAGTTTAATGGTCTATTATTACCAATAAAAATTTCCACTTCTGCACTTGGGGAAGCTCAGTAAAATCCACTTGGATATTTTGAAATGGTCGCAGAGCCAACTCGTGGCCTCCTAACATTGTCTTTCTAATTATCTTTTTATTTACTTTTTGACAAATTATACATTTTTCAGTTACCTGTTTTGCTAATCCAAAAATCACAATACACCCATAATTCCTTAAAAACTGATCACACAGGGCTTGAGTACCCCAATGAGTTTTTTGATGCATACTTTCTAATATTTTCCTAGCAAGAGGTTTATTAAGTAACTGCCTCCCATCAGGAAGTTTCCATTTCCCAGACTGATCTTGCTCTCCCCCTATTTTACGCAGTTCTTTTTCTTCTGCTTTACTAAATTTTGGGATTTCCAATTCTTCCTGGTCCGGGGTCAAAATTAACATAACCTTTTTGGTCCCATTTTCTGCCGCATCTCTAGCCTCTTGATCTGCTGTTATTCCCTCCTTTTTCTTGGGTCATTCCCTTTTGGTGTCCTTTAACATGTACTACAGCTATCTCTTCAAGTAATTTTAATGTCTCCAAAATTTCTAAGATATGTCCTTCATCTATCAGTCCTTTTCCTTTTGGATTTAGTAATCCCCTTTCTTCCCAAATTTTTCCAAAAGTGTGTACTATCCCAAGGGCATACCTTGAATTGGTATATATAGTCCCTTTCTTTTGTGCTAAATATTCCAGTGCCCTTTTTTGAGCATATAACTCACAAGATTGAGCTGACCAGTTTGAAGGTAATTTTTCTTTTTCTATAGTTTGCATATTTTTCCCATCATCCAAGGCATATCCTGACATTCTCTTTCCCTGTGAACATCTAGATGAACCATCAACATATATTCTTTCTCCTTCTGGGAGAGCTTATTCCGCTAGATTCTCCCCAATTTTAGTTTGGTATTGTATAATTTCTAAACAGTCATGTGTTAAGTTACTTTTTGGTTCCCCATATAGGAATTGAGCTGAATTCACACTTTTGTTTACTTTTAGTGTTAAGTCATCACTGTCTATCAAAATTGCTTCATATTTTAACATTCTAGAGTCTGTTAACCACTTTTCAGCTTTTTGATTTAACACATTTTGTACTGCATGGGGTGTATACACCATTAATTTACTTCCAAAAGTGAGTTTACGGCTCTCTTCTACCAGAATAGCAGTGGCTGCTATAGCTTGGATACATATTGGCCAACCATGACTCACTGGATCTAGTAATTTAGATAAAAAAACTACCGGCTTTTTCGCCACCCCCCGCCCCCCACCCCCCCATTCCTGGACTAAACTCCATGAGCTATTCCACTTTCCACGTTTACATACAGATGAAAGGGTTTTTCTAGTGAGGGTAAACTCAAGGCTGGTACTGAAGCTAGTTTCAACTTCAATTTTTCTAATTTATTATCATCTTCTTTGGTCCATTTTATGTTTTCCCCTTCTGTCAATTTTTTATATAAGAATTTTACTGCCTGGGTATATCCTTCAATCCATAATCTACAATATCCCAATAATCCAAGCAGTCTCTTAACCTCCTTCTTTGAAGAAGGAGCAGGGAGAAATAAAATCCCTGCCACTCTCTCAGGATTCAATCTTTGGCTTCCTTTGCTTATTAAGTGACAAAGATATTTTACTTCTGATTCCACAGATTGTGATTTTCACTTTTGATACTCTTAATCCTTCTTCCCCAAGAAAATTCAAAATTTTATAGTGGCTTCTCTTACTTCCACTTCAACTTCCCCTGATATTAAAAGATCATCCACATATTGGATAATTTGTATTCCAGGACAAGTGGGGAAAGTGTGTAATATTTCTTCTAAAGCTTGTCCAAAATAGATTTGGAGATTCAGTAAATCCCTGTGGTAATTTTGTACCTCTTAGTTGTTGCTTCCTCCCAGCGTTCAGATCCTCCCATTCAAAGGCAAAAATATTCCGGCTTTCCTCTGCTAATGGACAAGCCCAAAAAGCATCTTTTAGATCTACTGCACTAAACCACTGATGTGGAGGTGGGACTTTACTTAACAGAGTGTAGGGATTGGGTACCACTGGGTGACGGGTACGAGTTCTCTTCTTTACTTCTCGTAAATCTTGTACTAATCTATAATTCCCATCAGGCTTTTTTACTGGAAGAATGGGGGTATTATGGGGAGACATACAGGGTTCTAATGTTCCATCCTTTATTAATCCTTCTATTATTGGCTTTAAGCCTTTTCTTCCTTCTAAAGATATCGGGTACTGACGTATACGGATGGGACATTCTTCTTTCGCAGTCGTGACTCTTATAGGGTCAATATTCAAACCTCCTCTATTCCCTTCTCCAGCCCAAACCTTTTTATTTATTTTCTCCTCATCTTCTCAGCTAAGTTTTAACACTTTAGCTGTCATTTTCCCCTCTTCAGGTATAACCCCTATTCCCAATTGTATCTGTAACTCCCTTCCCAGTAAGTTACAACCTGCCCCAGGAACTAATAAGACATCTCCCATCCCTATTCTGTTTTCCCCTTCAATCACTACATTTTTAATGATAGGAACCCTAAACCCTTCTCCTTTTGCCCCTGTTACATTCAGCGTGTCATTACTTACATCACATCCTCTTGGAATATTTACTACACAAGTTCTCTCTGCTCCAGTATCCACAATAAATTCTAATACTTCTTCTTGGGGGCCCACTTTTAATGTTTTCAAAGGCTCTAGATGGTATTTATCCCCCAGAAAATAGAGCCCATGACCTCCCGATTCTTCTTCAGGGTTTACCTCTTGGAATATTTTCAGGTTCTTTTTAAGGTGAGGGCACTCTCTTTTATAATGTCCCTTTTCCCCACAATAAAGACAGACATTTTTCGTTTGCTCCTGAGGTTTTAACTGTGTAGGGGTTTTGTTTTTTCCTTTCTCCCTATCTTTAAAACCTGAATATTTGGGGTTGGTACCTGGAGGCTTCAAATTCTTCTGGAAATTGTCTTCTTGCATAGTGGCTATCATGATTTTTGCTTCTACTTTGGCTTTTTCTTCATCTCTCCATACATAAACGTTTTGAGTCTCTTTTAATAATTCATTTAATGGTTTATCATGCCAGTCTTCAATCTTTTCCAGCTTTCTTTTAATGTCTGGCCAGGCATAAGTGACAAAGTTCATTCTTAATATGGTTTGCCCTGCTACAGTTTCAGGGTCTATTCCGTAGTATTGCTTTATGTTCTTTTGGAGTCTCTCTAACCATTCAGTGGGAGTTTCTTCCTTTTCCTGCCGTCCCTCAAAAGCTTTGCTGACATTTTGCCCTCTGGGTGCTGCCTCTTTTATTCCTCTGATTATCAGATTACAATAATCATTCATATGTCCTCGCCCTGCCTCTTCATTTTTGTTCCAGTTTGGAGATGTGATAGGCATTTTCTGATCTCCAGCTGGACCTTGTTGGTTTTCTCTTTCCCAAATTCTCATTCCAGCAGCTCTAATCATATGTCTCTCCTCTTGGGAAAATATTATATTCATTATGGACTTCATCTCTTCCCGAGTAAAAATATTGGGGCTTAAAAATTGGTCTATTTGCTCAGCTGTGCCTATGGGATCTTCTAACAGTCTTTTAATTTCCTTTTTAAAAGTTCTGACTTCTGAGGAAAGCAAAGGAACGTTTACAAATTGGGTCACTCCCTGAACTCCGCCCATGGGTACTTCTCGAATGGTAATAATCTGACCTCTTGTTCCCAACTTTCCTGTTCTTCATCCTTCATAACCCTGTTCCCTTGTTTTGGGGTAGAGGAGTCATCAAGTTGCCTGTGAGTTTTAACTGAACTTCTAGTGTTTTGATACGGTGCTCCTGTGGAAGCCGGAACCATGGAGGGGTGGGCGGAAGTGGGCTGGGGAACCATAGAGATGTTTGCAGAAGTGGGCTGGGGAACTATAGAGATGTGAGTGAAAGTGGACGGGGTAGCTGGTACCGTTACTGGAGAAGCGGGAGATTTAAATGGCAGAATCGTGAAAGGGGCAGAGGCGGACTGTATGACAGCAGGAGTGAGGCAGGAGCTCCTGACATGGGTGGGGGAAATGGGGCTCCTAAAGTGGGGTCTCCCGGGAGGGCAGGGAGAGGGGCTGAAGCTCCTGGCATAGGTGGAAGAGGGGCTGTTATTCCCTGGCCGAAAGGAGGAGGGGCTGGCAAGATTTCTAGAGGGTCCCAGACTTTTTCTTTTTTTTCTTTGATTTGCTCTGCCTCTGGAGTCTTTGATACCTTAAAAATTTTTACCTCTAGGGGTTTTGTGTCTCCTGTCCAACAAGAAACATATTCTTTTTCTTCTGGATCTAATGATTCTTTAGAATTTACAAAATTGTTTAAGGCCTGTCACAAATGGATTTGGGAGTTAAATAAGTCCTTTCCTACTGCCCAGGCGTCTGGCAGCAGGTAGTAACCTTATCGAGATGACCAGCACCTCAAAACCCCTTCCCATTTGCAAGTTCTTTTAATAATGACTGATTCTGTCTATTATATAACAAATTATTTATTAATAGCTAGGAAAACTGTTGACTGTAAGACTTAAAACAAAACTAATACTACACAGGTATAAAAACAAAAAGCAAAAACTACTAGTAGCTTTTATACAGTGCACGAAAAAGTACCTTTTGAGTTAATGCCAGCGAAGAAATAGTATAAGCTTAGGATTCAATGTATCTTACCATCCAATTGTTGGTGCAGCACACATCGAGATCCTTTCTCTCAGTTCCTGGAAAAGTAACCACGAGCCTGAGTCCAGGACTTGGGGAGAAGTCCCTTACACAGCTTCATGGTGCATGTGTGGAAGCTTCTGCCCCAGTGATAACTCGTGTATCTTTTATAGTGTAAAATGGTGTCTCTCAGTCATCAATATTTTCCTTTATCTCTTCCTACATTTCTTCTCAAGACTAGGATGTTTATTCTTAAGGCCTGAGCCTCCTTGGTGCCAGAGATGACTCCTGCTGAGTCCTTTGATCCCTGGGTTATCTCTGATGCACCCGTTGACTAAAGAGACATTCGTTTTATCTCATGGAGTGATAGTGCATGTATCTCTTGCCTCCATGCTATAAAAGCATACACTTTCATATATGTGTGCACCATCATTGAGTAT
Organism: Petroica traversi; assembly: GCA_025920805.1. Taxonomy (NCBI): domain Eukaryota; kingdom Metazoa; phylum Chordata; class Aves; order Passeriformes; family Petroicidae; genus Petroica; species Petroica traversi. The sequence continues at coordinate 30,184 of JAHLSL010012969.1, forward strand.
TTTTTGGTATACATTGTTTCCTAGGTTGTACTGTTTCTTCAAAAGATGTTGTATTAATACTGATAAGAAGTACCTGTTGTTGCTTCAGTTTATGCAACACTTATACATGTAAGACATGGTATTACAATTAGAGCGCTCATGGTGGTTCAATTATTAGTCCATAGAGGCTAGGTTGTTTTTCTACCCCATTGACTTGAAATAATAAACCAGGAACAAAGAAGAATTCACGGAGGTAGTAATTTGGTTGTAGAAGTTGAAGGAGTTCAATGGATGGTCAGTTACTCCTTTCATTTCTTCCTCACACTTCTTGGTCCAGTCTTTTTCTTCAGTGAAGTTTGGTTCGTTTCAGATAATAAGTGTTAGATAATTTAACAGGAAACTAATAAAAAAACTTATATATATATACATATATATGTATATATATATAATATTACATAATGGTTTGATTGTCTCAGGGGAATTAGGGATGTGTTGAAATTTAAATTTTGTTTAATTTTGTTTTACCTTGAAGAGGTAGAGAGAGAAAGGTTAAAGTTGATTTTGAGAATTTGGGTTAAGTTATATCAAGGTTGAAGTCCCTTTTATCCACTGGGACAATCAGAGTGAAGGCACAAATATTCTACAGTGACATTTGTAAAACTGCAAGTGACATATATAAACATTAAGTAAAACAAGATAATTAAATCATTAGATTGTTTGGTACTTCAAAAGTACTAAATAAGGTGTTAATATTACATAAACAAATGTGAATTCATTTTTTGGGATTTTTTAGAGGAAATGGTTATTATTAGACTTAGACATTTTGTTGAATCTAATTTTGCAAATTTGGAATATGGCACATACACTAAACATTAATATTAGAATTACAATTATTATACTAATTGGTTTTCTCATTAATGTGTTTACATTTGGGATCCATGAGGTTATCTAATTAAGTATATCTGTTTCTTTAGCCTTTTGGATTTCATGTAAACTTCCAGTGTTTTTCCTAATTTCCTCGAGATCAGTTTGAATTCTTAGAGTTTGATCAACATATACACAGCAACTAGTATTAATAACTGTACATACGCCACCCTTGGAGGCTAAAAGTAAATCCAAAGCCATTCTGTTTTGTTTTACTACCTTTGAGAGACTGGTAACTTCTTGTTGTAAAGTATTGATTGCATCATTTGTTCGATTTTCTATTTGTTCGACAATTCCGGATATATTTAAAATTGCTTGTTCTAGTTCTGCCACTCCTAGCCATGGTATAAACCTTCTCACAAATCTATGGAAACCAGTGGATCTTTCAACTAAGGGGTTTAAATTTCGTTTGTACCTCATCATAAATGATCGTAGGTGCCCTCTGGGGAATTCTGATTTATCAATGATATCTATTTCTGGGACTACAGTTCCAATGGTACATATTCCTTGCCATCCAGGGGGTGGAGTTTTTCTAGCTTGATTCCCACACAGCCAGTAGTATCCCATATTGTCTGGAATAGGCCACCAGTGTGTAGTTAAAATGTGTTTTGCAGTTACATCTAGATATGAGTGGCACTTGGGATAGATCCCTACCATAATCCTTGAGTGACATTCAGGTAACTCTATTATGTGGCGTAGAGTTTCCTCTGGTCTCCGTAGGCATCTGTGAATACAGGAGGTTTCTATGATTATTACATCGACTGTTAGGACTTGTTGGTCTATCAAGGTTTGGACTGTTTTTCCTTCTAAAATTAGCATCATTTTGGTAGGAGGAATACCCTTAGAAAATATGTTTAGTGTGGGGACTCCCATTATTCAAATGCTTTCATCTGAGTGAGTAGGGGATTGAGAGTAGATCCAGCAATCGCTGCGATTTATTACCGGTGTCACAGCTTGTATTAATTTTAAATGGGAGTTTTCCTTCCAGTGGTCAGATAGTATTTGTTCTATCTGAGTCAGGTTGGATTGGCTTTTAGGGATAGTGACAGTGTTCTAGTTTTCCTTTCATAATGGCTAATTGTAAAGTTTTATCAGGGTGGCTAATTAGCCATTCAGCTTTATTAAAAACATTGATTTGTAAATACAGAAAATGAAATTATTATAATTAATATTTTTGAGTATGACAGATTTACTGGTTGGTGTGTAGTCCAGTCTTCTAAGTTCTTCTGTGTGTGGAGTTGGTGTTCTTTGCTTTTAGGAGTTCACGAGTCTCTGTAGTTTTCACAGCTGTGTAGGTAGTGAACAGTTCTTCCAATGTTGTTTTAATGGTTTCTTGTTTCACATCTGGATACACACCTAGCTTTTGTCTAGTGAGGGTATACTTGAACATTAGAGAAATTAAAACAACAGAACTTAAAGTAATAATAGACATGTTTTTTATAAAGAATTATAGTAGTGTTTCTTTTTCTGGCCTCTAGTTGTAAACTCAGTGTTGTGCTCACTGCTGTCAGATGAGGGCAGTGTAGCAGCTGTTTGTGAGGTTTCACTGGGAAATTGGTTTTTGTTCAGAGTAAAATTAGATTTGTTACATAAATACAGACAGTTTAGAATGTGGGGAACACCTATCGACAGCTAATTCTGCATTGATGGTTAGAAGAATTAGTAGTTATCTAGGCCATTGGCCCTCAGGTGTCTGTTAGAGTCATTGATATGATCCTAATTTGAAGTAATTTTACCTTGACTGGTTGGCTTACTGTTAAGTTATTCTGAAAAGTTTTAGTTTTGTCATTTGGACTTGTTTCAAAAGATATGGGAGTTAGGAAAGCTCGTGAATCCGGGCTGCCCATAGGTTTATACTGATTGTTTATTTGATGTAGTACAGAAGGGAGTCTTTTGTCCTACCCAGGCTTGTGTGGTTTGAGATATAATTCCATTTGCCTGGGGATAATAAGGTGTGTGGAAAATTTATTTGATACTTTCCCTTCTGGCTCAATCCTGTACCACCCCACTGATGAAGTGTGAGCCACTGTTACTCTGAATAGAATTTAGTATAGGGAGACTGGAGAACCAGTCGCAAAGCCTTGAGACAGTGGTTTTAATAATCTAGATATAACTTCCACATCTGTTAATATGTACTTGTAATCACTAGATGTTTTTAGAGGTTTAATATAATCAACCTGCCAGGTTGACTAGAGTGTTTTATTATTCTTGATGTGTAGGGGTGGTGCCAAGTCTGGATGGTTTTGTTTAAGTCTCAGCTGGCACTGAGAGTGTGTGAGAATGTCCTTACACATCTTTCTGGTTACTGGCCAGTTTTCATTTCGTGTTTGTCCTGGGTTTGCCATATGATTTTGTATCCTCAATCATCCCTCCTGCTTATGCTGGATATTAAGCTCTGCAGCTTTAAGTTAGGCCCAGAGAGACAGAGAGAGTGAAAGTGGAGGGAAAAAAAAAACACACGCTGTTTGTCTGCAGGAGCTACACCTTACTCCCCCGGAAAATCCTGGTTTAGGGCAAATTTTAGGCGTAAACCTCAGCGGGGGGGGTCTCCTCTAGAAAAGCCGATTCCAACCACCCCTCCCCCAAACAGGTCCAGGAAAAATTTCCTTAGAGAAAAGTGAAAAAACCTATTTATTTAACAAATAGAATATTCACAAGCATAGAAAATTTGGATAATATGAAAACAATGAAACCTCTCCTTCCTCTGAAGCAATGGTAGATCCAGAGATCATGGCAACTGGGTCAGTCTCAGTCCTCCAGCTGCCGGGGCCAATTGCCAGGCCCTGGCTGTAGATATTGGGGGGGGGGGCCTCAGGGATTTCCCTGATGTCTTGGACCACCCAGATGCCCACCAGTCCCAGGAGGAAGAAAAAAAAAACAGCAAAAGAAACAAAGTCTCTTCCTGCAAAAAGCCGAGAAAGATCCGAGGAAACCGTCCACTGTGAGCTTCCCGAGCACACAGCCAGAGAGAGAGAAAGTGAGATATCGCTGTCCCGCTGGACCGCAATCCTTCAAGGATTTTCCGGGGGAGTAAGGTGTAACTCCTGCAGACAAACGGCGCATGTTTTTTTTTCTCCGCTTTCACTGTCTCTGTCTCTCTGGGCCTAACTTAAAGCTGCAGAGCTTAATATCCAGCATAAGCAGGAGGGATGATTGAGGATACAAAAATCATACGGACAACCCCGACGAGTGTTGTAAAAATAAGGTACAATTATTTATTAAATTTAAATCAGTGTAGTGGATTAATTTGTAGGTAATCCACTCTGTTGTTACAATTGACTTGTAACATTTTGTATGAGTTTAACTCAAACTTATAAGGATTTTTGAGGACTTAACCTGTAAAAACAAACATTCAAATTTTCTTTCTGTCAAACTTCTTTCCCATTCACTTGCCAATCTAACACTTGCATTGACACAATCATCATTGGCACCAGCCCATATTGAATTCGAATCAATCAATCTTTGTCTTTCTTTTTATTGCCAGTACTACTGCTTTCTCATTTACTTGTTTTACTGACACAGTCATTGTGTAGCACTAGCCCATACAGCATATGAATCTACATACACTGTTTTTGTATTTTCTTTTACTGCCAGTAATACAGCTTTTAGCTCTCTTACTTGTGTACCTTCTAATCCTTCTTCTATTGCTTCCACTCTTGTTTCAATATTCAGAGTTACTGTTCTGTACTCCTAGTTACTATTAACACGTTTAATTAAGGTATCAGTAAACCAAATATTTTTTATTTTGGGATGTGAGGCAGAGACAGTGATATACATTAACTAATTCTGCAGCAGAGTGAGACATCACCAGTTTTTGCTGTGCTTTTGGTATGTAAATCTTGTCTTTACAAGCAAGCAGGGCTTGGAGGTTGAGAGATAGAGGAAACAGGTTTATCTTCTCTGAACAGGAGATGAGTTTCTCTCTTCCTTCAGCAGTGTCAATTTGCATCTCTGAAGCTGTTTCAGTGGTCGTTTGAACTAAGGTAGCCACATACACACACAGGTAAACCACATATACACACAGACATACTTTAAAAGGAAATCCAAAGTGCCTGAGTGAGTGCTGTGAATACCACAGAAAAATTAGGAATTTTACTTTCCCAAAAGGGAATTTGGTATTCACTTGAAGTTGGTTAAAATGTAAATTGCTATGTGTAACATACACTTGGGACACCCACAGTAGAAAGTTTTTGAATTAGGATTAGGTTTTGAGAATCAGTTTTAAAATACTGGCTTCTGTTTGCCTTGTTTTTATTAGTCAAACAGAAGTGTTATAAATACATATTATAGTGTTGGTTTTTCGCAAATAATGAATATTATGTATGTAATATTGATCCTTGTAGAAGCAGTGTTTGTGTAGAAATGTAGCCATTCTAGTTTTGCTTAATAGTTGAGAAATAACTAACATTGCTATGTCAAATATCACTCACAAACCACCCCTCAAGCAAGGCGATTTACTCCTGGGTTGTATGTCCTGGGTTGGCCATATGACCTGTTTGTATCCCCAATCGTCCTCTTGCTTATGCTGGACGTTAAGTTCTGCAGCTTTAAGTTGGTCCAAGGAAGAAGGTGAGAGTGAAGGTGGAGGAAAAAAAAAAACACTCGCCGTTTGTCTGCAGGATACTACGAACCAAGGCCGAGAGAGCGGAGAGGCTGCATTCCAGCAGACAGCGTTATCTCTTTTCATTTTTTTTTACTCTCTCTGGTGTGTGGGTGCTGGACGAGCTCACAGCGGAGGGTTTTTCCTCGGATTTTTCCCGGCTTTTTTCAAGGAGAGACTTTGTTTCTTTTGCTGGGTATTTTTTCTTTTTTTTCCTCTTCCTGGGACTGGCTGGCATCGCGTGGGCCCAGGACACCAGGGAACCCCCGGGGGGCCCCCCCCTC
>JAHLSL010012969.1:42007-59264 GCA_025920805.1 Petroica traversi
GTTGAGGTGAGCCTGACTGGAAAGGAGTGGAAGAAACATTCTATTGTAACTGGCCCAGAGGCCCCATGTATTTTGGGAATAGACTATCTCCAAAATGGATATTTCAAAGACCCGAAAGGACTCAGGTGGGCTTTTGGGATAGCTGCTGTGGAGGCAGAGGGCGTTAAGCAATTGAGTACCTTGCCTGGACTATCAGAGAATCCCTCTGCAGTTGGGCTTCTGAAGGGAGAAGAACAACGAGTGCCAATTGCCACTTCGACAGTGCACCGCCGACAGTACAGAACAACTCGAGATGCTGTGATTCCCCTCCACAAACTGATTCGTGAGCTGGAGAGCCAAGGGGTGGTCAGCAAAACCCACTCACCCTTCAACAGCCCCATCTGGCCTGTGCGCAAATCAGAAGGAGAATGGAGATTGACAGTGGACTATCGTGCCTTGAATGAAGTGACTCCACCATTGAGTGCTGCTGTGCCGGACATGCTGGAGCTCCAATATGAGCTGGAGTCCAAAGCAGCGAAGTGGTACGCCAGTATTGACATTGCAAATGCATTTTTCTCCATTCCTTTGGCAGCCGAGTGCAGGCCTCAATTTGCTTTCACCTGGAGGGGTGTGCAGTACACCTGGAATCGTTTGCCCCAGGGATGGAAACACGGTCCCACAATCTGCCATGGACTGATCCAGGCTGCACTAGAGAAGGGTGAGGCTCCAGAACATCTGCAATACATTGATGACATCATTGTGTGGGGGAACACGGCAGCAGAAGTGTTTGAGAAAGGAGAAAAGATTATCCAGATCCTCCTAAAAGCTGGTTTTGCCATCAAGAAGAGCAAAGTTAAGGGACCTGCTCGGGAGATCCAGCTCCTGGGGGTGAAGTGGCAAGATGGACGGCGCCAGATTCCCACCGAGGTTATCAACAAGATTTCAGCAATGTCTCCACCGACCAGCAAGAAGGAAACGCAAGCTTTCCTAGGTGCCATAGGCTTTTGGAGAATGCATATTCCCGAGTACAGCCAGATCGTGAGTCCTCTTTATCTGGTTACCCGCAAGAAGAACACTTTCCAGTGGGGCCCTGAACAGCAGCAAGCCTTCACCCAGATCAAACAGGAAATCGCTCATGCGGTAGCGCTTGGCCCTGTCAGGACAGGACCAGATGTGAAGAACGTGCTCTACTCTGCAGCCGGGAGCCACGGTCTGTCATGGAGCCTTTGGCAGAAGGTGCCTGGAGAGACTCGAGGCCGACCACTGGGATTCTGGAGTCGAAGTTACAGAGGGTCCGAAGCCAACTACACTCCGACAGAGAAGGAAATCTTAGCAGCCTATGAAGGAGTCCAAGCCGCCTCAGAGGTCATTGGCACTGAAGCACAACTCCTCCTGGCACCCCGACTACCGGTGCTGGGGTGGATGTTCAAAGCACAGATTCCATCTACCCACCATGCCACCAGTGCTACATGGAGCAAGTGGATTGCCCTCATAACACAGCGCGCCCGTATTGGAAACCTGAATCGCCCTGGGATTTTGGAGATAATTACAAATTGGCCTGAAGGTGAAAATTTTAATCTCACCGATGAAGAGGAACAAGAGCAAGTGGCACGGGCTGAGGAAGCTCCACCATACAATCAACTGCCAGCAGAAGATGCACGCTGCGCTCTTTTTACTGATGGTTCCTGTCGTATTGTAGGGATGAAACGGAAGTGGAAAGCAGCTGTGTGGAGCCCCATTCGACAGGTTGCAGAAGCTACTGAAGGAGAAGGTGGATCAAGTCAACTAGCTGAGCTCAAAGCCATTCAACTGGCCCTGGACATTGCTGAAAGAGAGAAGTGGCCAAAGCTCTACCTCTACACCGATTCGTGGATGATAGCCAATGCTCTGTGGGGATGGCTGGAGAAGTGGAAGAAGGCTAATTGGCAGCGTAGGGGAAAACCGATCTGGGCTGCTGAAGTGTGGAAAGACATCGCTGCCCGAATAGAGAAGCTGCCTGTGAAAGTCCGCCATGTAGATGCCCATGTCCCTAAGAGTCGGGCTAATGAGGAACACCGGAACAACAAGCAGGTAGATCAGGCTGCAAAGATAGAGGTGTCACAGGTAGACTTAGATTGGAAACACAAGGGAGAATTGTTCCTAGCTCGATGGGCCCATGATGCCTCAGGTCATCAGGGTAGAGATGCCACCTATAAATGGGCACGAGACCGAGGGGTGGATCTAACCATGGACTGTATCTCTCAGGTAATCCATGATTGTGAGACATATGCAACCATTAAACAGGCAAAACGAGTGAAACCCCTATGGTATGGGGGGCGCTGGTCCAAATATAAGTATGGAGAGGCTTGGCAGGTTGATTACATCACACTGCCCCAGACACGCCAAGGTAAACACTATGTGCTCACAATGGTAGAAGCCACCACAGGATGGTTGGAGACTTACCCTGTACCTCATGCCACTGCCCGGAACACCATCCTGGGTCTTGAAAAACAAGTCCTTTGGAGGCATGGCACCCCTGAGAGGATTGAGTCAGACAACGGGACTCATTTCAAGAACAACCTTATTAACACTTGGGCTAGGGAACATGGTATTGAATGGGTGTACCATATCCCCTACCACGCACCAGCTGCAGGTAAAGTGGAGAGGTGCAATGGACTGTTAAAAACCACCCTGAAAGCATTGGGTGGAGGCTCTTTTAAAAATTGGGAAAGACATTTAGCAAAGGCCACCTGGTTAGTGAACACTAGGGGATCTTCCAACAGAGCTGGCCCGGCCCAATCTGAGTCCCTGCATACAGTAGATGGAGACAAGGTCCCAGTGGTACATGTTAGAGGTCTGTTAGGGAAGACGGTGTGGGTCAACTCTGCCTCGAATACAGACAAACCCATCCGGGGGGTTGTCTTTGCTCAGGGACCAGGTTACACATGGTGGATAATGCAGAAAGATGGAACAACATGATGTGTGCCCCAGGATCATTTGATTGTTGGGTGAGAACCATGTGTAGATACCACTATGTGCTGAATTTCAGGGACATTTTCTGTATATAGCTGTACACTGTATATATGTATATAAATAGTACTATTTGCTGAATTTTGCTAACATTGTCTGTAAATAGGTGTACACTGTATATATATGTATCTAGGTACTGAAATGACGATATGGGGATAAGGGGTGGAATGTCCTGGTTTAGCCATATGACCTGTTCGTATCCCCAATCGTCCTCTTGCTTATGCTGGACATTAAGTTCTGCAGCTTTAAGTTGGTCCAAGGAAGACAGTGAGAGTGAAGGTGGAGGAAAAAAAAAAACACTCGCCGTTTGTCTGCAGGATACTACGAACCAAGGCCAAGAGAGCGGAGAGGCTGCATTCCAGCAGACAGCGTTATCTCTTTTTTTTTTTTTTTTTTTTTTTACTCACTCTGGTGTGGGGGTGCTGGAAGAGCACACAGCGGAGGGTTTTTCCTCGGAATTTTCCCGGCTTTTTGCAGGGAGAGACTTTGTTTCTTTTGCTGGATATTTTTTCTTTTTTTCCCTCTTCCTGGGACTGGCTGGCATCGCGTGGGCCCAGGACATCAGGGAATCCCCGGGGGGCCCCCCCTCCTCGCCGACTCCTACAGCTGGGCCCGGCAATCGGCCCCCCCACTGGAGAACGGAACCGGACTCAGACGGACTCTGAATCTACCATCTCTTCAGAGGAAGGAGAGGTTTCATTGTTTTCATATTATCCAAATTTTTCCTATACTTGTGAATATTCTATTTGTTAAATAAATAGTTTTTTCCACTTTTCTCTAAGGAAATTCTTCCCGGACCTGTAGGGGGAGGGGCGATTGGAATCGGCTCTTCCTAGAGGAGACCCCCCCAGAGGTTTCCTCCTAAATATTTGCCCTAAACCAGGACAGTGAGATAAGGCAGTTTTATTAAAGTGAAAGAAAGAAAGAAGTGAGAGTCTGCAGGCGCATAAGTGTCCTGGTTTAGGGCAAATATTTAGGAGGAAACCTCTGGGGGGGTCTCCTCTAGGAAGAGCCGATTCCAATCACCCCTCCCCCTACAGGGCAAAAAGCCGGGAAAAATCCGAGGAAAAACCCTCCGCTGTGTGCTCATCCAGCACCCCCACACCAGAGAGAGCGAAAAAAAAAAAAAAGAAAAAACAAAGAGATAACGCTGTCCACTGGAATGTAGCCTTGCTTCGTAGGAGTGGGTTTTTTTTTCCTCCACCTTCACTCTTTCTGGGACAACTTAAAGCTGCAGAACTTAATGTCCAGCATAAGCAAGAGGACGATTGGGGATACAAACAGGTCATATAGCCAACCCAGGACAATAAGCTAAAGCAAAAAAAAAGTCAGTTTCTACTTCCTATCAGCAGTGATGTTCGGACACTTCCTGAGAAGCAGGGCTTCAGCACACATAATGATTCCTCCAGAAGGTAAACCTTGAAGAATCATGAATGTCCCCCATCCTCATCTCTCCCTTGGCTTTATATATCTGAGCTGACATCTGTCAGAGACTGAAATATTATAGTTTCATGAAGGACTTTTAAAACGGTATTACAAAAGCTGCAGAGAAGACCACCACATACTGAATGGGGCTCTGAGAGGCCCTACAGCATTTGCTGATGAAGATTACATAAAATAACAACTCAGGGCTGAGGACATTCACAAAACACAAGCCTAATACCTTCGGGGAGGAGACCACAGCCTAAGGGCTATCAGCTGCCAGGCTCAGTTCACACAGACCCTTGCACCAAAGGGTGGGGGGAGAGAGGCTTTGGATGTGCGTTGGAAAGGTCTCTGATCAGAGGCAGTGAATGCGCATCCTCTGATGCGCAGAGCAGCCCAGCTGAAGGGCCCTTCATCTGGAGAAAAGCTTATCCACAGCAGAAGGGCCCATCAAAGGCCCCGCTCCAGGGGTCCCCAGTCCCTGCACCAGAGCACTGCAGCATGATGTAACAAATCCACAGTATTGCAAAGGACAGTGTCAAACTGGCGCCTTTCAAGGGAGGCCAGGGCATTCCCACCTGGCCCAAAGCTTATATTAATCCACTGAATTCTATACTCTTTGGTGTGTGGTGGCTTGACGTGGCATAGCGCAGTGTGGCAGCAGCAGCGGGGGACCCTCACCACCAAGAACACAAGATGGAGGGGAGCAACGAGATGTCGTTGGGACCCTCGGACAGTTGATATGTTTCCACCTAACCCCTGTCACTCTCTCCCTGTCCCCCACCCCCTCCACACACTTCTTTTTCTCTTTCTTTCTTTCTTTATTTTTCTCTTTATTTCTTTCTTTTTCTCTTTATTTCTTTCTCTCTTTCTTTTTCTCTTTCTTTCTCTTTGTCTCTTTTACTATTAAATAAAATATATTATTTTTTGGCACCAACAGCTAACCTCATTTGGTTTTAATCTGGTTTTGGGTATATTTTGAACCTTCAAAGTTCTTTCCATTTTATACACAGAGACTTAGCTTTGTTTGCTCCTCTGGGTTTAAACCAGATCGCAATAGCTTCATATGGTAGGAATATCCCTTTGGCTAATTTGGGTGAGCTGGCCCAGTTGTGTCCCCTCCCAGGATCTTGCCCACTCCTATCCCTTTGATGGAGGAAGGAATGTCAGAGGGACAGAATTGCTCAGCAGTAGCCAAATCACTGGTCTGTTATCAACACCTGTCCAGCTACTAATGCAAAGCACAGCACTGTGAGGGCTGTGAACTTTACCTCAGTCAGACCCAATACAGAGGGTATGTCAACTTTAGCCTTTGGTGACCTTGGAGACAATGGGACACAGGTCATCCAGCTGTCCTTTCCTGAGAGATGGAGAGGTCATGACTGTTGCTATTAATTCTGCTATGCCTTTTGCTGTGATCAAATCTGGGTTTCTGCAGCTGTATGGTGGCCAACCAGGCTGTTGCCCTAATTTTGCTTTCCCCCTTTGCATCCCATATGCAGAGAAGCAGAGGGAGCTGGCTCAGAAGGGCTCCCTGAAGAATGGCATCATGGGAAGCCCAGTTAATCAGCAGCCCAAGAAGAACAATGTGATTGCACGAACAAGGTAAGGGAGTGGAAAAGCACTCCTCTGTGCTCTAAACTGCAATCCCTAATGACCTTAGGATGGGCAAGGATGATGTTCATTGCTATTTGCCTACTGCCAAACACTTTGAGAGCAGTGATGACCCTTCCCAGAGCTGACACGCCCAAATGATGTGTTGCATCCCATCCCCTGGGGAGATGCAGGGACAGCTGGGCTCAGGACTGGTGACAATGCAGCCTGAAGGAGGCAGAGGCAGCCCAGCCTGGTTGAAATTAGGGGTTTGATATGACTGTTTTACATGTTTTGGGTAGTCTCAACACCTCATCCTGACAGCAGGAGTGTATGATGCTGCAACATGTAACACAAACTGGTTTAGAGCTTAGTTCTGCTTTGGCTGCTTTTATCACAGTAGTTCCCTTGTTCCTTTTTGATGACCCCCTTCTCCATACTTATTGACTTAAAAAAGGCTTGTGAACAATCTGTCTCTGTGTGCTTTGCTCTATACCTCCTCCTCACTTGAAACAGTATGGTCATACTTTGCTGGAGATGCTTTGGCACGTCTCTGTATGACAGTATCAGACAGTGCCACAAATTGCTGTAAAAAAGGATGTTGTTGGATGAATACTTTCATTTAGAGTGTTTCTATTGTTTCCATGCAAGCTTCAGTACACCAGTGTATCATTTACCTGCATTCAGGAAGAAGGAACCCTCCCTGAGTCCACAGGATTATACACTTTGCAGTTTTTAGTGGAGGACCTCACTTAGAATGACAGCAGAATATGAAAAACTTGCTTGAATTACCATATATTACCTAGAACAGGAACTGCAGATCAGAGCCTTCCTGTTAATTAATTCCCAAACCCCACAATAGTAGTCATAAATCATTCCAGGACTTTGTTAAGTTTTATTTGTAAGCCCTGTGATGGTGGAACACACTGCATTGCTCACTGCTCTGGTTGTTATCATATAAAGGAGCCAGACCCTTAGTGGCAGCAAGAAATTGGGTAGATGCTCCCACTGGCTTTTCCATGCTTCTCCTTGTCTTCCAAAGACAAGCTGAAAAAAATTGGTTTATTTTGGCAATAGGCTGAATGCTAGTTTCCCAAGAGGAATGATAGAAGATTTGCTGCTTGAGAATTTTAGAAACACTGAAATTAGTGAAGGAAGATGGTAAGGGAGAGAAGATAGGATAAGTACAGGTGCCTACTTGTAAAATTAGTGACTTCTGCTTGGAGAGGCTGCCCTTTCTGAGCTGTCAATGAAGAGTGATTTGGGTGGGGAAGGACTGAGCAATGACACCCATCAACAAAAGCTTTTGAACAATCAGTTCAGTCCATTTGTGTACACTTGAGAACTGTTCAGAGGACATTTGGATGCCTCCACTGCCAAGCAGAGCTGCTGGCAGTAGACTTGCTTTTCTTAGTTACTTTTCACACAGCTTTTAGAAGCATCCCTTGGGATCTGCAAGAGAGATTTGCAGCCATTGCTTTAGAAGCAGATGTAGCCAAGCTCCATTGTTCCCACATGGCTGGGAAGTGTCTGGCACAAGGTCTAACTGGCCCATATCTCTTCATCTCCCAGCTCCCTTGGCTTTCTGAGAGCCAAGAAGCACCACAAGCATAGCCCTAGTAATACTTCAGAATGGTTTTGTCTGTTTTGTCACAAACAGAGAACCCCAGGAAGGCAGAAATACCACAAGCTTGTTCAAGCAACTTTTCATAAGATAATGACTGCAGTACAATGGGAGATATTCCAGTGGGGTACTCTGCAAAACGTTCAAGTTATGGTAGTTCTTAAAAGTCTTAACTGTTGGCTTCCTCTGGTGTGATGGGTTGATGCTGGCCAAACATAAGTGCATCCACGAAAATCATTCACTCATTCTCCTCTGCTACAGTTAAGTAGAAGAAGGGGAAAGAAAATATTTTAATGGGATTCATGAGTTGAGGTAAGGATGGGGAAGAAACACATTAAGGGCAAAACATGATCAAAACTTTAAAAGGTATAAAGAAAAATTTATTAACAGAATTAAAAGAGGATAATGAGAACTAAAATAAACCTTTAGAACATCTCCCCCCCCCCCCCCCCCCGCCCTTCTTTCCTTCCCACCGAAGGCAGAGGGAGACAAAACATGGAATTTTTAGTCAGTTGGTCACTTCTAAAAAGTCTTTTTTCAGTTCACTGAGGGAGAGGAGTCTCTTCTGCTATGCCGTGGAGTCCTTACCATGTAAGACAGTTCTCAGTGAACTTTTCCAAGGTGGTTTGAATTTTCACGAGTAGCAGTCCGCCAGAAACCTGCTGCAATGTCAAGTCCCTCCTGTCACGAATGGATATGGGAGTTTAGATAAGCCCTTGCCTCCTGCCCAGGCCTTGGCAGCAGGTAGTAACCTTGTTGAGGCAGCCAGCACCTCAAAACCGACTCATGTTTGTAAGTTATTTTAATAATGACTGTTTGTCTATTATAGAACAACTTATTTATTAATAGACAAAGAAACTAACAGACATAAGACTTAAAGCAAACCAATACTACACAGGAATAAGAGAAAAAGAAAAAAACCCTACTAGTAGATTAACATACAGTGCACAATAAGGTACCTTTTCCAGTTACAACTAGCGAAGAAATAGTATAAGCTTAGGATTCAATGTATCTTACCATCCAAATGTTGGTGGGGCACACATGGAACTCCTTTCCCTCAATTTCCGGAAAAGTAACCATGAGCCTGCGTCCAGAACTCGGGGAGAAGTCCCTTACACCTTCATGGTGTACATGTAGAGGCTTCTGCCTCAGTGATATTTCGTGTATCTTTTATAGTCATAAAACGGTGTCTCTCAGTCAGCAATCTTTCCTTTATCTCTTCTCACATCTGCTGTCCATACTAGTATGTTTATTCTTAGTTGAGGTTTGAGCTTCCTGGCCTCAGAGGTAACCTCTGCTGGCTTTGGGCTATTTCTTTGTGCACCAGTTATTTGTGGTACACAGGAGGTGGGGGTAGACATCCTGCCACACCTCCCATGGGCAAAGTAGTCTTCCCACAACTACTTTTTTTCCATTGCCCATTAATTCTTGGGGTCTTGTTTGTAAGGATGAGTTGATTTAGTATATGTGAAAAACAAGGTCCAATCTCCTGTTGAAATTTAAAGGTTTTTAATAAAAGACAATAAGGGACAAAATAGAGCAAAAGGTCACAACGCCCAGGACGCTGGGTACCCTTTGCAGTGAGCCAATAGCACGTTTGGTGTGGTCAGAGACTTTCTTTATATACATTTCTTATTGCATCAGCCTGTTGCATGTTCATAGACAATTATGCATATTCAAACTTTCCCCCGAACTATTTTACGTGTTCCAGGAACTTGTTAGCATGGCTCCTCCTTGGGTCCGCCTTTTTAGACCATGCATAGTTCTTTTGGAGAGTTCAGTATCTTCCATTTGTCCATCAGCTTCCAACAGATGGTTGTTTTTGATAGGGATGTCCTGTGGTCATTGCTTGTCCCATTTGTGGTTATCTAACTAAGCAGGTGGTTTATTGTATGTTAGGCACATTTTAACACAGTTATTTTTCAACTATATCTAATTTAGAACAAAGAAAAAAGCATTTTGTAATCATTATGTTTTTATAACAAAAGCTACTTCTATAAGGATTAACATTATATACATGATATTCATTCTGACACTTGCGAAAAGCCAATATTATACTACGTATTTAGTACAGTATAAAAGCAAGGGTCTTCTGTGTCTGGAAGGAAAGGTTCTCTCTCCCTCTCTGTTCAAGCCTCTCACTAGATCACAGCTTCTTAGCATTGTCCTGGTTTAGGGCAAAATTTAGAAGGAAACCTCTAGGGGGGTCTCCTCTAGGAAGAGCCGATTCCAAACCACCCCTCCCCCTACAGGTCCGGGAAGAATTTCCTTAGTGAAAAGTGGAAAAAACTATTTATTTAACAAATAGAATATTCACTGGCATAGAAAATTCAGATAATATGAAAACAATGAAACCTCTCCTTCCTCTGAAGTGATGGTAAACCAGAGTCCGTGGCTGGGTCAGTCTCAGTCCTCCAGCGGCAGGGGCCGATTACCAGGCCCCGGCTGCAGAAATCGGGGGGGGCCCCCGGGGGATTGCCCTGATGTCTTGGACCGCGGAGATGCTTACCAGTCCCAGGAGGAAGAAAAAACCAGTAAAAGAAACAAAGTCTCTCCCTGCAAAAAGCTGAGAAAGATCCGATGAAACCCTCCGCTGTGAGCTCCCAGAGCACCCAGACAGAGAGAGAGTGAGATATCACTGTCCCGCTGGAAAGCAATCTGCGGCTGATGGCGTGGGCCGGACAGCTGACCACAGGGACGGCCGGCGACTCGGCGGCTTGTTCTGAGAGTTTCCTTTTCGTTAAGTCAACTTCAGCTAGGGACTTCTTTTCCCCTCGCCGCGAGCCGGGCTTCCCTGGGATGGTGGCCGCTGTCCTAAAAGCCAGAGAGCTGTTGAGAGAGAGTGTTCCTTTGCCCGGAGCCCAAATCAGACACAAGACATGAGGGTCTGCTCTGCTTGGGCTCAGGGGCAAAAGACCCCGGAATAGCCCAACATTCAGACTTTTATTCTGAGGGTTACAACTTATCTCATAACGGTACAGGGGAGGACACGGGGAAGGGTCGGGAGGTCAGCGTGCAGTCAGGAAAGAGGAAAGGAGGAAAGAGTGAAACACAAGATACTATTGTTAACTGAGGGGTAGGCGGGGGGAGTTCGACTCCCTTTCCAAGGCCAAACTTAACTCTACCTTCAGAGGGGCCTTACTTTCTAGGCCCCCAGAAATTCTTCAGGGGATACGTCATTCTCTGAGCTTGAACCATCGCTACAGCAATCTCTTAAGGATTTTCCAGGGGAGTAAGGTGTAACTCCTGCAGTCAAACTGCATGCGTTTTTTTTTTTTCCTCTGCTTTCACTCTCTCTGTCTCTCTGGGCCTAACTTAAAGCTGCAGAGCTTAATGTCCAGCATAAGCAGGAGGGACGACTGAGGATACAAAGATCATACAACCAACCCAGGACAGCATTCACACGTTCCAGCGTGGGCACCATTTTCTCACAGGCCTCAGGTGAATTCTGCATCCCCCCATTTACTTCATGAATTACAGAGAAAGAGTTTGTTGTATTGTAGTCCTTACCACAGTTTGCAGAAGAATCTCAGCTCTGAGGCCAGGAGCACTTCCTCCTCCCCCTCCCTCTTTTGCATGGACCTTAGTGTAGCCATGTTGTTCTCATCACTTGTCTTCACTTTTCCTTTTTCTCTGACTTGGGAGAGAGCTGGTGTTCGTAGGTTTGTTTGTTCTCAAGTTCTGTCTATTCAAAAGTTTTTATAGAGTTCTGCAATGCTAAAAGGTTGATTCCATCCGGACTCTGCGTTGGAGAATTGCTCATCTTGTCTCTTGTCACTGATCATATGGTCTCTGCTGGCAACCCACGGGCTGCGCTGGCTGGCGGCTCCACTCCAAAAATGAAAAACCTGTTGCCGCCACTTTTGTCCTTCTGTCCTCAGCATGGCTGGCTAAAAGCAGCTAAGCAAATAGAAGTTCATTGCAAGCAATGTTGAGATGGCCGCTGCCACTCTGCCGCTCTTGGCCCTGACTGCTCCCAGCCTTGGGGTGGCCCCCATGGTTGCTCACGGCACCGGCATGGCCACTGGCAGCATGGCCCAGCTGTCCTGCCAGGAAGGGGCTCAGCCAGCCCCACTGGGAAGGGGCTCAGCAGCCCCACCCCCCCCTCCTCAAAGGGCAGCAAGAGAGAGCTTCCCGTGTTTTTTTAGTTCTTAAATATGTTATCATAGAGGCATTACTAGCTTTTCTAATTGGCTTATCAGTGTGCCTATTCTCAGAGCCAGCCAGCGATTGGTTTTGCCAGTTAATGAGGAAGCTTTTAGCAGCACCTCACAGAGAATCACTTCCGTGGCTGACTTCTTCCCTCCTCATCAAAAACCAATTAACCCAAAACCAACTCATCTGATCTCTGCTGGAGGAGAATAAGCTCAAGCCATTCCCACATTTTTCGCAGTTCTGCTTTTCTCCTCATCAAATATGATTTTCTTCATTCAAGCAAACCACATTACTTTTCCTAGTCTCTACTTCACCTTCTCCTCCTTTCCCAAGGCTTTTGATTTGTATTTTCTGTATGAATTTCTTACATCCAGCTTCTAGTACCAGGTAGCCTTCACTATTTGGTCTTCTGGGTCAAGGGCAAAGGCAGCCTTAGGGGTAAAAGGTTCTGAATCCATAACACAGTCTCCCTAAAATCAAATAATATGTGAATAATGTTGGGGTGTTGCTGGCATACTCACTATGAGCACAGGTGTTACCAAAAATTTGGTAAAATAAAAAACTCCTTAACACCAATGTAGCATTAAGAAGCAGGCATTTATTTGGTTGGATGCACAAGGGATAGCTCCTCCCAAAGCTGTGCATGCTGAGTACAGGAAAGTTTCTGTTTATATACTGTATTTTGCAGACATATTAATTGATTGTCCAGGACTAAACATATATACGATAATAATAATTTCCCTGAAATTATTAACATATTTCCCCTCCCCTTTACACATGAATTCTTCTGTCCTGGGCGTCTCTCTGGTGGTTCCTGGTGGTCGTAGACCCCAGTGTTCCAGGTCACCTGACTGAGTTGGCAGGACACTGAGGCTGATGAACTTCCAGTTGTCCTTACACAACAGGCACTGTGCAGTTTCCATAGGCCAGTAGTTTTGGAGAAAAAGCATTGTGTTGGCTCACTAGGTGTAGGCCATTTATCATCTGGTAACACAGGCAGAGTCCACAACACCATTTGCACCACTTCTGCACAGACAGATATTGTAGCCTGCTCTGAGGAAAACCTAAACTCAGATTTTGTCATAATGTATTTAATGTTAAGTGATTAAAACCACCAAGACAAGAATCTCATACTAGGATACATGCAAATGTAAGCAGCTCTGATTGCAATCTGGCTTTGTTCCAAGGACAGTGGAAAGCAAGCACAAGAACAATCAGGATGAAAGGAAAGATTTAGATTGAGGGCAAAGACATGATCACAATTTTTGTTGCAGAAAAATTGAAGTTCTGTGTTATTATGAAAAAGACATTTCTCAAGAAAAAGAAGTAGTGATTTTTTAAAACTGATTAAATAGCACCACAAAGGGCTCGTCTCCTAGATCCCCTCATAATGTTTTGTTCACTCATATTCAGTTTTGTGGATGAAAGAACTGTTGTGAAGTGGATACCATTGAATTAATGTATTTTCCTTATTGTAAAAGCTCTGAAGCCTGTATTTCAACACACAAGCTCTATCAAGTAATTAAAGGTGCAAAGTCATTGTCAGCCTTTGTAATACTTCTGGTGAAGTAAAAGTCCATAAAATAATAGAATTTTAAAAGACCTAGTCTGACTGGACTTTTGTGCTGCACCCAGCAGCTCATATTCCTCATATTCCTCATATTTCTCATATTACTAAATTCAGGAATGAGACCTCAAAAGTGTATTGTGGAGGGCTGTGTAGGAGCTCATGCAGAAAGACCACATCTCTGATTTTCGATAGAAGAATAGTCGGAGCACTAAGCCTCTACCTTCCCCTAGTTTCCATCTCACATTTATTTATTGCTAGTGTCATGTACTCATTGCTAGAAGAAAAAATTAGCAATCTGATACAACAAGCAGTGCTAGTGATCAGGTTCACCAGAATGCAGTGTGGAGTGTCCCAACTGGTTTTTCTTCCAGGGAGGAGTGTGCTCTCAATGCACGTCCAGTGTTCATCCCTGTGAAACTACTCTGAACTACCCAGACACACAGCCTGCTTCCTCTGAATTGCACCCATTTAAATGTCTTCACTGATGTTAAAAACGAGGTCCTTTTCTGTTAAAGTTAAAAGGTTTTTAATTAAAAAAAAAAACAAAACCCAAAAAACCAAGAAGAGACAAAGACAAAGCAAAGGAATTACGGCGTCCCGGGACGCCGGGTGTACTGGCACAGAGCCAGAGCACACCTCTCCTAGAGAGAGACTTTCTTTATACACTTTTTTTACTGTTACAGCTTGTTGTATAATTCAAATGAAGTTCTTTTGAAGAATTCAGTTAGTCCTTTATCAATCCCCGGCAGAGGAGTCTCCTATCCAGGAATATCTTGATAGAAGTAGAAGTTTGCATAGTTGTTTCTCAATTTGGCAGAGGAGTCTCTTATCCAGGAATATCTTGATAGAAGTAAATCGCCTTGCTTGAGGGGTGGTTTGTGAGTAATTTTTAACATAGTAATGTTAGTTATTTCTCAATCTATTAAGCAAAATTAGAATAGCTACATTTCTACACAAACACTGCTTCTACAAGGATCAATATTATACACATAGCATTCATTATTTGCGAAAAACCAACACTATAATATGCATTTATAACAACTGATAAGGGAAGACTTGCAAGGAAGTTGTCCCACTTTAAGAAAAAACAGATGTCTGCCAAGGAAGGTGGGAACCTTCCGGGAATGGAAACATGACACCCCCCCATCCCCAAATTATTATAACTTTGAAATTATGGGGCTTGCAGGAAAAAATATGGGAAAATGAATAACAGGTCTCTACCAGCAAATATTTATATAAAACAGAATGGAATAAAGGATAAAAAAACCCCCAAAACCAAAAGTTTTCCCACCCGTTAAGCACCACTTCCCCCTTTGGTGTCGTTATGACCACAACAAGCAGGGGGCGCTGGTGGCTCTGCTGAGGTGACAACTGCAGTGACTCTCTTGCAGCCGGCAGAGGGTGCTAGCAGACGCCAGCGAGGAGGAAGGTGTGATGCTTCCCCTGCGGCTTCAGGGGGCACTCCAATGCGAGCTCGGCAACCTTCTCAGATGGTGATGGAGGTTCGGGCAAAGAGGAAGAGAGGAAATTGCTCCTGTTGAAAACTCGCAGGCAGCAATCAGTCTCGGTACCATCACCACCGGCATCCGGTAGCAATGGTAAAGGCAGGCAGATCCAATCCTAGTGCCAAGTTACAATGTAGCAGTATCCCCGACCAGATACACACACTCCACCACCCACGCAGCCACTCTCCTTGATCTCTGAATGAGAAGGGAAGAGACAACCTAGCCCCGCCCCCATCCCCCTCGAAGGGTCCTGGCCAAGCTTATATCTCTTGCGCTATCCCCAAAACCACAAAGGGGAGGGGGGAATGATGAGGGGGGACTGTGACAATTCCTGATACAAATGATTCTGGGATACACTTATGAGCCCTCCCTGAAACATAAGTGAAACACAGAAAGCCAAATATCATATGGCTTTGCTCTAGACTATGTGTGGTACTGAGCTTTACTGTTTGGTTAACGGACAAAATTTAATTATTTCAGGCTCATCATTCCCAATAAAGGCTATTCGTCATTAGATCAGAGTCCAGATGAAAAGCCACTGGTGACCCTGGATACAGACAGGTATGCAAAAGGTTAAGAAGATTTATATATATATATATTACAGTGCAAGCAAGTTTTCATGCTATAGTGCAGCACTGAAGCTAATTCCTGCTGAAACTGCTCTTGTGGGACATTTACACTCTTCTTTGCTGTGCCCTTCAGCATACGCTGTAACAAGTCTGTGTGTGTAAAAAAGCAGGATGTGAGTAAAGAACACTGATGGAAAGGTCTCAGGGTTACAGATGAAAGTTGGTCTCCAGACTCCCTTGATGTAATTCCTCTGTGGATAAAGTACAGCTTCATGACACAAGAAAGATAGGGCTAACCAGGGAATACAGGTCTCTAACTGTTGTTTCCTTATTTGTGGCATCTTGTCATTCCCTGCAGTGATGATGACTTTGACATGTCCAGATATTCCTCCTCAGGATACTCATCGGCTGAGGTGAGTTATATTCTTTCCTGCCATCTTTGCCATGAATGCTAATAGCTGAACAGCCAGAAACAGCTTAGAATGGCCTTGTGCTGCCAGAAACAGCTCAACAAGGAATTTACCAGTGGTGTAGAATCTATGAGTCTGGAAGGGGCCATGGCAGAAACTGTGTCATATTTGTTTTTCCTGGTGATCCAGTTGGCTCTATTATAAATGCATATTATAGTGTTGGTTTTTTGCAAATAATGAATGCTATGTGTATAATATTGATCCTTGTAGAAACAGTGTTTAAATGTAGCCACTCTAGTTTTGCTTAATAGTTGAGAAATAACTAACATTACTATGTTAACAAGCACTCACAAACCACCCCTCAAGCAAGGCGATTTACTCCTATCAAGATATTCCTGGATAAGAGACTCCTCTGCCAAACTGACAAACAACTATGCAAACTTCTACTTCTATCGAGATATTCCTGGATAAGAGACTCCTCTGCTGGGAATTGACAAAGGACTAACTGAATTCTTCAAAAGAACTTCATTTGAATTATACAACAAGCTGTAACAGTAAAAAAAGTATATAAAGAAAGTCTCTCTGGGAGAGGGGTGCTCTGGCTCTGTGCCAGTACACCCGGCGTCCCGAGACACCGTAATTCCTTTGCTTTGTCTTTGTCTTTTCTTGTTGATTTTTTTAATTAAAAACCTTTTAACTTCAACAGAAAAGGACCTCGTTTTTAACAGCTCCATCCCCACACTTCCATGGCACAGACACAGATCTGCCCGTTGGCTGTTTTCACAGATACATTTGGTTTCACTCAAGCTTTTCCCACTCCTGCTCCGTCGTACAGTGTTGGCCCACGTGGTGCAAATGCATCAACTTTTCTATCTCAGCACATCAGAAACTGTATGCATGCCAAGGACACAAATAAAGGATCTGAAGATGTGCTGTGATTTCCACTTCTTATAGGAGTCAGGGTCACCCAGTGCATGTTTACTTGGAGTACCAGAAATTCGAGGGAGGACTTGCAGATATGAACTTCTGACCTTGCAAAGAGAAAGGACAGGGAAGCTCTGGGTTGCTAATCCCTTTGCATTGCTTCTGAATATATCAAGAGGTCTCTTGTGAATTAGTTGTTCAGACTTCAGGTACTGCTTCTGGAGGATCTGATTTTACATCCAAGGTGCTGAACAGCAATTATGCACACTAGCCACTGGGAACTCTTCCCCTTTGTATCTCTTCCTTGGCAAAACACCTCTGAAATGCAGAGAAAGGTCCGAGACCAGGGACCAGATCAACTGATCTGGGCCATTTCTAGGCCCTGATGTTAAGGTCCTTTCCTTTCCTTTCCTTTCTTTTCCTTTCCTTTCCTTTCCTTTCCTTTCCTTTCCTTTCCTTTCCTTTCCTTTCCTTTCCTTTCCTTTCCTTTCCTT
>JAHLSL010012977.1:0-109440 GCA_025920805.1 Petroica traversi
GGGGAGGACAGTCATAGCTCTGGTGCCGCTGGCCGCACTGATTTGGATGGAAGCTGGGATGCCATTGGCTTTTTATCTTCTCTGGTTTTTCTTAATATCTTGTAATCTCAATTTTTTTATTGCATTCCACATTTCTTTTTTTACCTGTTTTATTTTTCTTCCTGTATAGTTTTTGACAGTAGTTCAAAGAAATACTTACTTTTTTTTTTATTATTGTTGAACTGTCTGTGTCTTCCTGAATTCTCTTCCATTTTTGGAAGATCTACGGATTCCTCCTGTCCTTTTTACAAGAGACAAAGTCTGTACACCTTTTATATCAAAATTGGATCACCTAAATATGTATTGCATTTTGTATAAAATTTGTGATGGGAATGACTATTTCTTTTCAGATATTCAGACCACTTCATTTTACATTACTGATTTATTCATATCCATCCATGCTTTTAAAGATAAATAGAATTAACTTGACTGATTTGTTGTCTTTTAATACTTTAGTGCCCAAAGGAAGAAGAAAGGACACCAGTAACTGCTGATGCTCTGCAACTTTTTGTTGAAGTTTAATTTATATTACCACTTATTAAAGAATTGCTTTCTTCTGAAATGTTAATTTTATTTGTCTTGCCTTTTATAAAATTATGCAAATTGTGCCTAATAAGCTGACTATATATAAATAAGCATTTCCTTTTTCCTGTATCTAATAGTTCTGTCTAGGTATCCCTGACTTTTTGTGTTTCTTGGAGATATTAAAAAGTTTTACCCAGAAAAATAGTTGTCCAGGCATCCATTTTCTCAGACTTTATGTCATCACCCTCTAATACAAAGTATTAACTACATAGAAACCCATTAAGAATACATTGGATGAACGTTTTGTCAAGTCTTTTTGAATAAAATTTCAACATCAGATATAAATAGAGATAAGACATGTTTATATATAGGTCTAATAAGATCCTGAACTTCACACCTGTCTCTGAAAAAAAGCAAGTAAGAATGATGTTTAAAATTATCTTCTTTGTTTAAATTATTTTCTGACTCCTCCAGTTACAGGATAATCTTAAGCATGTGTGCAGATATAAATAATATGACAAAGTGAGTTATCTTTCAGTGGACATAAGCCAGGGTTCATTTGTTCTTTGCCATCCTAATCTGACTTTAAAGCAGTTCAAAAGTCTGGTCTTACTCATAATATCTGTATTAAAATTTCATTATTACATTAAATTTAGATGTATTTTTTATATTTTTACAAAATCCTTTACCCACTTCTGGTTTTGTTTGGGTTTTTTGGGTTTTTTTCTTTGTTTTTGTTTTTTTATTACTTAGCATGCCATAATATTCCTACCTCTATATTTTGATACATCTTTCCAAATTTTTTCACCAGCATTTCATTTACACTACATATCTTGTATGAACATTGATGTTATATTTCTTACCAAGGCTTAGCTTGCAATGATACTCTTAATTAATTAATTCATGGCCAGCTAAGGTCTATGATGTATTTTTCTGTCTTTAACTCATGAAGTGATAGCACTGCCACAAGTATGATTACCAAGTAAAGGACAGTTTTCTTAATTGTCTGTGTCTAAGCTTTCTAGTTCTGTGTTTTAGCTTTTTTTCCCCTCTTTTTGTGTAGTATGAGTTACATTTAAATACAGCAGAATTTTTATGTCTATGGGTTCTTATCTGATACATAATCTGTTTTTGTATCCTGCCTTCATACACTTGGTTAATTGTTTCATTGATAGTATTTTATGCTGTTAGATTGCTTTTGGTTTATGTGCTTTTAAAAATCATATTCAGAATTTCAAAGTGGATATTCGCTCTAGGGTTATTCTTTGTATCATGCTATTCACAAGTAGCCGTTGTATTAGTTGATGAGAAATTCATCAGCACCTCTACTGAAGGTACTCACCTGCTACTGTGATACTTCCAGAGCCTCTTGTATTCCTCTGCTGTGTGTGAGCTATTTTTGACCTCACCTAACCTTCTATCATTACAGAGGTTATCTGATCAGATTTTAGTCCAGTCAGATTGCTGCCTGAAAGGCTTCATTTACTGAGTTTACAGGTTAGCAGTGTGAAGACATAATATAGTATGAAACAGACCATAACAATATTAAGATTACTTAAAATATTGTGCAAGAAATTACTGAAATGTTAGCATACTTAGGACATTAGTACAATATTTTTTTTTCATAGGAATTATATTGAAGGTATGTAAACCTTCAAAAGGAATGTCTACATTTTATTACCTGGGGAAACATCACCTTGTTTCTTCTGCTTAGTATGGATTTGCACGTAACCAGTATATATGTGTTTGTAAGGTCTGTGTGAGGATTTCTGAGATTTACAAGAGAGTGTACTGTTTCCAACCTTTTTTTTTTAAAATAATACTAATAAGACCCCTCAAACAAGCAGTTTGACCTAAGCCATATCCTTGCCACAAGCCAAAAGACAAGCTGTGAATGATTAGACTTTGAAATTATATTCAGTGAAGCATGCTTCTGGACAGACAGAAACCTAAGTCAGCCCAAATTTTTTATAAAGCAATGTAGAGAAATATTCCTTTCTTGCTTATAAAATGTAAATGAAAAGATGCTGAAAATAGCTTGAGAAAAGTGCAGATAGTAGGTCAGTACTGTTTCTTTGAAAATATATATATATATATATTTCCATCATTGTAGTGCATCTTACAAAATAAATGCTCTAAAAAATAAATGCTCAGCATTTATATATAGAAACTGCACTCCTATCCATTTTATTTCTGTAAGTGATATCATTAAATCAATGGTGGAAGTCACACAAGGTAAGCATGTATGGCCCTTTGTGTGTCTTTTTTTAAAGATGCACATTTATCAAAGAGATTCATTATTAAAATGTGGTGGTGGAGAGATAAATCAGTGTTGGTTTTTAAAGGTTAGATCAGTTATATGAGTATTCAACGCATGTGCTGTTTTTATCATAATTAAGAGCTCTTCTTAACAAGATAATCTTTTTTCTGCTTTAAATGCATACTTTAATGTTGGGTCTGACTTTATGGCTCCTGCATCCTATAAAAAGAGTTTCTGGAGGATGAGTTTCCTCCGTCATGGAAACTTTTCAGTTTTCAGGAGTTTTGCTGCATAAACAAAACTCATTGAATATTTTTGGGAGACTGAAATGTGTAGAGATTTAGTTAATTCTTGTACTGATTAACTCCTCAAAAGAACAGTAAATAACTATATTGACATAAGAGTATTTTCACATCTTATAAAATAAATAAGGTAAAATAATTGGTAAAATGTTTTATATTGGCAGTACTGTGAAGTACTGAGTAACCGTAGGAATCCCTAGAAACCTTTTCTAGGATGACATGATCTGTAAGAAAAAATTATATGAAACTTAAGTGAACATGAATTCAAAGAAATCAATATAGAATGGATACAGAAAAAGCTTTTTAGTTTTGCTCATTCAAAAAATAGAATACATCTAAATAGTTAAAACAATAATACAAAAAGTAATTAAGACAATTTCTTTCTAGCTATGAAGTAGAGAGAGTGGAGTACTAGAGAGAAAGGGTGAAGTACATGTGAATATTAACTAAAGAAAAAAATCAATATAAACAACAGGAGACTGTTACTGTAGGTAGAAAAATATTGTCCATGAATAGATTTTGCATGGAATAAAAAGAATCACAGAATCACATAGTTGTTACATTTGGAAGGGACTTCTGGAGATATCTAGTCTAACTCTTCTGCAAAACAGGGTCAGCTAAAGTGGGTTACACAAGAACACATTCAGGTGGGTTTTGAATGCCCCCAGAAGGGGAGAGTCCATGACCACCCTGGGCAGTCTGTTCCAGTGCTCTACCACTCTCCATGTAAAGAAATTCTCCCTCATGTTGAAGTGGAACTAATATTCTAATTTATGGCCACTGCTACTCATTCTGCTGCTGGGCACCTCTGAAAAGAGTCTGCCACCATCCCATTGTCGCCTACCTTTGAGATATTTATAAGCACCAATAAGATCCCCTCTCACTTTTCTCTAGTCTAAAAAGGCCCAGTCTCACCTCATGAGATAGATGCTCCAGACCCCTGATCATCCTTGTGGCTCTCCACTGGACCCTCTCCAGTAGCTCCTTGTCTCTTCTCAGCTCCTGCTGAGGAGCCCAGAACTGGACACAGCGCTCCAGCTGTGGCCTCACTAGGGCCGAGTAGAGGGGGAGGGTCACACTGCTGGCCACACACTTCCCAGTGCACCCCAGGTTGACATTGGCCCTCCTGGTCACAGGGGCACTGATGGCTCATGGACACCTTGTGATCCACCAGGAGTCCCAGGTCCTTCTCCACAGAAGGACCTCCTCCTCCTGCTCTGTAGGAGGCCAGCCCCAGCCTGTGCTGGCCCTTGGGGCTGTTCCTCCCCAGGTGTGCAGGACCCAGCATTTGCCCTTGTAGAGCCTCAGTAGGTTTCTTTCTGCCCAAGCCTGCAGCTGATCAAGGTCCCATGGAATGGCAGCAGAGCCTTCAGGTGAATCAGCCACTCCCCCCAGTTTAGTGTCACCAGCAAACTTGCCGGGGGTCTCTTTGATCTCTTCCTCCAGGTAATTTGATAAAAGTGATAAATGTTTGATAAAGGAAACCTGGAAAAATTCTGAATCAGTATCCTAATGAAATGTAGTTCAATCCAAACCTCAGCTAGGGGTTTATTAAACTATTTTTTGGTTGCTTTGAATTCTAGGGGATTGAACCAAAGACCACTGGCAATCTAATTTGTTTTGCTTTAATTCACTTTTTTTTTCTCCTGATTTATTTCCCCATTTGATTTCATATTGTCCCATGATATCCAAATAATTTTTCCATTTGAAATCACAGCCATTAAGACATATTCCTGAGTACATACATGTTCTACTTCAATCAGGTTTTCAGCAAGATCTAGCAGAATATTGACTCATCTTGCTTTTAAGTTCAAATTTAATACTGCATATAATAAAACTAATATAATTACTTATTACTAAATTCTTCAAATTTTAAACATTGATCCTTTCTTCACCTGTCAATACCAATACTTCCTTGAATTTTATTTTTGTAAGCAGCATGTTATTATTTTAACTTACAAAGAAAATCTCATCAACTGTAACCTCAGCCTGCAGCATATATTTACAAATTGTAATCAGTTTTTAGAAGAAAACCTGAATCGTACTTTTCCTAGAGCAAGCCAGTCATATATATTTGGAAGCTAAAAAAGGGCTTTTAATCATCTGGAAATATTCTCATAAATAGTAGTTGTGAGGTATGCAAGTGGTTATATCTAAAAATGGGTTATTGCTCTAAAGAATTATATTTCTTAATATAAAGGTGTTATTTAGACATACTCACAATCTGTAATAAATTAATAGAAAAAATGCCAATAATTTCATATAAACCACTCTCATAGTTTTGATTTTCATGTGTAAATCCTTACCTAGGCATCTGTTAGGGTTGAAACATGATCTCATACCAGTCTGAGCCTATTGATTCTTTTCCCATTACTGTAACTTTAAACAGCTAAAACTAAATCATAATTGCTATATTGGGTGCATGACTGCATATATCATCAACAGGCTAATGTATACTCTGTTTAAAAATGAAATTTTAATTCAAATATGCTTCTTGGTAGTTAAGTTGCATACATCCGGGGCCCGATATTGAAAACCAGTCTGATCTGGGTCTGAGTACTATTCAATTTCAGTATGAAAATAAATATGAGAAATCTCCAATTTTATCAAATGGAAAAAACCAAAAAAAATTAGATGATTGTTGACATCTAAATTTATTTTTTTTTTGATTCTCAGATGGAAGGAAAGATGAATTGATTTAAGACATCAGCACATTTCTGTACTATTTTAAAAAAACATGTTTTCTGTTTGAAGACATACATTTTTTGTGACTTTAAGATGTGTGAGGTGAATTAATACTTGAGACCTCATGCTGCAGAAGCATAACAGAATATAATTTCTCTCCTTGTTAGAGAAATTATAATAGAAGGACCCAGGATTACAATATGCAGAAGATCTGGCTTGACATGTTCTAGTGGCATACATATTTATAAATGCAGGCACCTGCTAAACAAAACCCTCAAAATCATTGATTGCGTAGTGATATACTGAAAGAGTAAGTATTAGATGCTACTAAACAGAACTGAATGCCAAATTTTAAGGACTTTGCTTCAGCTATCACTAAGGAAAGCAACTAATGCAACACATGGATTGAGAGTGGGAAAATGGGAAATGAGAACTAATTTTCCATCAGTAAGCGTTTATATGCATTAGAGTTCCATATATATGCCAGTATGGGTAGTCATAGGGAGATATATCACAGGTATGCAATTGTCTTAGTGAGAGATTAGAGACTGATTTAGTGCCTGAAATGTGGCCTGACTGCTCAAGGCATTATTGAGTTGGATTGTTACAAGGAGTGGAGCTGCAGAACTTGATAGCAGGGATACTCAGTAAGTCTGAGCTTTAGTAGAACTTTAAGCTCAGCTCTTATTTTTTGGTGTAGGCCTTGAAATCAATCAGACTATTTTCTGATGACAGTATACTGGATTTTAAATGGTATGTAGATGCTGGTATTTTCACTGTATAAAATATGTACCTATTTTCACAGAAATTTTACTATTCCTTCCTTATTTAGTATGTGAGTATATGAACATAAAGTCATTACTGTTTAATATTGAAGTGCAGGTAGAGCTGAAACATCATATTTAGAAACCGAACAGTACTTTGCAATAAATCAGGCTTGCTCATTCCTCTTAATGTGAAGAAGTCATAGGATCATAGAACGTCGAGGGTTGGAAGGGACTTTAAAAATCATCTAATCCTAACCCTCCTGTCCTGGGCAGGGATATCTTCCAGTAGGCCAGGTTGCTAAAGGCCTTACCCAACCTGGCTTTGAACACTGCCAGCACAGGGGCATCCACAACTTCCTTAGGCAATGTGTTTCAGTATTACACCACCCTCACAGTAAAAAATTTCTTCTAATAGACACCTAACCATGATCATAAACACATAATAAAAAATTGTGACACTTTTTATGGACGTGAAATTGGCTTGAAAGTGCTACTTGTCAAAATATTTTTTAAATTCTCAAGTATTGGAAATTAGCTAACTGTCATCAAAGAAATCTGCTGCAGTAAGAAACATTGTTTTATTTCTTACTGAGGTTCTGTCCAGAAATCAGCTAAACAAATGCTTGTTTTATGTAAAAAAACCCCATGGTTATATGTGTCTCCTGTAATATGAAAAAAATTAATAATATCATAAATTTAAAATTACATGTTGGTATCTTTTTATCTTGAGAAATTCAACATACTATAGAAGGCAAAATTCAAGTTTTCCATTAATAGATTTGTTTCTGATGGAGTAATAGATTTGTTTCTGATAGATTATGAAATATTATATGCTCCCTTGACTGAAGTCAAGGATCTCATGCCCTGAATAAAAAAAAAAAAAGCAGAGGAGACAGCAATCCTAAATAATATGTGGAATGTGACAGAAGTGTCAGCTTAGGAATTATCAGCTCGCCTCACTGACAGGTCTGTCATATTCTTACAGAGTCAGATTGATTAAGATTGGAAAAGACCTCCAAGATCCAACCAGCCTGAATTTTCTGATCCATTTGGCATCCTTCTGCCTGCAGGGTTCTGAGTCATAGAAAAACTATTAACTTGATCTCCATGTTAGGATATATGTTGTCTGCATGTTTGCTTAACTGCACTTAAGTGCTAAGCAGTAGCTGAACCAATAAGATTTATCAGACCAAGTAGTGATGCACTGAGTCAGTCGGGTAGAGCAATTGTTTTGCAACATGTATAACTTTGCTGCAGGTAAAGGGGAACTAAATAGTCCTGGTTTATTTTACTTTGTTCATGTGTATGTGCATGTGCTTTGTGTTACACAGAAAACTGATTTGAAAATAGTAACTTAAACTCTAGAATAAATATACACTTTTGCTGTTGTTGTTGTTGTTGTTGTTGTTGTTGTTGTTCCCTAACAATTGACAATTATTATAATTGATTTTTATAAAATTTAAGTAGTGAAATGCTGTGATCAGTTTCACTGAGTTTTCTTTTCTACAGGCACCAGAGACCTAGCTCCTTTAGTCTTCCCTCATAGAGTAGATTCTCCAGTCATTTGGTCATTTTTATCATCTTCCTTTGGAGCCTCTTCAGTCTGTCTGCATCTTTCTTGAACTGTGGGGTTGAGAATTGAATGCAGTATATTCCAGGCTTGGGGTGACTGGCCATGATCATGTCTCTATCCCTGCTAGTAATGCCCCTGGGGATGCAGTACAGAGTCCTATTTGCCTTTTTTGACTCCTGTTCAGATTGTTGTCCTCCAGGAGCACCCTTCCAGCAAGACTTCTCCTCAGTCACATGTTTTTTAGTCTGGACTGGATTCTTTGTTGATGTTGTCACGGGACTTTGCATTTGGCTTTGTAAAAATACAAATTTGAACTTTGCCAGTTGTTGGTAACACTCTCTTCCAACCTGTCCAGGCTTTCTTTCAAGATGGTTCTCCATTCTGACAAGTTCATGTGACCATGCAATTCACTAACATCACCTCTCGACTCTTAATCATTCTGCTACTTCCTTGTTAAAGTCTGAACTATTTAGCCTAACAAGATAACAGGAAAATAAATAGCCAGTTATAGGAGAGGCTTCTATCTGTTTTAGTACATTTTGCTAACCACAAAAACTGGTTCAAAATAATGTTGCCCCAATGCATTTCCTTGTGAAATAGACTTGTACAGAAACCTGGCTTTTCATTTATTGTTTCATGGGAATATTTACATTTGAAAAAAATTAATTAAGGTTAATTTCTATCTCCCATCACCTATGCCTCCAGTTCAGTACTCAAAATAAGAGACAGGAGTGTCTTATTGCTTCCAGTGCATGCTCACAACTTACTTTGCAAAAATTCCAAGAAAAGTTGAAAAGTATGGTTATTATCTCCAAGATCCAAGTAGAATTTTTCCTTCTACTCCTTATAAGACTTTGACCTTTACTCTGTAAGCTAACTCTTCTGGCCAAAGTGGACATTTTCCTCATGCATCTTGTATATAGAGTTTAGTCTTAAGTGCACCTGTATAAAGAAGAGCAACTAGCGAATATTTTACTTATAGAGTTTTCATGAGACAGAATTAGTAAGGAATATAATCTCTGTTTAAAAAGAACATTGCTGTGTGAATCATGGGAATCAGAGAGAAAAGTTGGAATCAATGTTTATTAAAAAATTTGTAACTAATCTGTAAAGTCACTACTAATATGTTGACTTAGGTCAGTAAATATTTGAAATCTTCTGGTAAAAGGTAGTACTTTTCTATTCAGAGAATTCCTGTTCTTTCTGAAATTGAAATATGAATAGAGTAAAAAATTATGAAGTGATTTGGAAATAATGATTACCTGTTCTTATATGACTATACAATTAAAACACTGTTAATTTCAAAATAATTTTGGGAAAATTTTCCTAAACTTGTTGTTTATGTCATGACTCACTTTAAAACACCATATGAAATACATAAATATATTTTTCCTCCCCCTAAGCACCTTCTGGGAAATCAGCAGGGGTGCCTGTCTGAAGTGTCTGTATACCAATTCACGCAGCATGAGGAGGAAACATGGCAAACTAGTGATCTGTGTAGAGTGGCTGAACTTTGATCCACTGGGAATCATGTTGATGCAGTGAAACAGTTTACATGATTGGAGTAGTTCAACTGACTTATTAGGGCTACTTTTTAGGAAAGATAGAGCAGGAAGATGAGGACAGCAGCTGAAATGCATGGAGCCTTTCCAGTCAATGGATTATGAACAAATTGAGAGCTTCTGGATAATAGTGTGATGGTGGGTGTCTCTTGTAGACCTCCTGACCAAGCAGAACAAGGTGAGACTTTTGCTGAGAACTGGAAGGAGCCTCTCATTTACAGACCATGGTCCTCATGGCGGACATCAATCACACCAGTACCTGCTGAAACAGGGACAGCACAGCATGGCATAAGTCATATAGGACATTCCTGAAGCAACTCCCTGGGTCAAGTGAGAAAGGAACCAGAGAACAGAAGTGGTTTACTGCACTTCATACTCTCACACGAGGAAGGATATTAGGAATGTGAAATCCAAAATCAGCCTTGATTACCAGTCCCATGAGGTGGTGGAGTTAGGACCCTGAGAGGAGGAAGCAGAGCAAAAAGAAAGTTAAAAACCTGGCTTCAAGAGAGCAGGAATTGGCCTGGGCTTCGAGGCTCATCTTGAAACAATCCCATTACATAAAGCCTTGGTTGGAAGGCAGCCGCAAGAGAAATAATTGATGTTCAAGACTCAAGTCTTGCAAGCTCAGAGCCGTCTATCCCAACAAGCAGGAAGACAGGCTAAGTATCTGGAGGCCTGCATGTGGGAACGAGTTCCTGTAAAGCTCAGACATATAAAGGGAGCATACAAAGGGTGGAAACAGGGACAGGTAATCTGCTAGGAGTAAAAAGACACAGTTAAATATAGAGACATGCAGGTAGGAAAATCAAAGCCCAGAAAAAGTGTCTGATGAAATGAAGTCAAAGGTGAGAAAAAGATATCTATAAATATATCCACAGGTGAAGGAAAACTAGGGAAAATATGGTGCTACTGCTGAATGAGATGGGAACCTTGCTATAAAAGGACATGGAACAGGCTGAGGGTTCTGAATGCCTCAGTTTGCTACCATCTTTACTATCAAAGTTGGTCTTTAAAAATCCCAGATATCTAAAACCAGGGACAACATCTGAAATAGGAATGTTATATTAGTGAAAGAGAAGCAAACTAGGGAAAACTTAACCAGTCTGTATATACCTAAATCCATGGACCTTGATGATTAGCGCCCATGTTTCAGGTCTGATATTGAAAAACCTCTCTTAATTATCTTCAAAAGATCATGGTGACTATGAGAGGTGTCTGAGGGCTTCAGGAAGCAAGTGTCCCTTCTGTCTTCAAGAAGGGCAAGAAGAAGGATGCAAAGGCCTCACTTTCCTCTGTGGAAAGGATCCTGAAAAACATTTCCAGGCAATTGACCAAGAAGAAAACTACCAGGAGCAGTTAGCATGAATTTACCAAGAGGGAGTCATGCTTGACCAACTTGGTACCCAGTGTTGAAAGGCCAGGTTTGGTAGATAAGGAAAGAACAGTGGATACTGTCTACAAATATTTCACTATTTCTTTTGACACAGCCTATTTCACCTGACATTAAAGAGATAGTTTCTTTTAGGAATTCTTTATGGAATTATGGTGATATTATTATCATGGGTCAGAAGAAGGAGGTACCAGTCACAACCTCCCATGATATGTGCATAGACAAATTGCTGATAAGATTTGGAGGTGGACAGTGAGATCATATGAAAGCCAGCTGAATTGACAAGGCCAAACGTGGTGGTGGGTCGAACAGAATCTGCTTGGAAACTGGTAACTAGCGATATACACTAGGGGCCAATCCTGTCTGACCATGTTCAGTATTCTTTTTAATTTTCTGGTGAATGAGGGAGAGTGCAGCAGTTGTGTATATGACACAGAACTGGCAGGGGTTGTGCTGTCATGAAGAGGGACCTCAGTAGCCTGGAGGAACACACTGATATCAACCTAATGAAGTTAAGAAAATGCTGAAACTGGCACCTGGAAAGGAATAAGATCACATTGGCTCATCCATCTTGGAAACAGTTTTGAAGAGAAGGTTACAGAGGTATCCAAGCTGAACATGAGCTACCAATGGGCGCTTGTAACCAAGATGGTCAACAGCTTCTTAGGCTAGAAGAATTATCAGAAGATCAGCATGATCTTCCTTTTTATTGGACACTGCTGGGACCACATGACTTTTATATACTAGAATATTTTGTTCACTTTGGGATTCCTCGGGATCAGAGAGCTGTGGACATACTAGAGAGAGTTCAAAAAGGGCCACAAAGATGATTTATGGGCTGGGGAAATTCTCCTAGTAGGAAAGAGTTTAGCTGTTCAGGAGTGTTCAGCTTGGAGTAGGGGAAAACTCAGGGAGATCTCTTCAATGTATGCAAATATCTGAAGGCATAGTGTAAGGAAATGAAACCAGGACCTTCTTGTTAGTGGCCAAGGACAGGAAAAGAGGCAACAGGCTTAGACTGAAACACAGGGCTGTCCACATTAGCAAAGCTTTCTTTTTACTTTGGGCTGACTGAGTACCTGAATAGGTTCCTCAGGGAAGCTGTATTCATTCATTGGAGTGAATACAAAACACAAATCACTGCCCAGTGATGCCCAGTGGTCCCAGTAATGGGATCTGAAGCAATATGCATTAACTTAAACGTGGGAGCTTCCATGCAAACATCAGGGAACATTTTCTTAGTGTGAGTGTGATTGAGATGTGGCATGGAGTGCACAGGGGGGTTGTGGACTCTCCATCCTTTGATGTATCCAAGAACTGCCTGGACAAAGTTCTTGGCAGCATTCTTTAGCTAATTTGAGGAGGAAGATTGGACAAGTTAACTCTTCCAAACTGTGATTCTGTGCTCTAAAACATCAATATTGAAAGATACTGACCACACCTGGCAGCTAAACAAAATTGAATTAAGAAGACATTCATCGAGTACTGGGTAACTTAGAAAACATCTTCATGTATGGGACAAGGTATCAAAATTGCAGTAGAGGTGTTACATAATTTTTTATAGAAGAAAAGCAAATAAATTTAAATCTTAATTGCTAAACAATAGAATAGCTTTTGACTTCTTCTTTCACAAAAATCCATTTTATATTAAAAAAATGCCTCCCTGCTAGTTTAAAATGTTTCTAAAATGATATTTTTTTCTAAGTATTTTTGTGTTCTAATGATTAAAAATTGATTTTTTAACAATAGCAGTTTACATATAAGCTCATTAACTCTTTGCTGAACTTGGAAATTTTTCTCTTTAGAGCCGAACAGCTCTAGAGAATGCTAGTTTCAAAATAAATTTTAAAAACCCTCAAAAACATTCAAAGTGTTTAGAAGTTAAATTTATTTTGATACAGGGAACATAATTCTAGTTATGATAACCTAGAAAGATACATCTAATGTTAATTTTGTTTCAATTAATGTTAAAATATAATGCTGGACCAAAAACTGCAATGTACAGTTTCAGTTTTATCAGTTAAGCTACAACAACATTTTGCAAATTCGTCTAGACATCAGACATAGCTCTTTCAGGCTTAGCTGCTTATTATCAGTATTACATTATCAATAACTGTCAAGAATATAAGCAAATTCAATAAGCAGAATTGTTTTATTAAGAAAAAAATAAACTAAGAAGAAATTGGAGGACGTTTTGCATGCCTTTTACTTATTATACAGATGCTTTATATATCAATTTAATTAAGGAATTTAACATGCCATAAACTACTAAAGATAATGCCTTTTTAGATTTTATGTTTCATTCCTATTCAGTCAAGTTAGTAATTCAATATGAGGTCCTATGTTGCATCTCATTTTATCATTAATTGTATTATGAGGTTTTCAAAGTAGTGAAATTTTAGATTACTGAGATAATATTTAAATATTAATTCAGATTAAAGCATCCCACACCAGTTTTTTTTTTTAAGCCTCTTCCTGTCTTCACATTAAAATTGTGAACCAATAGTCAGGTGTTGAAGAGATGGTAGATTGGATCATAATGTTCCTAGTATTTTGTTTTCATTACTGTTAGGCCAATAGTCTTCAGAGAAATGAGATCATTTTCCCTGAAATTTCTTGTCTTCATTATCATATAGACATATCTATACTTTAGATTTTAGTTGCATGAGTAGATTTCAGGCAGACCAAGGTCCAAGATCTTGTTACCCTGTCTGTAATTCTGCAGTTCTGTGAATTGCACTTCTTTTGTTCAGTTTGTGTTTTGTTTTGTTTTCTAATTTTAGTATTGCATAAGAAGTAAAATTCCTGCCATTCAAGAAACTGATTTATTAGGGTATGAAAGCAATAGTGCTTTAATGCGTGTTTTTATCCTCAATGAAACATTTATCAATAAATGAGATTTATTGCTGTAAATAATTTGCTCACTGGAAATCCTTTTAAATTTAGCTAGTCACACAGCATAAATGAAAAGGTATAGAAGTGCTCCCTAAATATACTTACAATAAATATGGGAAAACTGTCCCACTGGTTCTGTTGACATTGATCAGTTTTGTTGAATTCTTTGTTCTTGTTAATGGAGTCAGCAGGATAGATTTTTCTTTTTATGACATCTTTACTTTTTAAAAATGTAATTATTTTGTAACTGCAATATATATAGGATTTTTTTTAATAAGGTCAAGGTTGATTTTTAACAACCTTTGAATGTAATCAGAATTTCAAATTAAAATAAAACGGCATGTAATTCTGGAGAACATGATGCATACCGTGATTTTATTTCCACTTCTGA
Source organism: Petroica traversi (assembly GCA_025920805.1). Lineage (NCBI taxonomy): Eukaryota > Metazoa > Chordata > Aves > Passeriformes > Petroicidae > Petroica > Petroica traversi. Next base: position 14,393 of record JAHLSL010012977.1, read on the forward strand.
ATTCACATTACTGGATTTTTGGAAAATTTCCTTCCCCCCACCCTATCCACCAAGGAATTAATTGTTAAATGTCAATTTCTATCAGTTCATATTTTATTATAAGCAGAATTCAAGCAACTTTTATGCATATGAAGATGATTCAAACCCTGTTAATTGATAGGGAGTCATATCAATTTGTACAGTTAACATTGTACCTGATTTCCTGCATTAACTAACTTTTATATAGATTCCTCTGATTTAATGGAAACAAAGCTCTTAAACCTCAACAGAATTGTAAATAGATTAATTTTTGACTAATTGTTTTTATGGCTGGAAGTTATCTGTCAGAGTTTTACTCAGATTTTAAATCCATTCAGCACTCTTTAGATGCTTAGCATGCAGACATAGATTCTAATTTGTGCATCAAAGTTCCCTGAGAATGCCTTTTAAATCAGGAAATCGTACAGATACAACACAAGACAAGAAAGCAAATAAGATTTTCCAACAACTCTAATTCTTCGTATTGTCTTTCCTGGATTATTTGGTCAGAGTCCTGTAGCAGGCACAAAAAAAATTTTTAACTCCCTTCCCTCATTTTTTCCAAACTGGATACTTATTATCAACTCTGTTCACTTTCCACAGTCATCTTTGTGTTCTCGCAAAGCAGGGATATAAGGAGATTAGTTCTTGATGAACAAGGAAAAAGGGTGGAGGTTCTGCTGTGAAATAAGCTTGTTCATTACAAGGTCTTATTGAGGTACTCTCATAAAAAAGAATACGTATTCTAATTAAGAATAAGTAAAAGTTGTCCACACAAGGGTTTAGGAATATTTTGTGTTTTTATGTTTTAGAACAATCCTGAATCACCTAAAGGTACAGGAGGTGTGATGACAAACAATTACCACATACTGGTAAAAATTACCAAGCTGTTTTTTTGACACCCTAATTGCCCTAATTGTGGTAAGGATAATGGGGGCTAACAGTTAGAGGGGCACTTTAAGTTTAAAGCTGCTAAAGATGTTCATCTTCACAAAGCATTAAATGACTATTGGCTGAATATAAATAGAAAGCATTCTGTATATCTGTGTCTGTTTCTGTGGGAACAGCAGGAATGCTGAGTGCTGTGATTTGAACTAATGACATGTTACCTGTACTATTGTGTGTGCAGAACGGATTATAAATGGTAGCAGAAGATTCTCTATTTTGAGTAACCACAAAGGATACAGGGAGACAAAAAGAACCCTAAACCCCAAAATGCCAGGAAATTATGGAAATATGCCTACACATTTTGAAAATTTTGTTGGACTTTTTAGGCATTGTATTGAACAATGGGCTTTTTTCTTTCTTTCCTTTTTTTTTTTTTTCTTGAGGTACAGAAAATCTTTTAATTGTTACACCTTTGAATTTTTTCACTGACTTGATAGGGACAATGAGCAGCTTGGGTTGTGTTGAGTTCAGGAAACATTTGATGTTCAGGTGAGAGAAAAAAGGAAACAAACACTGATTATTTCTTCGGAAACAACAATTTTCCTTTGATGCCCTGAAAGAGTAATCAGCTCATCTGGTAATTCTTCTGTGGAAGTATCCAACTGATACTATGCTTTTACTGAAAGTTTCTAACCCAAGCATTCCCACTTCAACTATGAAAATATCAGAGGGCTGTAAACAAAGTAGATGCTATTTGTATCTACTTGCGCGAGTAAAGCCATGAAAAATCTGTCTGCTTTAATGCTTAGAGTCATGCTGAGAGGAAGCAGACCCTTCTTTACCATATAAAAGTCAAACTAAACAGAGTCTTTCAAAAAAACACTTTTTTTATTCCAAAACTGATCTGTCAAGTGATCAGTTAAAACTGATTAAGGTGTTTGAAACTATGCATCCTTTCAAAATAAACTTTCTAGTAAAAGTACTAATATTTCCCCATGAACTTTAGAAACTAAATAATATCAGTTTGATGTTATCCATATTTCAGTAGGAATTATTGGGAAAAATAAAAAAATAAATACAGGTAGATTTTAGCAAAACCTGTGTCATTCTAGATTATTAAGATACTTAACAAAAGCAGGTACATGAGTATAAATTCAGATATTTAATCTGTTCGGTAGATGTGAAAAAAATGTATTAGTAAAATTAATGGGAGTTTTGTTGTGGGATTTTTTTCTTATAAATGCTATACCAAAAGGTTTGTTCCTAAAATACGTGGATAGTAAAAAAATGCTTAGGTGGTTCAAGACAAGAGAAAACACTTCACTTTGTGAAAGCAATTTGCATGTTGAGAAACTTGCAGCTAGTCCTGCCCATAAAACTGTCTATACTATTTCCAGAAAATTGCATTTCTCATTAATAATTTCCATTATTTTTTTACATCTATAACTGTTGATGGTGAAATACGTTTTTTTTCCCTGCCAATACTCATAAATTTATGAAGAAAGAACTTTTTCTTATTTCCTCTGAAATTCACAATATTTTTCAGTGTTTTAAGTACTTTTCCTTTAAATGACTCTTCCATTAGCAAGTACTTAATAATCTAAATTGTCTTTTTAGAAAAATCCTGGGCTAAATCAGAATAGTAGAAAAGATACTGAATTCTGAGACCCTCAAGTCAACTTCAGTGTTTGTCTGGCTAAATGAAGGTTTAAATAAAGTACAAGTACATGATTAAATGAAGATCATTGAGAATTTTTCAGGACTTCTGAAATTTAAGCTGCATGGACAGGTCCTCAAGACCACATAGCAGTGTACTGGATCAAGGAGGCCATTAAACAACCAAGGACAAAATGACTAACCTTTTCTCCAAAGACTTTTTGATGAAATCACATTGTTGAGCTTGTATTGTCTCAAGATTTAGTGCACCTGTATCTTTAGAATAGCTAGAAAATTTTCTGAAAATAGCCCCTCCCCACAGAATTTTATGTGCACTCTGAGTCTGTAAGCCTAAGAAAAATAGAGGTTCAAAATACTTTCACACAAAGGCTGAGAGTAGCTTTATGCCAAATACGGGTAATTTGAAGTATAAATGAAATTGTTATGGATGATGAAAGTACTTAGGAGAAACAGAACCACACAATAAAACAATAAAGCATGTTCATCTTCAGCACAGATGTCTTATCTACTCACACTAGAAATGGTTTCACACCATCAGTATTCAGTCTAATGTTTGGGTTTTTTCTTATCCTTGTACTTAATAAAGTCATGAGTTTCCTCTTATAGTACTAAAGTGCATGGGGAATCTTTCCAATATTTAATGATCATACTCTCTTTCACATACATCACAATTTCAGGCTGTTTGTGTCAGGAGTTTGCTTACACTTCACCGGCAGTTTCAGGAAAATCAAAGGGGGGATTTCTTTGAGATACAGAATTATGTTCTACAATGATGAATTTATAAACATCTTAAGGTAATTTTTTTTCTTTCTTATGGTAATTATTTGCTTTGAGTAAATAAAGTTAATAAAAAAGTTAATAAAAGGGAAAGAAAAATATAGCTGATGCAAATTCTCTTTATAAAGATCTTGTTGTAGTTTTAAAGATTATATATAAATTTAAAACAACAGTATCAAACTCTGTAAATGACAGCAAAAGAAAAGATTGCAGTGGATGTGATATAAAGTTATGCTTTCCCATCTTTCTTCAGAAGAGAAGAAAAAATCATTGGAATTTATGATGGAGTGAAACAATTGGCTTTAAAGTAATTGTTCAAAGTGTTCTTGGGAAACATCATCTTATAAATAAAAGAATTAAGGATGATATACTATTAGTGCTATCTCTGTGATATAGCTTGGATACTGTACTCATTATTATAATACAGGATATTATAGTATATAATGCAGGATAATATAGGATATTATAATGTAGGATTCCTAAGTGTTTAGGTAGTAGAACTTTTACTGGAATCAGTGCTAGATATTGGATGCAGGACTTGAAGAAATACAAGTCTGTCTGCCAACAACAATAAAACAGAAGCAGATGTCCACTCCCTCAAGGGCAGTGAGTCCCTGAAGAAACAAATTAAAGAGATGGTCAATCATAAACCAGCGGGTGCTGGGTTCTACAACTGGGACAGGCAACCCTGCTTGTGTGGATAGACTTAAGTGAGACACTGAAGAGCAGCATTGAGAAAAGGACCTGGGAGTCTTGATTGTCAGAAAGTGGAACTGGATTGTCAGCAGTGTCCTGGCAGCTAAGAGGGTCAACCCTGTCCTGCAGGGGCAGACACAGCATCACCAGCCAGGCAAGGGAGGGGATTGTCCTGCTCTGCTCTGAGCTGGAGCAGCCTCACCCCGAGGGCTGGGGGCAGTTTTGGGTGCTACAATAAAAAAAAGACATTAGGATACTAGAGACCTTCCAGAGGAGGGCCATGAGAATGACGAAGAGTCTGGAGGGGCACCCTTATGAGCAGCAGCTGTTGTCACTTGGTTTATTCAACCTAGAGATGATGAGACTGAGGGAAGACATCACTGAAGTCTTCAATGTCCTCATGAGGGGAAGTGGATGGATGGATGCTGATCTCTTTACTCTTGTAACCAGTGTCAGGTTGTGAGGGAATGGCATGAAGCCGAGTGGGAGGTTTAGGCTAGATACTAGAAAAAGGTTCTTCTCATAGAGGATGTCTGGGCACTGGAACAGAGAAATAGTCATAGGACCTGACTGAGAGATTTCAAGGAGCATTTGGACAATGCTCTCAGCCACATGGTGAGATTCTTGGGGTGTCCTATATAGGGCCAGGAGTTGGGTCCAATGACCCTGGTGGGCCCCTTCCAGTTCAGTATACTCTATGATTCTGTGAGATTCTATATAATCAGCTCCTGTGTTCAATTTCTTCATGTTCCTCTTTTTAATATAATAGTATCTGATTTCTGTGCAAAGTAGGCATTGGCTATATTTCTACTGTCTGTAGACAGAGGTACATGTTTTCTCTGGTCTGGAATTTAAAATTTTCAATTTTCCTTATATTCTGTACAGTTTAAAGCATAAAGTAGCCTTGCATTGAGAGTTTACTAATCTGTACATCTATGTTTTCCTTCCTCCTTTTACTTTTTTTTTTTTTTTTTGTTAATTTAATTTGCATGCTCTTTTCTATAGAGTGGCAAAGAACCATAACATGACAATATTGTTTGGTGTTTTTTATACAGTTACACTGACATTAAAAATAACAATACAAGGGAAGTAGTTATGGCATAGCTTTCCAAGATGTAGATAACTGGAAAATTGTTCCGTGTATCTATAATGTAATTAGAAGATAATTCAGGATGCCTATAATATTCATATATGAGAAAAATAAATTATTTTGTTACAGTGAAGTAGGTAAAAGCTGAAATAGTAAAACTGATATAGAAGAGTGAAGATCACTATTAAAACATTTAGAGAAGGATTACAAAGTTTGGGATGTGTAAGCAGTATAGCGTCCCTTGAAAAAGATAAAGAAAACTGCTGTTCATTGGCAGTGCATGAAGTGATTAAAATTTTTCAGTGCAGCAGTGTAACAAGAACTGAATTACATGTTCTCAAGGAAAAAAAAGAATGCAATGGAAAAGATGGATTAAGGCACCCATATTTTTAAATTATGGCTGTAGCACATAGTATGATATCAACAGTGCACCCCAGCAGCAAAGTCCAAAATACACTGGGCTTTATGGATACAGGCATCAAGGGAAGGGATTATATTCTTTTACAACACATTCCTTAGACCATATCTGGATATTGCATTCAGTTTTGATCCCTAAAATACATGACGGGCATGGGCAGAGTGGAGTGGGTTCAGGAAATGCAACCAGGATGACGAGGCCTCGAACCCTTGCCCTGTAAGAAGAGGCTATGCCACAGTAGTGTGTGGCAAGAAGTTGAAAGGCAGTGTAACAAGCTTTAACCTGAGAGGCTCAAGCTGGAAAGGAGAAGCCTTTTTTCAAGGAGGACAGCCCAGTAGGGAAACAGGTTGTCCAGAGGCATTTTACCATTTCCATTCTTAGAAGTTTTCAAGACTCACCTGGACAAAACTCTGAGGACATTTGTATGAATTCATGATCAACCCTGCTATGAACAGGAGGTTGGGCTGCAGGCCTCCCAAAGTATCTTCCAACAGAAATTATTTCATCGTACTGAGACTGTTAACTAAAAAAATAAATGGTCATGGTTATTTGTGTTCTTCCATTATTCCCTTCACAAAGCAAATAATTTTATATCAAGCTTTTGCTTTTTTTTTTCCCCCCTGGGTTTTGTGTGCTAGATATTCTCTATATTGACAAAGTAATCTTTGTAGATTTGGTACAAGAACTTTTGTATTCCGGGCACATCACACATATTAGTAAGAAAAGGCAAGCATTTTTCACTTCATCCTGATGAAAAGAGGGAAAGCAGCTAAAATAATAGTTTAAGAAGCTGTAACAAATGAATAAAAAGGAATACAAGAGGAGAAAAGGGATTAATATTGCAGGAGACTTAGAAGTTGTTAAACACCAGACTCCAATTCTGTTAATGTTACCAAACCTTCAGCATTTAATGCTATATCAGTTTTGCACTGCAAACACAGCTACAACAGAAAAGAACAGAAGAATTTAATATTAATCTCCCCCATAGGGACCAAATCCAGAGCAGAATTCTTGCGCCAGAAGCGCAAGGTCAGTTTCTATCTGCTGAGGATCTTTCTTAGCTCAAATTTTATCCAAACTGTCCAGAAAAGTGGGGGCAATGTTCCTCTGACACAAAAAAAACAAAAAAAAAAAAAACCAAAAAAAACCAAAAAACCAAACCAAACAGACAAAAAACCCCAAAAAAAACCAAACAAAAAAAACCCCAGCATAGAACATTGTAACATGGGCATAGAGCTGAACTAACAAAAAGGTTGTTTGCAATTTATTACTGCCAACTATGCAACTGCTGCTTTGCACCTGTTCTGGGCATTGGACAGGGAGCTCTTTCCACAGTTGTAAAGAGGCATTTTTCTGTTCTATCCCAGCTGAATGTTTTTTGTGTTTTGGTTTTTGTTTTTTTTTTTAAGACATACTGGTCAACTGCAAAGACACACAAATCTGCTTGTGGCTCTAGGACTTCAATCCTAAAACTGAGTAGTTCCATTTTAGCTCCTGACATCATTACTCCATTTCTCCTATATATCAGTCCTTGGGGAAACCTTCCTAATAGCAGTTTCCAGAAGGCAAAATTTGGAAATTTGGTCTCAGCAAAACATACAGTAGTTTTGATCTTTGAGAGAAAGATCAGGGCTTTATCCCCATTTCTGCCTTTCACCAGTTTGATTTTTGACATCAATTTTCCTGTTTCTGTGGGTCTCCATATAGCTTTTGTGTTCTGGATTATACTGTGATTCCCATTTCAAAGGATTATTGCACTTATGGTTTAAAATGTTTCTTTAAGAAAACTTGTAGTATCTGTTACTTTACAGAAACAGATTTAATGCCTCTCTCACATCTAAGTAGTAACTAATAATCTACTTTTTAATTTTAATTTTTGTAGCAAAATAAGGAGGAAAAACACATGGTAATGGAGTGGGAGGTTTAGTGGAGATGGAGGATTTCTGTTTGCTCATGAGTCTTGAGAACAGAGTATGATGATAGACTACACATGTTCATTCTTGTGGCCAGAAATGTGCTCTTCCTTTTTTTTCTTTTTTTTTTTTTTCCTCTCTGTTCACTGCTCTGAGAGCACTGAGAAAGGTATAAAACTCATTTGGAATATATTAAAAAATCCTTTCTAAACATTCCAAATTAGACATTAAGAGCTGGAAACTAGCAGCGAACACAAAGAAGGTGTGTGTGTGTGTGTGTGTGTGTGTGTGTGTGTGTGTGTGTGTGTGCGCATGTGCAGGGCTACCTATGATATGATGGATTAGGTATAAAAACGTGTTGGTAATGGCAAAATATCATACCTAGAGCAGTAAGGTTAGTGTTGGAATGAGGAAACTGAAGAAAGCTGTGTACAAGGGCAGCAGCTTACACAGCATGGTAACTGAAGACAGAAAAATCTGAATAGTTTCAGGTAACATCATTATGCCATTGCATTATGTATTTCATTACTTCTGATTGCTGGTCATAAGCCTTGGAAATCAATAGCCATTACTAAAGATAAATAAATAATAGAATAACATGTTAATTCTTAAGATTTTGCCTCTGTCGCTGTAGTTGGGTAGGAGCCTTGGAGAAGTAGAGAAATTACTTGAGTCATCCAGAGAAATTCAGCTGACACAGGGCTGCTTACTGGCCCTCTGGATATGCTCTTTGATTTCTATTCAGTTTGATGGCTAAGAAATACAATTGAAATGTAACTTTGCTAATCTTCACTAAAGGAATATTGGAAAATTACTTTCAGTCTCACTTTTACAGGTACTGAACACAGAAAACTGATTTGTTACATGGTACAAAAATTCATGAAAGTCAATACAGTATTTGTATATTCATATTCTCTGTATATTATAATTTATATAATTATCAGCATTGACCATGGTCAGAGGTGTCTGTATGAATTTTTATGGTCTTTACAGAGATATAGCTTAAAATTAGGACTGTTTGCTTAAACTGATGAATTTCGCTACCTCAAATACCTGATATGTGCATAACTCACATGACTGAAAGTGTGACCAGCATATAGCAAAACTATAACTATTAAGTAACTATTAAAGTCTGCTTGGGGAATCTGCCTGGATTTTTGACACATTTTGCATGTAATACTTCATTATCATATACAGTAGATTACTTAGAAGCATGCCTCTAATTTAGGATTGCACAGTTTGTCAAAGCAAATAAAATTGGTACTTTATAACTAGTTCTTACTTTGCTCTTCTACAGCACTGTAAGTTCCATCCTCATACAGAGGCTTACTCCAGAGGAAACTGGGGGTCTGAGGCCTCAGTGTGCTTAGTCCTTATAAATCCACCAACTTCATACCTGTAGAGTTTCCCATGCAATCACAGACATTAGAGCTCTACTATTTAAACCCTTCAAAACCCATATGAAACTAATACCCAAGCCCTTTCAAAAGAGTAGTGGTACATATTGTGTGCTCATACTGGATGGATAACAGGTGCTCACCAAAGCTGCTTTGTCCCTCCCATCTTCAGCTGTACATGGGAGAGGAAATACAACAAAATCCTTATGGATTGAGATGTGGGCAGGGAGACATCACTTACTGGTTATCATCACAATCAAAATGGAGTTGACCTTGGGGAAATTAATTTAGTTTCCTTTGAATCAAATCAGAATTCAGTACTGAGAAATAACTCCAAATCTTCCCTCCCTTCTTCCCGGGTTCAACTAAATTTCTGATTTCGCTGCCTCCTCCTCCTAAAAGGTACAGAAGGACAGGAAGTGGGCTTTGCAGCCACTCCTTCCTCCCCACACTCTTAGTTACACCAATGCAGGGTCCCTCCCATAGGAGGCAGTCCTTCATGAAAAATCTGAGTATCAGTCTTCCCCACAGTCTGCGGTTCTTCATGAACTGCTGCAGCGTGGGTCCTTTCCTTTTTGAGCAGTCTTCAGGAACAGCCTGCCCCAGTGTGGCTCCTCCACGGGGCCACAAGTCCTGCCAGCAAACCTGCTCCAGTGTGGGCTTCTCTCTCCGAATGGTTAGAGGCCCTGACCAGGGAGTGTTTCAGTACAGGTTTGCTATGGGGTACCTTTGGACATATCCACCTGCTCCAGCATGGTATCCTGCAGGAGCTCTGGGTGAGTATGTGCTTCCATAATCTCAGAGTACATATTTCTATAAAGAATTAACACGAGCATGAAAGTGAAGGCAAAATTACTCTCCTTGGGAGAGTAAAGTTTCATTTTGAGGTTGAGCAAGTCAGAATGCTTCAACCAAAGCATCAAAAATTTTTAGCTTTCAAAAAATACAGTGTGCATACCTGGTGTTCTTCCTAATAACCCAAAACTTTTCCTTTTGCCCTTTTGCTTCCCTTCCAGTCCACTCCAGTGGCAGACTTGACTTTCCTCATAGTGAGCTACAATAATATGGTTATGTCTTGTCACACTTGTGTGACAAGTCTTGAAAAAATTATTAAGTGGCTTACTTAGAGTAAATAGCTTCCTAATACCTGCAATATATAATTTTAACTATTGAATTATGAAAATATATAATTTTTAAAATTCACTATAAAATGATGAAATATGCTCTAAAGTTGTAATAACACACTTGTGGTTAGATCAGTATGCCACACTATAGTTCAGAAAATCAATTTATTTCAATAGAATTTTTAGCCTGTAAGGAGTGTGAATCCTGCCTTGCAAACCTGGGAGTGAGTGGTCTTCCTCAAGGGTGAGACTACAGCATATGAATTCAAAGAAGATAGAGAATATTTCCAGCATGACACATTTGAGGTTAATGACACTTGTGTAGGTAAAGTTCCCCACGGACTGACATTTCTCCCTGATGTCAGGAATTGTATTATATACAGACTCTGAGAATTCCTGCCATAAAATTGAATCAGGAAAAAGGGATAGGCTGGGATTTATGCTTTTGACTATTACATTATACTTTCTGAATAAATCAAAACTTTAAAGCCTGTAATTTTTTTTTTCTTTTTAATGATAAATATGTTTCAAATTTACTACTGTGAAAATAATAACTATCATGATCATGTAGAAATAAGGACATGAAAAAATCCATGCAGTGTTTACTTCAGATTTTTTGGACTGGAAATATACTTCCTGTGAGTATAGTATTTGAATAAGGCTGCTAAACAGCTGATGGTATCCAAATTGTATGCAAGTTTGCACTGACACTCAAGATCAGATTTCTGCTGTAAAATGTTTAAACACTTCTCATGTCACATTCAGCAATGTAGGGATAGTAAAACAACCATGAAAACAAACTGTCCATGGATATTTAAAATTAAATTACCCATTTTCAGAATATTTGATCTGCTTTATTACCTGAAAATGCTTTAAATTTCTTGCCTATAATTTGAGTTTATTAAACTTCTGAAGGTAAGGATCTGTGTGACAGGAATAGCTGTAGTTCTGAAAAAGGAAAGAAGAGAATAGCACAGTATATAACCTTTAACTGGATAGTCAGTCTAGAATAGTGATATTTTGTTTTGACAAGTAATCAAAATGGTGATGTCACAAAAAGGTCTAATTGTCCTGCTTAAATCGCAAACAACCAATGAGCACACATATTTTCCAGCTTTGCAATCTTAAAAAGTATTGATACTTTTGGGTTTTTCTAAAACTAAACATATAAATAAAACACGTCATTTATACTCAGAATTTTTCTGGACAGAGTAACTTACAAGGAAGAGGAAATAGAGTACAGATTTAGATATGGATAATAGAGTAAAGATTATGTAGACAAGAAAGTATTATCTGCTGATAAAAATGTTATCGGCAGAGATAATAAAAAAAATGCTGAAGGCCATCCTTTCTGTGAAGTTGCTTACACGTGTCATCAGCAAAAAATTTACCTTGTGGTGGAATGTAAAATTCATGTTTTTAACCAGAAAGAAAGATATTTATTTCACAGTTATACCTTTTTGATGTTGCCTTATTTTATAATACAGTTAATATAAGTCCTGAAGGATAAAAGGAAGGACTAAAGTCAAAAGTCACATTAACAAAATAGTCTATAGTGTCAATTACAAGTCTGTTGCTAAAATGTAGAAAGAATCAGTTTTCAGTTTGATAAAAGACACAAAATATACTAAAAAAATCTCTTACACATATGTTAGTACAGTAAGATTATCAATATTATTTTTACCTTTGTGATGAAGTTTTTTTTCCTCTGCCCCTTAAAATATCAAAATATTTATGGAAGAAAATTTCCATAGCATTAACACACCTTTAAAGCTTTAGCTTAATCATTACACAGTCACAGAATCACAGAATCACAGAATCTCAGAATTACCAGGTTGGAAGAGACCTTCAAGATCATCGAGTCCAACCTCTGTCCTAACACCTCAACTAAACTAAACTATGGCACCAAGTGCCACATCCAGTCTCTTTTTAAACACATCCAGTCTTCTTATTGCATATTTGAATTGTTAGAATTCCTAGCTTGAAGACTTATCCATTAGCCTAATGTATTTTTATTTATACTTCTAGTAAGATATCCAAATGTAATTAAAACAAATGTGATGCTTTGAATATGATATACTTTCTAATGCAATATTTTCATGATGTAGCAGATAGGGGACAATAAAAGCTAAAACTCATCCAAACTGTTTAGTAGGTATTATTTAGCAGTACAAAATACGCTTACAGAAAGTATTTCAGTTGTATTTGTAAGGAACTGACTTAATACAGATTTCTTATACAACAGCACAGACTAGTGGCTCAGCAAGGCAGCAAGTCTTCCTTTTCCTTTAAGCAATATTAAATTAAGGTGGCTGAGATCATGGGCTATAGAAAGTCTGATTGTTTCTGGTTTTCTAATTCATTCATTGCTTCTGACAGGACTGGACACTTTCAAAATAAATCGAGGGGCTAAATACAAAGTTCTTTTACAAAGAGACAAGTTTTTTGTGCTGTAAGAGATTGAACCTGCCTTGCACATTTTTTAATGTTTTTTTACAAGGAACAGCTTTGTCCATATTGAGTAGTTTCTCAATTTCTTGCAGAAGTGTGTAACAGATTCACTGCATCGTTACATAAAATTAAAGAAAGATGTTTTTCAAAAGTTCTTGATCTTTTTGATACTTCTAGACAAAAAGTCTGCATAACATTTGTCTATGCATACCTTGAAAATGAGTGTGCCTCTGATGTTCAAAGTTTTCTTAAGTCTTCTAGACTTCATTAATTGAGGTTAGTAACTTAACCTGAATGTAGGAATTTTAATCATAATGATTTCACCAGACTAGGGGGAAATAAATTATTCCCCACGCAGTTTAAATTGCAATATAATTTGGTGTAAATTTTCTTGGGACAGCAAATACTTCAGGCATGATAGCCTGATATTAATCTATCATTTGATTACATAGTCATAGTTCCTCTTACCATACTTTTGCACTGTGTATTTATATTATTCTGAGTGCTTCAACTGGCTTTATTTCCTCATCCTAGCTGGTTTAATTTCCACTCCATCTTGCCATGCAAATTCTTCCCAGATAGATAATTTCTAGGCAAATTAAAATAGGCTAATGAAATTAAAATATAACAGTAGAGTTCTGGTAGTCTCAAGGCATCTGGTAGTCTCAAGACTACCCATGTTTTTGGGTTTTTTTGTGTTTTTTGGTTTTTGGTTTTTTTTAGGAATATACATGCCTATAGGTATTCTGGCAAAAATTTGCAAACCTGTGAGGCTGTGTACTCGCATCCAAATCTCAGTTCCGTCTAAATAATTCACCTCTAACTTGGCTGTCTTGAAATCCTCAGGTATATTTAAAATTAACTCTTACAAGCATTTGGCTGGGAAGAAATACTGAATGTTGTCTGAATTTGGGACCATATATAAGTGAAACTGAACGGAGAATAAATACAGGAAAGCTCTTAAAAATGTCCAGTGCTTTGTAAGCTACCTGGAACTGTTATTCTAACATTCAATATCAAACTTCTTTGCACTGCTAACTGCTCTGTGTGTTTTGGGACCTAAAGAGCAGTCTCCTGGCAGGTGGACAAAACTAGTGTATTTTGTTTTTGTTTTTATTCATTTGTTTCTTCCTTTCTGAAACTGCCAACTATTAAAGAAATCTGGGTATTCACTGTGAGGTTCCTGCTACCTACCCATTTACATCAGGGTTTTTTGGACCAATATTTTTTGAAACCATAATGAATAAAACTGCAGCACTGAGATTTATACTATAAAATAAAGAAAAAGTTTGTCTGCAAATGCCTCTTTTTTCTTTAATGTCCCTCTCCTTTTTCATCTTCTGTTCTCCCAGTTTTGGAGGGATTTATGCTCTCTAGTTCACATTTATGAATATGACTTTATTACAGAGTCCTCCATCCAGACCTTGAATTGCAAGGAGATTTAGGTCCACATTTCCATAATTTTACACTCTTGATGCCATTAGAATAATGATCATTTCGATGGATACACAGGTGTTAATTACCTAAATTTTGTCAATGGTAATAGTTTTAATCTTTCATTAGGTTACTCATGAACGAAAAAAAAGAACAACCCTTCAGTTTCATTTATTTTAGTCATGAAAGGAATCCTTCCAGCAGATGGCAGCAACTCTCCACGTACCCCAATTCTGAGTGAAATTGTGTAATCATATTAAGCACAAACTCCATTAAGTTGTTTTTATTTTTTTTTACCAGCTGATGGCTGAATTGCTTACACGGACTATTCTTTTCCAGTTTTAATTTTCAAGATGACCAAGCACAACTGGTATCACTAAGTTGTCTGAATAGCCAAGCCAAGAGGCATCTGTTACATCGTAATTGGTTTACCATATTGACAATTCAGATAAAGGAAGGTGGACCAAAGCTGTAGCTAAATTTGCATTTAGGAGACAGGGTGCACTGCTTAAACTGAACTTAAACTAAACTTGCTTAAACAGCTGCAAGAATCTGGAACTATTCTGGCTTTTACTGAGCATCTGTAAGGATTTCCTTGCAGTAAACTTGTCATTCATAGTCATTTTTCTTACCTGGCACTAGTGTAAGTAGTAATGGACGGGACATACACAGCTTTCCTAAAGGACAGTCTTGCTCAGGCATTCTTCTCTATTCACAGAAGATCATAAGCTCTTCCTGTTCAACGGATACTGTCAAATAGGGTATTTAAAAATACTCACTCAAGTTAAGTGTATGCTGCCTCTCCCTATAAATTATTAACTCATCTTATTTTAAATGTCTTTTAAAAAGAGTGATAGTGACTCTTTTCTTCTGCTTAATAAAACCCCATCAACTACGGAGACAGTAACTGCCTGTGGCACTGTCCTATAGTTTATTCAGCTATGCATAGACTTAACTTGATCATGCAAATAATCCCTCTTCTGCAGAGTTTCTTGTTTAACTATATACTCTAGGATGTTTAATATACTCTAGGATGTTGCTGATTACAATTAAACTATGCTTATACACAAAAAGCATGATCAAAAATACATATGTAATACAAGGATTATATATGATTCTTCCATTGCCATCAACTTTCTTGTTATTTGATATTTAAAGGACTTGTGAGTAAAGCAAAAGCCAGTTAACAATGCAAAAGTCTATTCTGATTTTTTGGCAAATATGAGAGATAAAAAATACTTTGCTTACTTTAAAACAATGCAGCTCTAATCCATATTTCAACATGATAATTAATACAACACAGCATTTTATTTATTGCAGAATTTTGGGGGTTTTTTAGCCTAAAAATGGAAGTTGCATTTTAAAACCAGGTATTATGAAAAGACTTACATTAGAAAACATGAATTTTTGTTAAAGTACTGCTAAAGACCTTTCAGTTATCCACTGACAGTTTTTTAACTTTGTATGTAGAATGGATATACCAGGGAAATTTTAGTCTGTTAACCATTAAATAAACTTTTCTGATTTTATAGCCTAAGCAAGCATTACTATTTAGTTGGTAAGGGCTGCATTTTTTTTTTGTAAAATTTTTTTTTTTCTTGCCAAGTAGATTTGGATGACTTTGAAGAACTCCTGACCCTTTTCCTTTTAACCCCCATTTGCTATCATTTGTGGTGTAAGATCACCTTTATCAATTGTCTGTAGAAAACTGTTATATTTAAAAAGTCTTAGAGAGATAGGGTACAGATGTGAGATTATGTGATAAGAGAGGAATAGGCAAATAACACTTCGGCCTTTATTTGCAAACCTGTCTCTTGGAAACTTTGGTTTCACTCAGTACTGGACCACATGATCACTTAAAGGACTTAAAGTAGGGTTCTCAATTTTCAAACACTCATGAATAATTTTGCAGTGGGCAATTCTCTTCATATATTTATATTTTTGAAAAATGTACTGTATAAGGATAGAACATTTAATAGATATATGATTTTTTTCCTACAAAACTTTCTGATCCAAATTTATTTGACTTGTTTGAAATTTTCCAAAATATGTCAGATGTTTTATTTAGACAGTAGAAAAAGACAGAAGGAAAAAACCCCAATTAAAACCAACAACAACAAGTGGTAGAATCATTGCACAAAAGGGAAAGATTTACTGCAGTGCTGTTCCAAGATATATTTTATAACTTATTCTTCATCTATGCCCAGAAGAAATAATGGTAACATTTCCAGTGGATTTTAAGTTGGGTTCTTTTTTTGTTTAGTTGGTTGGTTTTGGGGTTTTTTAATGTTTTTTTGTTTGTTTGTTTGTTTATTTGTTTATTTGTTTTTGTTTGGGGGTTTTTTGGGGGGGTGTTGTTGTTTTTTGTTTATTGGGGTTTTTTGGTGGTGACACTCCACCCACCATTAATTTTTATCTTTCTGTGAATTCATTTTACCAATACCTGTTTTGTAGATTTTGGGTGATATATAAGTTGACATTAGTAGCAGATTTTTCTTATTATTTTATTGGCATTGCTGAACAATTTCTGTGGGATAATGTGCCATTTTCATAAAGGCCAAATGCTGTTGTGTACTATTTGCATTCATTAGACACATAAAGGAAACAACATAACAGAATTTTTTTAAAAAAAGCAATTGAAAACAAAAAAAATAGAAACAAAATATTTTTAAATGGATAAAAAAGTAAATGCAGTAAGAGAAGGAAATTTGTATATGCATCTTATTTACAAAATTCTTAATTATACCAAGAACATTGGTGTGTTTCATGAAAGGACAACTTTTAGCTATATTTCAAATACTGAGCATTGTTCCTACCAGTTTCTCCAAGGCACAGGTTAGCTCATATAAAGTAGTTATTTTAGCTGTGATGTCTTCTAGGTCTGGAACCCTGAGAAAATGTTTGTAAACAGTTTTCACCCTACAAAGTTTACTGATTTTTATTTCTTATGGTTTAGGAGCTCTTTTTACAGCTTGGGTTTGCTTCAGCACAGGAATAGAAATTGTCAAATTTTGTGAAATGCAAGGTAAAACAAAACTGATGCTATTCTAATAGGTGTAAAAGGGTTAAACACATTTTCCCTTTATCTCTCTGCAGGGTCCTGTTTACTAGATCTTAAATCTCTTCCAAATAGCAGCCTGAAACCCCTCTATTTTGCTTCCTACTATATTCCCACTGGGGCAATGCCGTGTTTCTTGATATTATTCTTCATCGTGCTACCTCTTAATAGAATACTACTGAAAATGACTGTACGGAGGATAAACACTGATTCACTTGGCTGTAAAGTCGTTCCTGGAAGACTGCCTGCTTGTGCTGTACCGTTAAGAAGGAGACTGTGTTTCAGTCTGCTTGTGAAAATGAGATTAGGCAAGTGAGAGGTCTTAAGAGATCTCTTAGCTTCATCACCAGCTATTGTCTTTCTGGACTAAATACACAGGTGAGATTGAATGGCCAGGATTAATCATGAATGAGGGATCAGAAAAAATATTCAGAAGATATTTGAGGTAAAACACATCAGATATGAAATCTTTAATCAACTTTTTTTGTTATCCTTCATGTGCATGTACACCACTACTTGTAGAAGTGGGAAATACTCCAGCTCTTTTAGACCAGTACTTATTTATCCTGGTTTATCTAGTCTTTTTGAAAGACATTATGGTTTTGTTCTCTAGGGAAACTACTTGAACTAAATTAGGTACCAGATTTTCTGAATATTGAAAATCCTGATTTTAATATCATTCTTCACACTTCCATGTTTTAATTTAAGGGGTGTATATTTTCCCTCCTCTTTCATGTTGCTGCTTAGAGTCAAAGACACATTCTTTATTGAATAAAAGCAAGTGGTTAGATAAGAAATATTTTACTCTAAACTTTATTTGAGAAGTACATATTTTTCACACTTCATATTTCTAAGGATGACAGTAAACAAGGTGTATTTACACATCCTAAGAATGACTGTCAGATGTTGTTGATGGCAGTTACTGTATCAGCAAAGAGAAAATTGCTCTTAATAAGAAAACAAGTTTTGACAGTATAATCTCTTTGTCAAAAATTGCTTTCAGTTCTATGGGGGAAAATAAAACACTGTGAAAGGAGAATTTAAAGTATATACCAATATTTTATGCAATATTTCATTCCTTTAAACATTATCTATAATGATAGAAGCATGGAGTCTACTCTCTGGCAATAATTCTAAATCAGACTAACCACCTCCAGCCTGTAGAAGATTGAACTTCTAGCTCAACTATCTTGCTTATAATGAACCTGATATTCCATTTTTACAGTGCTTCCATCTTTAAAGATTTTCTACATATTCTTTAGTCTAAATCTGAAGTTATCTAATGCTACAGTGTAATGTTGGTGCAAGTTTCCAGCGTCTTAATGATGTTACTCAGAACTAGGCTATCCCAGCATGACAGTTGTTGGCAACGAGTTAATTATAAGTCTGTTACTTAATTCCTTCTCTCTACTTTTTGAATTTGAGTGTAGGTGTTTCTTTCCTTTCTAGAGCACAGAAGGGAATTCTTGTTCATGAGTCCGTATAGGACCTCATTTACTATTCTGTGACATACCATATCCACATATACAACCAGACTCTTTCCCTTAAAAAAAAAAAAAAAAAAAAAAAAAAAGGGCTTGACTACAATATCATTTGTCTTGACAGGCTTTTCAGTAGTTAAAGAGCTTTGTCTGTCCCTGACTGTGACCTTCAAATACCTGAGAGGGGGTTTTCTTTTGAAAAAAACAAGCTACTATCTAGTTACCATAAAAAGTACCAAATCATATGCTTCTGCTCTTTTCCCTATCCAAGTGTAACAGCTATCAGACTGCCATCAA
Organism: Petroica traversi; assembly: GCA_025920805.1. NCBI lineage: Eukaryota > Metazoa > Chordata > Aves > Passeriformes > Petroicidae > Petroica > Petroica traversi. The sequence goes on from JAHLSL010012977.1 coordinate 33,112, forward strand.
AAAGGCAAACTTGCAGAAAATGAGACTCTTTTTTCCCAAGTATCACTGCTGAGCTCTTTAGTCTCATGAACTCTGTCAGAGGAATAACAGTGGACAGGGCAGAAAAGCATGACAGGATTATAGTCTATTTATTCCATGTTAGCTGTTAGCTTTACCTACCTAAGACATGGAATACAATGGATGTCCATTTTCATTATTTCTGTACAAGAGTGATAATGAAGAAGACTAAAGGACAACCGCAAGAGAATTAGCCTTAATGAGGTCAAATTGAAATAAGTTACTTTCATTTCCACAGGTTCACATGCTTTCACAGTATTCTTCAATGAATTTATTTACATGGCATGTCAGTGACATAGCAGAAGACTGTCAACTCCATTTACCAGTGACAAACCAGAGAGAGGCCTGGCTATGGTCATGCAGAATCTAACAGCAATGTCTGTCTCCAAAATCCGCTGGCAGATACTCAGCACAGACCACATCTTTTCTCTCATCAGCTTTTAGCATTGTGTGACGCAGACTTAGAAACAAAGTTTAGGAACTGTGATATCTGCTTTTTTATATTTTCTATTTAAAGACAAGAAATAAAGATTCTGGAGACGTAAGAGATTTTTTAGGGGAAGGAGTGTTTTTGTAAAAAATTTAACAGTCATTTTATAAGTTATTTTATTTTGAAGCAGGAACGAGCCTATTTTTCCTGTGGGGCTGTATAGCAACATTATTCCCTTGATTTTTTTAGCAATGTAACCCACTGTCATCTTCTTTTTTTCTCTTTTTTTTTTTTTTCAGAAATCCGGATAGATGAGTTTCTAGACCTACCCTATGATATTCAGATATGCTGTTGATTTTGTCAGTTTTTGAGGTTTAATCTATGGTATAAACTCAAAGCTATGCTGATTATACTGAGATCTTCTGTACTGAAATGAAAACTGAATTAGGCCTATTTGTGAAACTGTTAAAAGAAATTGAGTAAGAATAGAAAGGAGCCATGGAATGGTCGTTAGAAAAAAAACAGTGCTGGGGAAGAGGGAGGTGAAAGCCATGCACGCCCTCTAATACAGGAAAAAGTTAGTCTTACTAAACTTCTATCCCAACTAAAGCTCTGCAGTAGTTCTTCCTCTTTCTTTTAAATGTACACAGAATGTGTTTATTACTCTTCAAGAAAACAACCATGAATTAATCTGTATAAACTGAGCTTAACAAATTAGAATATTAAGCATATCTTTTAGGCAATATTTTTACTTTTTGTGGTTGGAATTGCTGTTTTTTTAGGAAAAGTTGAAGAAAAATAGTACTATTAACAGAAAGGGAAAGTACTGAATGTGAAAACAGTCTTTCAGTGAAGTGGACAGGTTCATAATTTTCAGGTGATGAATGCCCATGTAATTGGACCAAGCAAATTCAATACAGGCAACTAAAATATATAGCATAGAGTAAGAAAAGAGAACTGATAAAAGAATAGAGGAATCTTATATTTGCAGGAAGCGTCTTGTATTTGCGTATGTTTTTATGAAAAAGGACTGATGCACAGTGCACCAGTTCTCAGGGCATATTTTATGAGTTCATATTGCTTAATCAGCATTCATATGATGTGATGATTAATTAAGCAACTTAAGTAAAATAAATAAATAAATAACTGATGCTTTTATAACGGAAATGCTAACCTGTGTACAGTGTCAGCCTAATAAATCCCATAAACACAGAAACGTTAAAATGTAATGAAATATGTATTCCAGGTAGTCATTTGAACCATGTCATTAAGCCTTCAGCACTCACAACATTTTTATTTGTGTTTTTCTGTTCATTCTTCTTCCAGCCTGACTGTGGAAAATAAAGCAGATATTGAAATGCTTGACGTAAAAATTATTCACTCAGTCCATTGTCGTATACAGCCATGTTTAACTACATTTAAAGGCCCTGCAAGATCATCTTGAATAAATGCTCCAAACCAAATGTTCCCCTTATATTTTCTACTAATTAAGATTTGCTTATAACAAAAGTTCTCTACCTGCCTATTTTCATCAATTCTCTTCATGTTGCATATGCAGTGAATTGAAAAAAAAAAAAAAAACAAAACCCCAAACCATTAAAATAATTACTGTATTATGACAAAAATAGAATAGTTTCAGGGAAGAGAATTTTTAGGGTGAAACATTCTTGATCACAGTTGGTCATTTATTGCTATTTACTTCTATTCTTTGGTAAATAATTTAGGAATATTGTGATTTCTGAATGTCATGACTGAGATACATAAAATGTGGTTATCAACATCTATTACATAGACTGTCTAGTGAGTGGATAAAACACAAACTCATGTGAATAAAATACCACAGTATCACAGAGTGGTCAAGGTTGCATCTGGGCCAACCTTTCTGCTGAAGCAGAGCTACTGAAAGCAGGTTTCCCAAGACCATGTCCATATGGCTTTTCAGTGTTTCCAAGATGAATATTCCACAGTCATTTCTAGGCAAAGGCAAACTGCTTCAGTATTCATTTACAGTAAAAAAAAACCTGTTTTCTGATATTCATACAGCTTCCTGTGTATCCTTTTTCCCTTTGATTTTTGTCCTGTGATTGGACACCAAATAAAACAGCCTCCATGTTTGCATCTTCCCTTCAGTTGTTTTTATGTGTTGATGAGTTTTCCCTTGAGCCTTCTGTCCAGATTGAGCAGTTCTAACTCTCCCAGCCTTACCACAAAGGAAAGATCACAGAATCACAGAGTCATTGAATGATTAGGATTAGAAGAGACCTTGAATATCTTCTAGATGCAGTCCTCCTTCCTGGGTCGCCTTCCATTAGACCAGAGCCACATCCAACCTGGCCTTGTACTCTTTCACATATGGGGACAACAAATTCCTTCATAATATCTAACCTGAATATACATTCCTTCAACTTAAGGCCATTACCCCTGGACCTATTACTACATGCCCTTGTCAAAATTCCATCTTCAGCCCCCTTGAAAGACTCCTTCAGATACTGGAAGGTGCTACAAACTCTCCCCAAAGCCTTGTTCTCTGGATTGAGCAGCCACAGCTCTCTCAGACTATCTTCATTGAAGAGATGCCCCAGTCCTGTGGTGAATTTAGTATCTCTCTTCAGGGCTTGTTCCAACAGGACCACACCTTTCTTTTGCTGGGGCCCCCCACACTTGGATGTACTACTCCAGGTGGGGTGTCATAAGAGCAGTGCAGAGGGCTCCAGTTCTGTTTTCATATACTAAGGAAATTTACCAAATGACTATCAGAGCAAATACTATATGTTTCAGGGATATGTTTGGTGCATTTAAAGAGCTAATAGCATAAGTTCAGTTATGAAACAATATTTTTACTCTAAAATTCGTACGTTGAGAAAGGGTTGGTCTAGTGCAGTGACAAAGCGAGAAAGTGTTTATGACTAAGACAATGTGTTTGAAACACCGTTGTTTCATAACCATTTCAATCAAATACAGATAACTGCAGTACAAATAATTGTGTATGACTATGATTTATATTCTTTCACATCAGAGTTACTCTAGAAATTCCCCATTATTTTGCTGATTTTCAGTGATTAGTGTTTGCAGAAGTTATTGTTCACAATATTTAACTTTTTTTTCCTTGATCCCTTCAGAATTTATTGGTGTTGCTGTAAAAAAGCAAATAAAACATCTTTGATTTTCTGTTTCAGGGAAATCTTGAAGAGTCTTACACTTTTAATCCTCCAATCGTCAGCTGTGGTATGAGGACATTCTGGTGAGGTGGTAAGTTGGTGTTAGATCTATTACTTTGATCACCTGAATCATCATTTCAGATTTAACTTCAGTATCAATAGCTCTCTGACAAACATGTCTTCCAGGAGCTCTTGGCAAATTTCCAAAACTGCAAATCTATAATTGATTTCATATGTAGGAAGTCTGAATCACAGAGGTCTCAGATTATTTCCATATTTACAAATCAACTTTATATCATATGGACAGAGCAGTTGATTCCTACATGTTCAATTCCTATTTAACAGAAATCGTGGGTTCCAACACATCTGGAAATCTGTGTGATTATTGTAATTAGTTTAGTAGAGCATGAGACGCTCAGGAATGTTAAATATTGTCAGGTTTCCAAATTTCAGTATCTATTTTGTCGACTACTTGTCAGATTTCTTCCAGAATATTCCATCCCTCTAAAACTCTAAAGTCTCTAAAAGCTTTTTTATTTTCTTCTGACTGCAAAGAAGGCTTATAGATCTAAGAGGTCATTGCAACCTGTCAATGTCCCCTGGAGTAGCAACTTTTACAAAGCTCTAAGAAATTACATCATAGCTTCTTTTGATCTTAGCAACATTCTAGTGACTCTTTGATAGTAATCTACGCTTTAACAGGGAATTTTCATCTGAAATAGGATAACTTTTAACTTTTATATTTCAATACTGACTAGTGACAACAGAAACAAAAGTTACTTATTTTTATGTGTTAAAAAGTTCTGAATATTGAAGCACCCAATGCCTGTGAGTCATGTTTCAGACAATTGTGTCTCATGTCCCCCAGCCTTAAGGTACTATGCTCATTTTTCCTTCATTATAAAGTCAAAGTTTGTGCAACTGTTGGAGCTGGAGTGCTGTAAAAAAAATCTTCATCTTTCAATGAAATGTCATGTGAGTTTTGCTAGGCTAGATAGTTGTGAAACCACAAGAATGGTTTCACAACTCTAGCTATATGTAATTGTTTTATGAAAAAGACTCGTGTTCCAGAATTTAATGAGTACAAGAAAACCTTTCAAAACTCTAGATCCTAAGAAGAATAAAATTCTATATGTTATTTCATATTCTACAGACATAGAAATGGTCATTACATTTTGTACATCAATTGCAGAGTAGGACCACTGATTAGCATAGATTCTAATTTTCTGCTCTCTTGTTGTTTTATGGAGAATTTTCAAAGTAAACAAGAAAAATTATTTCTGAGTCTAATATATGAAGTTAACCCAGCCCATAGTCTGTTACTTTTTAAACCAGGAAGGTATTTGTTCTTATCAGTCTTCTGAGTAAGTTTTTCTTTGTGATATCTTTGAAATATGTCACTAACTACACTGAAATCTAAAAGAAGTGATGTCACACAAGCATGTCTATTTTTGGAGTAAATACCAATGAGTAAATTCCATTTTGATACAAAATTTCCTTTTCAAGGTGTTTTTCTTTCCTTGCCTTTGAAAATGCGCAACAGATGAAAGTGTCATCTAAATTGTGTCACTGGGTCATCCTCTTACATCATTTTCTTATCTAAAATATAAATTACTTTTATTCAAAGTAATAAAATTATCCATTTATATTGGTGTTTCCTACTGTAAAAACACAAGTCGTTCAGATGCAATAATGTTTTTTATCCAAATTAATAAACACATTCTCAGAATAAATTCACATTCTTAAAGTAAAATCTAATAAATACAAATTGATTTATTTCTGCAGTCTCTTGAAGTAGTACCTTTTTTTTTAATAAATAAATGTGAACTATTTATAATATTTTTATTTCCCAGCTGAAGAATTTTTGATTTTGGTTAGATTCTCACTTCTTCAAGACTGCACATCTGAAATAAATATAACTTCCTTGGCCAAAATCCTGTCACTTTATCAAATGCAAGAAATTTCCTTGAGTGAAAAAAAATTGAAAATTAAAAATGGGGGGGTGGGAGGTGACAAATTTATAGCAAAGTTTCAGTGGTTTAATATTTGTGTTAGTTTAAGAATTCTGTATTTGTGGCATATATAAATAATATACAATTTTTAAACTTCTGTTCATTTTCATTTCAGATATTATTGAAAGAAATAAATCCAAATTGTGCAAACTTTATCTCTTACAGAAAAGTCTTTAGCAAAACTTCATAATCATAGAAAAGACTGCTGAAAAATGAATAGTGGTTGCTTCTTTTATGTATTGATTTCTTTTAAACAGAAATTCAGTGCTTTTTTTCCTTTGCTTGGTGAGCACAGTTTCAGCCGTGAAAACGTCAGCATAAATTTCTCAAGGGTGAAATTTTGATAGTGCAGAAATATAAAGCATGTGCCTCACACTTCAGTGTGTCTCAGATTCCATATTTAAATTTGGATGAACAGAGATATGTCTGTGGCACTTTCATGATAATTAAGATACATGCAAGAGGAGACAATGCATTTCAATATTTAGAATTAATTTGTTGCGATTGATGACAAAGATGAAAACTCTAGATACAGGCATATAAGATGCGGTCTATTACTTTTTTGATCATGGAGTTAAAGGAGGCAATTATTTTTTTAGCCATTTTTGAAGAAAATCATATTATTAATGAGAATATATGAGTATTAAAGTTCTTAACACTATCAGTTCAATAACTTGGCAAGATAGAATGTTCAAGCTTTAACCTCTAGCCCATATTATTGAAGCCAATTTAGATTTGTTCAGTTTGAACATTCTTTTAGTTTGATAGTTATTTGGCTGGCCGAAATGAGATGATAGAATGGGTTCAAATGCTGAGGATAAAGGACTACATAACAAAAAATTGTGTGTTATGACAACAGTTCACATCTCACAATCACACAGAAAGGTCAAAGATCAGACATCTATGAAGAGTCAACTGCACCTTAAGTCAATAAGCAGTTTTGAGTCTTGTGGCTCAAGACGGATGAGGAACCCTGGAAAAGAAGTGAAACTCCCATGCCCAGGCAATACTGTAGCTCTGGTTTAAAAAATTCTGGTTCATTTAGCTACCTACCATCAGTACAAAATTCACTAACTGCTTAATCAACCTCAAAATTATGAGAAAAGAACCTCATTTTCTCATAAAAACCTATATTATTCATAAAAATATTCTTACTGAACCTGAGAATAACATAAGACAAGCAGTCATTTCTAATGAAGGAATAGTGATTAAGAAAGCAACCTCATGGAATTGCAAAAAACCTCAATACAGTATAGAAATATTGCCAATGAAAATATTTTTGTACACAAAATTATATGTGCTTCAAGTAATTTAGTTCTTCTGGAGTTCTTTCATTGTGTATATAGAAACTAGAATAAACAAAATTTTCATGGACTAGTCAGGCCAGATGATTTTCAGTAAAATGAAAGGGAAAACATTTTAAATCGGCATTTTTCTTTTCAAGAAAATATTGGTATTACTCCCAAATATGCAACATACAGCAAATAGTAGTGCAATGAAATATATAATACATGTAAGTATTTCTCAGTAGCTGTGTAGTAGCCATAGTAGTTGAGTCACAAAAGGCAATCTACAGTTACAAACACAGAGTTTATAATAATTTGATATCAATAAAAAGGAAAATGTTGCTTCTTTGGAACTAAAATTTTACTTTATATAACCAGGTAATTCGGAACAGGATCTGTGGTCTAATTTTAGCATGTTTGTAGTACTTGCTCTTTTATCGTAAGTCAGTTTATTGAGAGACAGAACTTTTTTAAAAACATTTTTAGTGAAACCTGTTGTTGTAAATATATATATATATCAACCTTCCATTATAAATAGTGTATGTATATTGTATAATCATGAGTTCAAAAATGTGAGAATATTTTCCTAGATGTTAGGATTATTTAAAGAAAAGGTATTTATTGTTCCACAAAAGACATTTTAAGATCCCCTATAATTTTGAGGACTCTATTATCTGGCCAGAGTTCTGTATGCCTAAAGATTAATTCATTATTCATAGAGAACACCTTTTTGTCTGAATTTTTTGGTGTGGAAATGGCCAAAACTTTGTAGCAAAAGAGCTTATTTTCCCTCCGTGTATTCTTGGCAGAGAACAGTATCGTTTAGAAACATAAAAAAAAAGAAAAAGAAATAATATCTTGTTAAAATCCTTGCTCAGTAAATTTGAATGGTTTTTTGTTGTTATGGTTCTAGTTTTAATTTTCAAATTTATGTAATATTAGAATATTTTATTTTATTGTCACTGAAAGCAGCAGTCATTACACGCAACTAAGTATAAAATACTTCTAAATCTAAACTTCAGCATACTTCTAAATCAAGTTGATTTTTATGCTTTTTCATGGAGTTAATTGATAATCACAGAATGGGTCAGAGCAGAAATGGCTACAGTGGGTACTCCATTCCAACTTCCCTGCTCAAGCAGGGTCATCCCAGAGTACATGGCACAGGATTGTTTCCAGACAGTTCTTCAGCATCCTCAGTGACGGAGACTCCATACCATCTCTGGGCAATCTCTTCGAATGCATAGTTACCCATACAGTGAAGCAGTTCCTCACATTCAGGTGGAACTCCTCAGTTTCTGTTCATTGCCTCTTGTCCTATTGCTTGGCACCCCTGAACAGAGCCTGGCTCCATTGTCTTATCACCCTCCCTTCAGATACTTATAGACATTGACAAGGTCCCCTCTCAGTTGTCTCTTTGAAGCCCGGATCCCTCAGCCCTTCCTTATTTGAGAGATGTTCCAGTCCTTTAATCATCTTTGGAACCCTCCACTGGACCCATTCCAGGAGCTCCATGTCTCCCCTGCACTGAGGAGCCCAGAACTGGACACAGCACTTCAGCTGAGGCTTCACCAGGCCAGAGGGGAGGGTCAGGATCACCTCCTTCGACCAGCTGGCAGTGCTCTTCCTAATGAACTCCAAGAAACCACTGGCCTTCTTGGCCACCAGGGACACACTGCTGGCTCAGGGAATGCTTGCTGTCCACCAGGGCCTTCAGGTCCTCCCCCACAGAACTGCTTCTCAGTAGATCAGCCCCCAGCCTGTGTGCCCAGGGTTATCCTTCCCCAGATGCAGGACTCTGCATTTACCTTTGATGAATTCTAGACAGTTTCTCTCTGCCCATCTTTCCTCCCTACTGAGGGCCTTCTGAAGGGCCCTATGGGCTATCAGCCACTGCTCCCAGCTCTGTGTTAGCAATGAACTTGCTGAGGAGGCATCTGCCTCTTCATTCGAATGTCTGATGAGTAAGTTAAACAATACTAGGCCCAGTATTGAACCTTGGGGATATCTCCTGTGACAGATATCCCCTGACTAAAGACCCCTGAGATCTCCCATTCAGCCACCTCAGCTCTCAATCCCTCTCACTGTCCACCCTTCTAACCCACACTTCCTGAGTCTACCTATGAGGATGTTGTCAGAGAGTGTCAAAAGACTCGGTGATGTTGAGGTAGACAATGTCCACCGCTCTCCCCTCATCCATCCAGTTACTTGTCTCATCATGGAAAGTTGTTCAGACATGACTTGTCTTTACTGAATCCATGCTGACTCCTGATCAGCTTCTTACTTTCCATGTGGTAGACATGGACTGCAGAATGAGGCACTCACTCCGTCACCTTTCCAGGGATTGAGGTGAGGTTGACTGGGCAGTAGTTCCCTGGGTCCTCTCTTGTGCCCTTTTGGAAGGGTGACATTTCCAGTCCTCAGCTAGTTCTCCAGATCTTCATGACCTTTCAAAGATTGTCATGGGCAGCCTGTCTAGGATGTCCAACAGCTCTTTCAGCACTTCATAATGCTGGGTTCATAATGCCGCTTCAGGACCTATGGAATTGTGAACATCATATTTTCCTGACTCTGACCCAGTCCTCTGTGACCAAGGGAAAAATTTTCTTCCAACATTCATTTACCCTTGTCTCCTGGGTCAGAAGTTCCTGGAGTCTGGTCTCATCAGTGAAGACTGATGCAAAGAAGATATTCAATAACTCTGCCTTCTCTACATCCTGTTGCCAGGGTATCCTCTCCATTTACCAATGGGCTGATATTCTCTTTTACTTTTCTTTTGTAACTGACGCGTTTGAAAACTCTTTGTTGTTTTTTGTTTTTTTGGGGTTTTTTTCATTCTTGGGCAAATGTAATCCTACATGCACCTTGGCCTTTCTAGTCTCATTTCTACTTTGATCACCTCATACATAAACTTTAGGGATTTTTGGGCAATAGCACATAACCCTGTGACCCTGAAATAGGATGTTCTAAAAACAGGAAGAATTGCTTATGAGATATGTTAGCAATTATAGTGACAGTTCTAAAACTGGAACACATTAGCCCTTTTGGTTTTTTTTAGCCCCACAGGTTGAAATGTGTTTACCTAATTTGTTGTAATATATTAAACAAATACAAGATTTATAATTCCAGAAACATGAAAGAAGAAGAATGACTTGGATTTAGAGTTCTGCTCTAAAAGTTTTTGTCATTCGTTGTGTACCACTTCCTATAATTCATTCATTTGGACTAGTGGAGCCATGAAACAGATTTGCTGAAAGTAGGATGACTGGTACCTACCTTATTGTAATGCTTCTGGTAAGTCCCATATTATCCAAATATAATAAACAGATTTTTCAATACCATAAAGTACTTTTATGACTCAATAACAGAGATTAACTATTCATTAAACAATACATTAGGTTAAAAAGGGAAGAGTTGCAGTAATGACAATAGGAAAAAAAATCATATCTAGGGAAATCAGAAGGACTGATCCTGAATTAATTTTGGTGTGAGAATTGGATGTCCCGTGGTGAATGTCATGTTTCCTCAAATATTTTTTTCTTTACAGGTAAAATATAAAATTTCCTTTACTTTTATGGCAGGAAATTTGGCAAAACACCATTAAAAAACTATGAAAATCTTTGTCTGATAGGGTGCATTTGAGTGAAACTGCTGTTTTAGTCTCCAAAAATTGTTTCAGACTAGAAGAGAGTGATTCATATAGTGATTCTTCTTTTTTCAATACGATTCAATGAAAAAGAGATACTTTAAAAGCAAAAAAACCAAGAATTCCCTCCTCAAAAATCAATGCCGAATTATTTTTTAAATATTAAGAAATGAGAACTGAGTTTTCTGGAAATTAATTTCATTTTTTGATATAATGTGTTTCTATACAATTGAGCTGTCTTCTTGCTTTGTCCTATTTTAATTAGAGATTTTCAGAATATATATTTTTAAAAACCCAGGTTTTTATAATACTCCTATAATTTATTGTACAAAGAAGTCTGTATTTCATAGAATCATAGAATGGTTTGGGTTGGAAGGGACCCTAAACATCATCTAGTTCCAAGCCCCTGCCATTGTCTGGGGCACATTTCACTCGACCAGATTGCTCAGAGTTCCACCCACGCTGGCTGTGATCACTTCCAGCAATGGGCATCCACAACTTCTCTGGCATCCCTGTTCCAGTGCCTCACCAGCCTCACAGTAAAGAAATTTTCCCTAATATCTAATCTATACCTGATCCCTTGAAGTTTGAAGCCATTCCCCATTACTCTGTCACTACATGTTGTTATAAATAATTTCTATCCCTCTTTCTTGTGGGTTCTCTTCAGGTACTGGAAGGCTATAATTAGGTCACCCCAAAGCCTTCTCTTACCCAGGCTGAACAATTCCAATTCTCTCAGCCTTTCCTTGTAGAGCTGCTTATCCCTCTGAGCAGTTTGGTGGTCTCCCCTGGAGTCACTCCAGCAGGTCCATGTCTGTCTTGTGCTGACACCCCAGAGCTGGACACAACACTGCAGGCGGAGTCTCACAAGGCAGACTACAGAGACTGAATCAAATAACCTCCCTTAACCTTCTGGTCATGCAGCTTCTGATACAGAGCAGATATGGGCTGCAAGATTATTTCTCATCCAACAAAACCTCCAAGTTCTCCTCAGCAGGGCTTCTCTCCATCTGTTCACCCCCCAGCCTGTGTTGGTACTAGGGACTGCTCAGGCCCATGTGCAGCATCTTGCAAGAAACATTTCTGAACTGGTAAGCAACAGCCAAGATTTTCAAAATTTGAGACTGAACTTTGAAGTGATTTTTCTGATCACAAAGCTTTGGCTAAGAAAATAACACACATGTAATAATTTTACATCCACGTCATCTCATATATAGCTTGTGATTTTTTTTTTCACTAAATGGCAATATTTATCACAGCTTTTTCTAATGCAGAGATATATTTCTAAAGAAGCAGTGAATAATAAAACTTTTTCATTGAGACATTTACTCTGTGCTACTGCTGTAGGTGACTTTGTTCTACTCCCCTTCTTTTTTCTTGCCTGCTTAAATTTTTATCTAAGGTAATAACAATAATTATAAAATTTAAGTCAGCAGCTGTTAGCACACATATTTTTGTTGCTGGCAAATTCAATTAAAGACATTGCTAGCTAAACCAATCAAGTAACAGGTAGCTCAGAAAAGGTCAACTCTAAATTATTGTTTCCCATAATAATTTCCCAAACCATTAAGTTTGTAAAATTAATTTGAAATTGAAGCTCATAAAAGTAAATTATGGAGAATGCCTTGCTAGTTTGTGGGTATTCTAGAGCATAAAACTCTATGTCTCCCATGCATAATGCTCCTCCTAATATTGACCAGGTTGCAGCACAAGTACAGGCAGGTTCTAGCAGTATTTGCATTTAAAAACCTGTTTCCAGAAATGCTAACTCTAGTCAGAAAGGTTGTTTCCCCTCCCCTAAAATTACAAACCAAATGCTCTTCTTTAATTTTGTTTTAAACTATGTTTTAGGACATTTAAGAAAGACAAGAAGCTTTGGTTCACAGTAACAAGCAAAGCTATTACAATAAACACAGTATCTTTAGAAGTTGAATAATTCAACAGGGAATTATATTTCCAAAATTCCAGTGTGAGTTTGAACTTTGCCATGAATTAAAATGCAAATGAGAATTAAAAAACCCAACTCAAAAAGAACTTAGACTAAGATAGGATGAATCAGTTATTTATACAGCTTCATTAAGCTTTTAGTTACTACAAAACCAAGGCGAATTAAAAGTAATATTTACCAATAATTCTTCAAAACTGAGGTTTTATGTTTCCTGATTTGTTTGTGCTAAAAATTGCAACAGTTTGAGGAAGTTAAAAAGAGCTTGAAAAGCTACAGAGGTAGGGAATTCAACATAATCACAGTTGTTTGTAAACATGGGGGTTTTTTCAGGGAATGCTGGTTAAAGACAGAGTAAGGTTTTTCATGAGAATAGCAACTAACAAAACAATACAAGTCAGTAAAAACTAGCCAAAAAGAGGGATAAAACCAATGCTCACATAGTTTATAAAGGAAATTACTACTACATACCTGAGGTGAGTCTGGTAGGCACCATAGTGGTTTCAATGGTCATTCATCTGGAATTAAAATGTCTGTCCTTCTTTCTTTACTTCATAATACTGCTTATGGAGAAATTAATTATGTGTCTGCTGAAGATGTGTCATGTGCATTAGATCTAAAACCCAAAACAAACAAAAAAAACAAACAAAAAAATCCAACCACAAAATCCCACAAAATCATCAGGATTATCCATTAATATATCTTAGAAAGAAAAGAGTTCTGTGAAATCAAAAGGTGCTGCTGAAATCCCCTACTTCTACAAAAATGTTGAAATAACTGATTTATAATTACTCCATGTCCTCATTTGAGGATGTGCTTCCTGCTAGGGAAGGCAGGAACCTCCCTTGGAATGCAAAATGTAAAACCCTTTCAATCCGAATTGTTATAAATTTGAAATCAAGGGGCTCTCAGGCAGAGATATGAGGATAGGAATAAAAATTCTTTACTAACACGTAAAACAAAACTAACAATTTAAAAAACTAAGGCATAAAACCACAAAGAGAAGCAATCACCCAGCACCAGCCTGCTCGGCCTTGGGCACTTTTCCCTGTGGTGCAGTTCCAGTCACAGCCGGCAGGGGCACTGGTGGCTCCCTGTGGGCAGGGTGGGTGCGATGATTCCCCCGAGGCTGCAGAGGGCGCTCTGGCCCAGCCCAGGGAACACGAGGTGATGGCGGCTGAGCTCAGGGCAGGGAGTGGTGGAGGAGAGGCTTTGCTTCACAGGCCCCCGGGGCAGCGATGTCAAGAATAGCGAGATAGGACAGCAGAAGGTCCCTGGGGCCTGGGGTGCTGTGAGGCTGCTGCGAAATGGGACAGCAGAAGGTCCGGCCAGGCAGGGACTTGAGGCTACAACGTAGCAAAGTCTCAGAGCAAGGCAGGATAAGCAGGGAAGGACCCAGCAGCTCTTGCACAGGACAGGGAGAGGGAGAAAACTCACAGCAGAGGGACAGCAGAGGGACTCACTACTGTGCCAATAGTGTATGGGTGGTCTGTCCTTTTAGCAAGCAGCAGCTCTGACGGTTCTTCTCCGAGATCCCCCAGAGAGTGAGAGAGCAACAGCTGTCTCGTCTTGCCTTTTTTACCAGCCCAAATCTGACGTTATCTCTGCCCTCCTGAGAAGAAGCTTGCCTCTCTTTGGCTTGGCTACCTTATTTTGTTTTCTTAAATACCCAACCATTAGTTCCTTAGCAACTTATAAGAGAAAAAATTCCTTAAGAAAAACAAAGGGAAGAAATCCAAACCCCAATACTCTAGAAGATTAGTTTTGCTCATGTTAGTAAAATAACTTCACAATTCACTATATGACATGAAGAAGTGTAAATCTATGGCCTTCTTCAAAGAAGAAAGGCATTCATATTGTTTTAACAGACTTAGGTGATGCTGACTATTTTGCTTACCCTCGTCTGAGAATTCATTTATAAAAGTTTTGTTTCAGTAGAAGAAAATTCTTATTCAGATTTTCTTTTATATATGACAACAATATTTGATTAATTGCTGTCTCAAAGGTAATAAAAGTTTCTGGCCCATTGAAGCCACCATGTAGTTAAATGGTACCACACTGAGAGATCACAGGACTTGAATTATTCTGGTATATAACTGGAATTTTATTTTAAATTTTTATCCTTGATAGTTGTGATTTATTTTGTCTTTAGACAGAAATCATGTTTTTGACAAATTGCAGCAATGTCAGATTCTTAAGTGAAAAAGTTCAGGTTGGTTCTTTTCCTGTTCTGTAGACTTTTTTTTTCCAATTGTAGCTGCACATTGGGTTTCTGTGGAAAAGTGAATTTTTGGGAGTCTTTTTGTTATAGGAGGCTAGAAGCAATTTGATTTGGGATGAAAAAAGAGAAATTTTTTTTCCCTTCTTGTCAATCTTTATGAGTGGATAGATGTTCAAGGCTTCACAAGAAAATATAAATGCCCAGCTGGCAGTTTCTAACTTGAATTGATTGTGTTTAGAAAACACAATTCACAAGTATGTTTTAATATTGTATGATGTCAAGAACCTGCATGCTCATATTCAAAATATATCACTGCCTCAGACATGCATATCATTTTTATCTGTTATTATATAAGTCAAAATAATATGTGCTTTGAATAAAACTCAATATGCCAAGTTTAAATGAACTGTGGAAAGGGATAAAATGTTTGAATTTATCTGGTGTATACAAACTAGTCAATGGAAATACATATTTTTGAAGAGTGCTTTTAGTTGGACCAGTGAAAGCTGTTTAAAATAGATAAGCAACTTACTTTTCTCAAACTGATTCCATACAAACTGATGAGAAACCTTTCAGTTTCAGTGGGAGTGGATGGTGACACCTGCCAAGAGAGTTTCAAGAAGTTATTTCGTCCAATTCTCAATGTGAAAGATATTTCACTGTATGGTTTACTTCAAGGAGTATAAAAAATATAATATTCATGATATATTTTGACTTTTATGAGTATAAGAATTTAAAAAACTTTAATTTGCAAATGAAATTAACTAAAGTTATACATCATGCATTATTCATGCATATATCATGTATCATTCTTTTATGTGTTGATGTTAATCAGTTTTAAATAAAAGCATAAATAACATACTAATATAAATAAACAAATACATTAAAAAATAACAGTTACCAGTCCTTATTCTGGCTAACATGATAGAACCTTCAATTTACTTTAGGTTTACAGCTATAGAAGACAGAGAAAATTAGAGTGGTACTGATTACAGCTATTGCTCTGCTGTGTTCCTTGGACTGGAAGATTTTCTGGTGTGAGATTTGAGCATTTGGTCAATTTGCACATGATCTGCCAACATACAAAAATAGACCAGAAGCCTAGACAGAACTATAGCTATTAGTTCCAGCTAATCTGCATATATTGGGAAATAGGGAACAAAGACCAGCTGTGTATTTGTAGCTCAATCATGAGCTTCAAAGGAAATACAGCTAGCTGGGAAATGAAAAGGAGATCAAAACAGTGCCTTCAGTTGTGCAAAACTGAAACTAGTTTAATTGTTGCAGTGATAAGTTCAAGCAGATGTTGTACCTGATAAATGGACCCGAGAGTTTAAAAAGTCTAAAATAACCTCGAGACTTCATTGATAGGATTATTTGAGCCCTGATTACTCATTATAAAAAGGATTACTATTGAAGTATTTTCTATTACAAGCCATGGACTTGTAAAGGAATATAAAGAAAAGGGAAATACTTCTTAGAATAACTTTTAGATCATTTTTGCTAATGAGCATGTTCATGAAGAGAAGCATCTTTGTTATTCTTTGGAAACTGAAAAAGGTCTGAACAGAATTGTGATATCTCGGAGTTAGTTCAAACAGGAATCATGCTGCAGCAGCCATAAAGATATTAATTATATTCCTATGAGAAAATTCATAGACCCAGTTGGGATGTAAATCTATGTAGCTGAATCAAGACTCCTAGGATGGGGATAAACTGAATATTTAAAGATCAGTGATTTATTTTTACAACCAGAATCATTCTGAAAGTTTAAAACAATTTCATTAATTATATACCTTCCTTTTAAATACCTACCCAATTGATGAAGTAAATGTTATCATCCATTTTGCTTGATTTTGTTATTCTATTCATATTCTATAGGTATATACAGACATATTTTCTGTCTGCTGGGGAAACATTTTGATACTGCCTTGAAAGATCTTAGTTCTGTTGAAGACTTTCATGCACAAGCTAGTGAAATCAAATATCTTCACTGGAGTCAGCACATTTGTACTGGTAGTGTAATACTTCTTCACTAGGGAAAAAACTGAAGGCTATTACTCCCCTCCTCCTCCTCCCCTGCCCCATGATAGTTTGTTGTTTATGGAGGAATGCAATCTACACAACCTCTTCACTTTGTGGGCTTTTTATCCTTCTCTACTATCTGCAGTGTCAGAACATCCTCATCTTTTCAGTCTTCTTCAATCTCTGAGTGACATCCTCAGTAGTCATCAATTCCTGCAGTAATTTATTGGTATGTTTAACTTCCTACTTAATTGAATACTGTTAAAATAACACAGAATATCAGGAAAAAAAACCCTGTTAAATGGCTATCCCTTGGCAACACTTTGAAAGTATGAAATACGATGCTATTAAGGTCTTTTAAAGCTAATTTTTAGAGATTTTTTTTTACAATGTTTCAATGTCTCACTACTTCTTTTCAGCTGCTCCTTGAGCCATGTTTTACCAGCTCCACCATGGTAACACGGATCTGTCAGACTCCAACAGTACCAGTTCATGCCACAGTCTGATCAAAAATAATGGAAAAATAATGTGGAAAAATAATACTAGATTATATGCAGCTGTGCGGAAAAGGCTTTTTTGTGCAGATCATCCCACCATGACTCAACACAAATCCCTGCCCAATACTGCAGTCCCAGATCATTTATAAGGAAAGCAAAGGATCTGTGGGGAAAAAAAAGACTGCATTATATCCAGCCTTTTTACCAGATTTAGTTTGCTTGTTTCTGTGAAGGGAAAAAAATCATAGTAATTAGTCAATTTTCATAAAAGTGTGGGAATTCTGGGTTGTCATAAAGTACCATAAAGAAAATTACCTTAAGCTCATTTTGGAAGTGTAGTTCATACTTCAATTAAAATACTAAAATATATATTATAGGCATGTTTGTGATGTTATAAGATAAACATCCAATCTCGTGTCAAGTAGTTCTAGATTGGCAAACCAACAAAAGCTAAATTCACAGCAATTTTAAAAAATGAAATAGGTGACAAATAATATTTCTTTTACTCCAAATAAAAGGAAAATGGAAACAAGTTAAAATTAATCCACTTAAACAAGAAATTTTTTTGCAATTATGGGCCTCTTAGTGAAGCTAGGTTCTTGTCTTCAGGATGCAAAACCAAAGCTAATGGCTTTAAATACTGACATCAATCAGTTTGTCTTCTTTTGAAACAAAACCATCATATAAAATATAAAGATCATATAAAATAAGATCTAATACATATTCTTTTTCCTGTGTAGCATTATCTAGATTTCTGATGGTGGTTTCAGCTAATATTTTTAATGGACTTTTTTTCAAGGAATGTGTCTTTCGATTTGATTACTACTTTTTCTCATGAGAATTACCATTAACCATAGAGAACATTCTGTTCTTCACCAGAGAGTCATCTCCTGTAATTTATTTGTGGTGACCTATCAGTTTTACATAAAATTAAATGTCCTGGACTTTCATATATCATTTTGAAGTACAGATTTTTTAAGCCAGAAATGCATTAATCCTGTTTCTTCCTGTGTATCTTCCTTTTGTACCCTTTTCTATCACCCGCAGGATTCAGGATATTACCACCTGGGTCCCAGTGCCCTCGTTATTTCTTCCAGATCTCTGTACTCACATCTGTTATGCCCCTGGTTGCCTCTTTTAGTACAACTGGTTCCAACAAGGAAAAACAGCAAGAGTTAACAGTCAGGGGGACAGGCAAGCTTTGTCTGTTTCTCCACCACATCCTGCATGTGAATCCCCTTGGAGGAACTAATTTCTCTAGACAAAAAACAAGTCATCTCTTGAATGCCTTCATCCCCCACAGCAACAAGTGACCTGCTGGTATCATTAGCTTTTCTTTTTAATGCTCCTGCATGAATCAAGGTCACTTGTCCTAGGTGATTTGTTTGAAAGTAAAATTTTATGGAGGTATAGAAATATATTTGTTTTAAGAATCAAATAGAATCAAAAAGAAACTTGGAAGTACTTGAGGTGTTTGGATTTTTTCATATATTATTAAAAATATATATGCAGTAATATTAAAAAGGGAAGGTTTAAAAAATGCAGTTAGTTAAGCTAAGTAAAGCTTAGATGGTTCTTTGCTTTGTAAGTGCACAATATAAAAAACAATCCTATTGTTTATGGAAGTCACTAATCTACTTCCATCCTGGTGTAGAGCACGTCTCCTGAAAATTGGGGAGAAAAATTAAGATTATATTATTTTTCTGGATTGATATGAGATGGAATATGGTGAGAAATATGTACAAAGTTACTATGTGAATTATCATGAGAAGATTTTTATATCTTTCATACTAGTGATCAGATAATATTTATTGAAAGATGAATCAAGATCAGAACATATTACAGTTCATGAAAAGAGACTGAGACAACTTATAAGTCAAGAGGGGAAAAAAAAAAATCTCTTTTTTCAGGAATATCCTGAATGCTAAAATGCCATGAAGAAGAAGTATCAAGGCATAGGAGAAGTGGAAGACAAGAATAGATAACATCATAATTTTAGTGCTAAAGTAAAGTGAAATTGTATCTTTTGAGTTTTTCATAATTGTAAACTGCCAACAACCTTTCTAGTATCTTTTTTTTTTCTTTTGCTACTTATTGGAAGAAACAAAAAAAATTATAATATTGTCTTGTAATTGAATATAAATGCCTTATTAGAAATGGCATATTTACAGGACACTCCTACAAACATCCACATACATTTATTACATAGGTAGCAGATAGACACAGACAAGAAAATGCCCAAACACAGTGCAACCTACTGTACTGGAAGATTGGAATCAAATCCGAATTATCTAGAACAGCTCCTGTTTTCAATCCAGTTAACAGCTTCAGGACAAGAAGCTCTTCACCCCTAAATTGATTGCAATAGTTCATGGAATTGTAGAATGCATTGTAAGGGACCTTAAAAATCATCAAGTTCCAGCTCACCCTGAACCTAGGCACCCGCTAGATTAGGTTGCCCAAGGCTCTATCCAACCTGGCTGAACAGTTCCAGGGACGGGAAGGGTAATCTTGACTTGCCCAAAGATGGGGACTATTAATTATCTAGGTTTGATTGTGATATTTTCCCACTGATTTGGCAGCAGTCACAAAATTTTCTTTGGCTAAATTCCCAGGCACCAAACTATGGGGTGGACCAAAGAGATTGAAATCCCTCCATATGTGAGCATGACTTTTATCACTTTTACCACAGCACATTTCAAATCTGTGCTGCATAAAAGTAACTAATTTTACTGAAATCAATTCAGTTAAGCTTTCTCCTAGTATTAGTAAGATCTATTATTGACAGTTTCTGAGCCATGTGGAGTATTTAGCTCTAAAAAACTCAGTTTCACAGACACTGCTTTTTGCTCACAGTTTCTCATTGATAGTTATGTCTTTGGAGTTTTCTGAGAACTTATCACGAGTATGTCATGAAAAGAATAGAGACTGGTTATTTTAGGGCATCCTTCTGTTTAGTGCTAGAGTTGTAATTTTCAACTGCTCCTAAAGAGAAATGCACAGTCTTTTAAGACTTTGTTTCCCCTTAAACTTTTCTTTAGGCAAACAAATATCTCAGTCAATATGCAGATCAGAATAGTGTTTCTGATACAAATTAACACATGACAATATGAAAATATATTTGAAGCCCCTCTATTATTTTAGTGACAATATTACCCATTTTTTGAGATATCATCAAGTAAGCTGAAAATTTATAGAGTATGTGCTGGAGAGCCCCAACTTATACCTTGAGAATAGCTGTTCATCCTATTAGAACTGTTTCCTGAGGGTCCCCTTTACTTACACAGCCTATACCCTTTGCCTAAGACCTATGCCCCTTTTGTGGCTTGAGCAGTGTCTGAAACAAATACACCATATATTCAAAGTTACATTTGATTTTTTTAACACTGCTGTTTTTGTGTGAGTGAGTTTGTATGCATGAGCTGCCTTTTTCGGCTCTTACAGGTAGTTACAGGGATATGTAAAATATTTGTATTGTAACAGAATGATCAGTGAGGTCCATACATGATTTGCTTCTATAATTTCATACAGATTTCATATTTTCACTTGATGGAATCAGGTCCAGACTAGTAAAATGGCCAATTGTAAAACTTAGCTGATTATTTTATATCTTTTGAAATTTCTCTCAGACTTTTTTTTTTTCTGTCTGTCTCAAAAGTAATAAATACCCGCTACAACAGACTTGGTTTTGATTGCTCATCTTTATGCGTGTGTTCATTCTGTACAAATCCATTGATACAAAGAAATTTAATGTGATGTAAAACTGAACAATTAGGATGGAGAATGAAGTTATGAGTTACTATTATCTATAAATGCTATTAAGAAAACTTAGTATATTTTTCATTAGCAGGCTGGTTTTCTTTTTGTGGCCTTTGAAACTTATGATTGCCACAAGAAGGTTACTTAATTTTAATGATAAAAAGAAAAAGAAAAAGGAAAATATGGGGTAAATGCCACAAAATACTTCTGAGAAGAAGTATCTACCACTGCTTAGTTTTATATATATAGATGTAATATATATTCTCTACAGGGAAGATATGCAAGTAAAATCTGAATATGTTTAACCGGGGGAAAAAGTAAAGTTATACATATATACATATATTTATATATTTATTTATTTATTTCACAGAAATGTAGCTACATTTTATAGCTATATTAGAATTGGAGATCAATCTTTTTGTTAGAAACCCAAACTAAAATTGTTGTTTTGCTCAATTGGTTTAATCCTTTGAGTTTTCAGTATTTTATGAGAAAATGCATACTATTGTCCTGAATGACCCCCATCATTCCCAGAGCATGAATTTTCTCTGGCAGTAGGTGATGTTAGAGACAAATTTTTATAGAGAATAAAAAGTGACGGCAGGAGGATAGCTGGTGTCAGTAAGTCAACTATGCCAAGTCAGTTTTCCTCAGTGTACTATGAAATTATCCAGTTGCTTTGAATTACACACTGATGCAGTGTCTTTGACTATCGTAAATGAGCAGAAGGAATTTATTAAATTTCTGTCAGCTAATCTGCATTTTTAAAAGTGGATTATACTGCAATTATATGTGTAAATACCATTCTACTTCTTTGCCATATCTTCTTTTTGCACATCTCTCCAACAGTTGCTATAATTTCTGCATAAATGCAAGAAAAAACAGAATGATACATTTGCTTTTCCAGGTATGCAGGACCGAGGGTGTGGCCTGCAAAGCAAAAATTGTCAAAACAGTAGGGGTGGTAAGCAGTGACAGATCTGCAGCCCTATGAATTCAGGAAATTTTACCTCAAAACAATAGTATAACTGAAGTAGGGAGATGCAGATTGTTCATGTTAATGTCAGAGCTTTTCATTGGTTAAATTAAATTAAATTCATGAAGTTGGTTAGTTCTCAAGCTGAAATACCAGTAGGCTTCTATTGATCCCGTAAGACAAGATAGGAGATAATTTTTTCACTCCTGTAAATCACCACATCTTGATTATGTGGACCTTGATGCTGAATACCAGATAAATCTCTAAAGATCAAGAGACAAAACCTTCTGCAGTATTTCTTTTTATTTATGTATATCACCAATTTGTTTAGATTATGCTTTTGGGAAAAATTCTTCCCAGACCAACACCCACCTAAAATTCCAAAGCACTAGGATTTTTACAGTCCTCCCCTCCCAGGGAACATAGATTCAAATGTCTGATATTCCTAATATTAATACAATTATTAAAGAGTACATTTTCTTTCTGATCTAACATGTTAGATTACAAAACAGAACAGCAGCAGCAATAATAAACCGAATATCTTTTAAGTTTTTTTTCCCTGATAGATCTGCAATTATGTGAAGAGCTAGGCATATTCTGTGTAACGGGTCATCAATAAAATAGGTGACTATTCTAACAGCTGGTCAGGTTATTCTTGCAAAGGGTGGTATTTCCCTGAGACTGGGCTTTTTATTTGTGTGTAGGGGGTTTATGTCTCTCTTTATATATTTCCTCCTAGTACATGAGCAAAATTCCTCTTTTTTTTTTTTCTTGCATTTTTACACTCAGAAAGGCAAAACCATTTAATTTTACACCAGCAAATGGAATGTCTGCTTTCTAGTAGTAGCTAAAATATATTCTAGTACTACAAGTAGTATAAATCAATTCTTATCCTAGAGAATGTGGTAGTCAATGGTAAGATGAAACATTTTTAGCCATTAATTGATCATTTTGATGATGCAGCTCTTTAGAATATTGATATGAAACTCATGATGTCAGATGATTAAATTCTGCATAATATGCACTAGCAATGACAAAGTTTAATTTTGACTAGATTTGAAAAAACATTATATTAATATAATAGAAACAGAGAGGAGAGAGAATATGCCAGTTCCCATTTACAGTATATAAAGTACTATATATTTAGGTGTTATGTATGTGCAATACAGTGCACTGCACACATTCTTGGTCAGGTTCAGATCTAGATCTATGATAATGAACTTTGTCTTTGGGGTTGTTTGTTTTTTTTTTTACTTATCTCAATAGAATTTATCAATTTGGGTGCCCAGATATACAGAAATTAGAAAATGGTAGGTGTTATTAATTCAGTGATTCCCACACTAGGTTGAGAAGCTTCAAAAATAGGGTACTTGCTGTTGGTGCAAGCAAGTAGCCATATTAAAAAAGCAAAATCAATAATAATAAAAAAGCAACCAGAAAAGTAACAACACATTTCATTCTCTTGTTTTAGTTTCATGCAGAAAAGCAGGATAGCTGAACCTGAATATACTTAGGTTCCATTTCATGCAAGTTAAAAACTGTAGTTGGTCCTCTGCTCACTGATATTCATATAAAGATCACCATAGGCTCTTACACAAATTGTTTTAGTAAGATTACTCTCATGCCAGATTTTCAAAACTATATACCTCTGTGAATTATGTACAACCATTGTGTACTTTTAAAAAACAGTACTGTGTCAGTGATATATAATCAAAGTTGTGTTCAGTAATAAAACTATGTTCTTTAGTCCATACATTATAATAAAAGAAAAAATTATCAATTAGATAAATTGGTAACAAAGTACACAATACAACTGCACCATTTCCTTTTTTTTCATGTATACCTATAGTAAGAATAACAAAGCTTTCAGCAATCTCTGAAAAATATAGTTTCAGAAAAATAACCTGTTTTCAGAAAGAAATGAATGAATGCTTAATGAACTTTGTATGAATTCTATAATCTCAAGTAAAATGTATTTACTATTATCCTATTTTCTGTAACCATTAATAGTGGCCTAAATTATTGTTTTTAACAACAAACAAAAATAAACCCATCAATACTCTTTTCCAATCAACCAAACTGGAAAAAGTGATACTTTAAGCTGTTTAAGTGGTCTGAAATTTAGCATTTCCAGCTTTCTACAATTCCAGTTAGCCACAAAAAGTCATATAAGAACTCCTCTCAAAGCACTATAAATACATCTAGTGACTATTACATGCTTGTAACTTTGCTTGCCAGAAAACGCTTTTTATAGAAGGTGAGTAGGGGACAAATTACTTTTAACTGAAGTTATGGGTTTAGAGATAAACTGATTATGTAAAACAGTTCCTTTTGAGGGAATATGATCTTTTACTCTAGGTAAAAGTGAGGTTTAGGAGAATGAATAAGTAGTGCAAATGAAATGGGATCTTGCAGCAGATTGATCCCATCTGGGTGCCAGGCGCCTTCCAAAGCTTTTCTATCATTTCCCTCCTCAGGTGGACTGTGGAAGAGGAAATAAAATGGGTTCATGGGTCAGGATAAGGACAGGGAGAGATGACACATGTCTACTACCATCATGGGAAAAACAAAATCAACTTAATTTACTTTATTGCCAATCAAAACAGAGTAGGATAGTGAGAAATAAAACTAAAACCTAAAAATGTCTTATCCCCACCTTCCCAGGTTTAACTTTGCTCTCTACTTCCTCCCCTGTCCAGTGGCACCGGGGGATGGGGAATGGGTATTGGGGTTAACTCATTACACTAGTTTTCTACTCTTGATTTGTCTAACATGGGAATTTAAGTGTATAACTGAATGTTGTATTTCTTATTTGTTATTGAAATTGGCTTTATGAGTCTTTAAAGGTTTTACCACCATTAATGTCTTCAAAGCTTTCAAAAGTTGCATTATAATACACAGTTAGTGATGCTTATTGTAAACAGCTGTCTTGTTAGTTATGAACATATTTTTCATAAAGACTAATATCTGAAAGAATGTTTTTGAAAAATGGGTAGAAATCAACTGTCCCCCTACGCCTCTTGTCAAATTTAGTATTTTTTGCTCATAAAAATGTAGAAATATTATGCAATAAAATAATATATAAGGTTGCTTGGTTTGGTTATTTTTAAGTGTCTATTTTCATAAAAATTAAATCACTTAAGAAAATACAACTGTATAAGAAAACATCTTTAAATGTTCAGATTACACTGAAAATAATAAACTCTGGAAATACGTGGTGTCAGTTTATGAAAAAATAATTTAAATATTAAAGACAGGATTTAAAACATAGCATGTAACTAAACACTTCCTTGTAATTGCTGGTACCTAATCTTAGGGGAATATTCAAACAGAACTGTGACTTATTTTTCAATAACACCTGAATTTTAACTTGACAAAAAGCAACTCTTGAATACCCAACAATTACAGAAATAATAGTTCTGCAGTATGTTTCCTATCATCTTCACTGGCATGCAATTATTTTGCACTTAAGTCACATAAAATATTTTTTTTTCATGACAGGTAGAGGCATAGATTTACCAAAATTGCTATTGTATTCCTGTCTTTTCTAACCTGTCAGTCATTTTGTTTTTCTTCCTTGTATATACATATGTTTTTCATGGTTTCCTATGTAGCAAGAGCAAATCACAAATTTTTTTTGAGACACAAAACTGACAGGAAAAAAATTACCTTATTCACTGGATATTCTGGGCAGAAAGAGTTAAAATATCATTGTGGAATGGTAAAGGAGAAATCAGATAATTGTACAGAGTAGTGCATTTCTGTAATTACTCTTCTGTAAGAGTAGGAAAAAGTCCTTTCCAAAAAGAAATTAATGTGTACATTTCACAGCTCTTCATGTACCTTTGAAAGCTAAAAAAATAGGGGGTTTGATTGGGAGGGAGAGATAGATCTGGGTTTATGAGGAATTGGTGAAGAACAGAACCCTCCCTTTTATTCAGCAGTGTCAAGACACTTGTTGCTGCAGAAACAAGAAAGATACCTAATATTCTGATATGGTTGCCTGTTTTATCACCTTTTGAAGTCATTTGGGAAATCAGTATATCTGTTTATATATTCCTCTGTATGAAAAATTACTGTCTGGCTTAATAGGTCCTATAAAACCCCAGATGAATAAGTTTATATTTTTGACAAAGCAAAAAATTTCATTCACATACAAGCAGTTAACCACTTCAATAGGACAATATTCTTTGAACTATTACATACACAATTAAATCATATGAGTCAAAAATCAGAAAATAAAACCCCTATGATAAATACCCTTCTCCCTGAGAACCTGAGGGGCTTTTCATGCTTTACCTAGGCACAAAAGGTATCCTTCCATAATAGGACTCTCAGAATTACTAGTAATAAAATTTTAAAAATTCACCTCCTTTAGTGTCCTTGATATGTAGTTTTCATTCAATAAAATTAAAGAATCATTAATTTTGTTTTTGATTTCCTTCATAATATATCTTTACATTTCAAGATTTTTAGATTTCTTACATTCTATGAAGATATTTCTTAGTTAGCTGACCCTAATACTTTTCAAGGCTTTGGGTATAGTTACTTGCAAAATAAAATATATTTTGTGAGGTTTTTTCAGATTTTTGTTTCAGCATTTTTAAAATGCCTAATAAAACTGGGTTCATTCTATTACTGCAGGTGTTATATATATTTATGCTTGAGAAATAGATTAGATGAAGATCCTTGAATTGCTGTAGAATAAAAATGGTTATTCAGGTAAATAATATTTTTGTAAATGTCATTAGATTTTATTTACATAGAAAAAGAATGCCTTACATGAGAAGAAATGTGTTGACATAATTTTAAAGAAGACTTACACAATCTTCATGCTACCTTATGCTATCACTATTGCTCATATACAGTGAATTCACTGTCACTGTAGATAGTATGCTAAGTCCAAGGACAATATCTGCAAACTAGCCAGTGGTCTTTGGGATTTTCCAGTATTGAAGCATATCTGGGATACTCAAGTTTGTTCAGAAAACCTTTAAAAAATGCTACTGAACCAGTATCAGCATCTTCCCAGAAAATGTATAACTTAGTCTTCCATAACCATACACACAGTCCTGTAATACTATAATGGTGAAAATTTGCAGCTGAAAATTTATTGATTAAAAATCAGGATATTGTTAGGATATATTAGGAAGAATATCTATGCTAAAGATGATCTACACTTTATATTATCTCCTTCTATTAATACTAGTAGCAAGATCCACATTCAATCCTCCTCCAAAAGTTCTGTATATTTCTATCTATTTTTCTTTTCCTATTCTTTTAGTTAAGAAATACATAATATAAGCTCACTATATTGAAGCTAGCTCACCAAAAAGTCATGTGCTGGAATGTAGACAATTCCAACAGCATAGTGGCTGGACTTGATGAATGAGGGATGTGTCTCCTCTGTTTCCTCTCTTAATCTTTCTGTCATGCTTTGGAGATATAAGTTAATATTTTGAATTTTTAACTACTTCACAGAAGTTGAAGAAATTTTCTGAACGATTGTAGATATTTTTAGGGAAATATATTTTAAAGCTAGCATTGAAGCCATTGGCAAGCAAAACTTTTTCATGAAGAGAACATCATTGTAAGTTTCAGGTCACAACATTATGACCTGAGTATCAAATACACTTCAAAATTTTCAGTAGAAAATGACCGGGAAACAATTAATAGATCAGTGAATGTTACCCATCTCATTGTTTGCTGAGTGCAACCTGTGAAAGCTTGAATACTGGTACAATTTTCTTTCTGCATGACTTAATGATATTCTCTAATACTTCTTGATCTGCCAGCCTCTTCTTCCAAAAGTTTTGGAATTACCTGAGTTCCTGCAAGAGATCCAGGTTCCGTCAGGCTTGTCTTTTTACCTGACAGCTTATCTTTCAGCACAAAGGGATGGTGCTTCAAGATTTCTTGAAGTATGTCCAGATTTCCTGGGCCTCTGTTTTTAAGGGCTGCTTCTCAAGGAACTTTCCAAATCAGTATCCTGAATAGGGCAAAGTATGCCCTTTGGAAGTTTAGGGTGGAGATTTTGTTGATGTCCCTCCTTATTTCACTCCCTCTCTGACTTCATGGTCTCTGCACCCAAGGTAAACTCCTACCACCACATGTCCCACCTTCTTTCTCTGTTTGCAAAATACAGGTCTAGCGTGGCCTCAGTCCTGGTAGGCTCTTACCAGCTGCGTCACTAAGTTATTTTCCATGCATTCCAGGAACTTCCTAGACTGCCTCCTCTCTGCTATTGAGTTTCCAGCAAGTGTCCATCAGGTTAACATCTCCCACAAGAACAAGGGATAATGATGGTGAAACACCCAGCTGCTTACAGAGTAATTCATCCACCTCTTCATCCTGGTTGGGTGGTCTGTAACAGACTGTAAGCCTTGTAAGCCTTCCCTCTGTCTCTTATCCATTGTCTCTCAACCTTATAATCACTGGCCTTGAGCACTGCACAGTCAGAGCCCTCCCCAGTGTATAGGACCACCCCACCTCTCTTTCCTTCCCTGTCACTTCTGAAGATGTCACCATCCACTGCAGCACCCAGTCATGTGAGTCATCCCACCACATTTCCAGGATGGTGACTACATCACGGCTTCCCTGCAATGCAGTGGCCTCCAGCTCTCTCTGTTTGTTCCCCATACTCATGAAATAATGGATGCACTTCAGCTGGGCTGTCAATTTTGTCCCTAACTCTGGCTTGACACCCAAAGGCTCAGCTGTAGCAAGGCTCTTCTCATTTCCTTCCCCCTTCAAACTTAATTTAAAGCTGTCTCAATCAGCCATGACAATTCACAAGCTAGGATCCTTTTGCACTTTCTAGACAGGTGAACCCATCTGTCTCCAACAGACCTGGTGCCATATAAACTGCCCCATAATCAAAAATCTTTCTTTAAACTACTTATTGATCATATGTTTTTTCTATTCCTTTTGGCATTAATCCCTTGTCTTAAGTTAATTTCAACAAACCATTCACAATTTTTTCTTCTATGAATTTGTAAAATATTTTCAATAAAGTTGGAATTTAAAAAAAAATTATCTCCTATCCTTAATATTGTATAGTGTTACTTCCTAGTGGCAAAGCAATTTCTATCCTTTACCTTAGAGTTTGCTGCTTTTCTTTCCCAGATGAAGTACTAAAAGTGATAATTTTTAAAACTGAAATTGGTAAGTTCTGTAGAAATATAAAATCATCTTACAATCTGTGTGTCTGTCCTTACAGGATTTTTTTTTTGTCTGCTTGAGTGGCCAGGGAACACAGTGAAAGAATATGTATATTTACCAATAACAGTAAGTGTTCTGCTACAGAAAAAGTATATAAGCACCAAGGTATGATGGGGCAACTTTGGAAAAGAAACACACTGCTTTTGAAAACTGGTTCCCCACTGAGGTTATTGTTCAAATGAGATTCAATATTCCTGGAAGAGGTAAAGCTTTTTAAGATATGTGTACAATTCTATACTTATGACTAGTAGATTCAGAAATCATATTTACTAACCCTTAGGATTATGTTCTTTGTGTCCCTATTAATGTAGTATGAAAAATGTAGGCTCTTATCTCTAGCATAATTGAATTTCTTTTATCAACTGCTCTCAGAAAAGCAGCTTGACCTGCATCTTTGCAGGGTCAGTGATTTTTGAACCTTAGTGATTCAACAAAGATTATCAAGCAGAAATATGTAGTAGCAGTGTTCACCTAAGATTTACTTTCTGACACTGTCAGTTGGAAAAAAAATAGATTAAACATATTTGCATTAAAAAGATTTTTCAGGTAGGTCAATGTCAAATAACTTCACAATCTGTTCCCACTTCTATTATTCATTCTTCAGTCTGTATTTTTATACTCATTTAAGTAAATAAAGTGAAATTTCATTATTTCTTGTCCATAGAGCAATCTATATAAATTATCTGTAGCTACAAAAATAACTTGTCAGGCACCTTATTTGTAAAATTATAACTAATTTTATTAAGGAGAGCAGATATATTGTAAGCAGAGAGAGTTCCAAAATTCCAAGATTGGCTGGTAAAAGCAGGTGATTGTTGCTAGTCAGCTGTGGATTTCTCTTGTAAAAAATATAGTGCTGACATTTCTATAATGAAAATGCTATTAGAGAATATCTGTCAGTTAATGTTACTCCTGAGTTGCATTGTTGGATTCCATTATGTATTAAAGTAAATAATATTTACTATGAAAAAGTGTAAAATTAATATCAGTGGAGTAGTTTTTTCTACTTAGAAATAACTGTATTAGAAAAAGATTCTACAGGGAAGATAAAATGTATTTCACGTGCTGGTATAGAACTAAATAACCTGTGCATGGAGAAGGAAATGGAATCAAAACCTAGAGATTTACTAAATTGTTTCTAGCAATGGTATGATTAAAGAAAGGTACTGCTTGATAGGGGAAGTTAGATCTATCTGGAGTAAAATGTCAGGACTAATTTAAGACAGAAGACTAAAAATATTACTGGTTTTTTACCTGCGTATTCTGGATATATTTGAACTTGGAAGGCCTACATGAACTGCTTTTTTCCATGAAGACTTTGTCTGCATTTGATATCTCATACATGAATATGCATTACATACGAATCCTTTTTGTATAGATCATCACAGAAGTAATCATTAAAGCACACACATAAATTAACACCTTAATTGATTAAAGAAGGGATGAGGATTCCAATGACAGTATTTATACTATCTTTTTGGTGCTAATAGGATGATCTTCATACTACAGAATATTATAGGGGTAAAGAAGAATACCAGAAAAGTTGAATATAGATTGGTCTATTTAAATTAACACATAGGTTTCCTCCTTTTCCATTTTTCAAGTCTATTACAAGAATCAGTTGATCTTTACAGTAATACTTAAGTAAAGTATAGAAATTATTTTGTACCAAAAACAAAAGGTTTTTTTAGATACCAGTGTCCTTGTTTATTAGAAAGGAAATTTTGCATAAATTCTTTTTACTGCAATTATTATTACTTTTTTTCTGAAAAAGAAAGCATCAAACATCCACAACAGGAAGAAATCCTCACTCAGTATATTAAATTCAAAACAGCAATTAGATTAATCTACATTTTCCAATTAGAAAAAGATTTCATAAAAATTCATGGGAGTTGCACCAAGACAAGGACTGCTTGATTCACCCATCCTTTCCATATCTCAACAGTACAGCAAGAGCATTATTTAGAACATATTCAGTAGATTTTTTTTGATGAGTCCTATAAAGATTTCCTTGGCTTAGTTCCCCAAAAACCTAACCGCATATCAAATGCCAAGAATTTGCTGGCCCTGCTCCCAGTTATCAGTTTCAGACATTTGGCTAACCTCCCTGACTAACATGCAGCTTAGACACTGTGCTTTCCCACATGTTCTCATCTGGAATGCAGCCCACACAGATGATGGCAGACTGAGCAACCAAGTGTGTTTGTAGGAAACCCTGGAATGTAACATAGCTCTCTCCAGGGATTCTCTGACAGGGAACCATGCACAGAAGTATTTCTTCCTTTGTTTAATATATACTCTGCCTCATCTTTGCTTTTTTATTTTTTCAACATCATGACAAGTCTTTTCATTGAATTATTTTTAACAGACTTTTCCTTGAAAATTTCAGATTTTGATCTTCCATCTTGTCCAAACACTTTTACAAACCCAGCCTACTTAAATAATGTGATTTGTTTAAGCAACTATCTAATTATCAAGAGGGATTACAGTACTGAAAGTTATTTTACATCAGACATTTTGGTATATGGAAAGAAGGTTGTAGATTCCAAGACAGGAAACTATCATGCTGAGGAGTCAGGTCCCTTCACCCGAAAAGATTGCTTTGACATTACATGAGCCATAGATCTTTAATCTACACTAAATAATGTCCTACTGTCAATGATGATAGGCTAGATGCATTCCAAGCACATTTATTTCAGTATTTAAAGAGAGAAAAGAAATATCAATAACTACTGCATTTCAATCCTGAGGTATTTTTGGACCATTTTCAAAATTATTAATTTGTTTAAATGTAAAATTTTAAAGAGCTTACTTTGGAAGCTTTCATTTATGCCTTACCCCATATCTGATTTTGGGTTTGCAAACCATTATTCAGACTGCAATTTCTCATCACAGTTGGGGAAAAATAGTGTCCAGCTTGGGCATAATACAGAGTAGAGCAATGATACTGAATATCATCATACTCAGCTCTTCTTAATGAGAAGGTATAGTGAGGTTTTAGTTTCTAAATGAGTGCTTCCTGTTTGCTATTTCAACTAAATCTTCTTTACCCACAACATAATTGCAGTATTCTCCAGTCTACTCAAGTCTACTCTGGGAGTTTAGGCACATGCTTATTTTCATAATCTCTTCCAAGAACAAACAAAGTTAGGCTAACAGTCTCCAGGAATTCTGTCCCAAGTCTCTACTTTACTGACTGCTGGGCCTTAGTTTCTTTCCCCCATTTCTTTTTTTCTCAGTGAAAGGACCTTGTATGGCAGCCAAGGTCCACTTAAGCTATGATTCCTTGTTGAAATAGTTTCTAAATATTTTATTTACTATACTCAGTCCTACATTCATACCTCTTTCCATTCTGAGGCTATTCTTCATCTAAGCTACACAGGCACTACATTTTAAAAAGTACAGGCTCTGTACTTTTTAAACATTCATTTGTATCCAAGTTTTTTTTATTTCAAAATGTTTCTTGTTATTGAAAATGTTTAAGTTTTGCTGCAGAGTGCTGTTGTGCTTTTCTGTATTCATTTAAAAAGTAGTTTAGTGTTTTCCCTACTCAAGAAAATGAGAAAAAATACTTCTATATATTTTTAGTTGAAATACTAATCAGGTAAGAATTTTATTGAATATTTAGCTCACTTGCAGACTGCAGAAGG
Organism: Petroica traversi; assembly: GCA_025920805.1. Taxonomy (NCBI): domain Eukaryota; kingdom Metazoa; phylum Chordata; class Aves; order Passeriformes; family Petroicidae; genus Petroica; species Petroica traversi. Next base: position 65,995 of record JAHLSL010012977.1, read on the forward strand.
GAAACAAGATATTAAAAACTTATTTCCATATGAAACTGGGAAATTTTTAACTCAGCCAAATCTGATTTGAATTAGTAAAGCACGTAATAATTACAATGAAAAAAATGCTTTTAATATCAATAAATATCCATGGATTACAATAGCTCTCAGTGAAGATGAGATATTCCAATATAAGTAAAAAATAATCATGGTCTTAGTATATAGGAATTGTCTTTAATTTTTTATCTTGATTCTAGATAAGAACATGTTGACACCTAATTCATTCCAACAAAAAGACAAAACTAGTGAACACTGAACTTTTGTTTCCAGCAGAATACAATGAGTACGTCTGAGAAGAACAAAATTAATTATCAGGTATTCTATAAATGCAGAGAAATTCAATATTCCTTTCTTAATTTACTATAATGAGCCCCCCAAGCAGACAACTAGTTCAGTTTGAATCAAAATTTCTTCTTTACAGATCAACACAGCCACAGAGCTAAGGCTCTTTTTCATGACAGTGCATTCTGGGAAAGTTTTTCCTCAGATAACAAAAATGGCTGTGGAAATACAAATGATATATCAGTATCCTAAACTGGTCCATGATTACATGACTGGGTGAGGTTAAAGCTCCTTTGCCTCAAGTGAATTTTTTCAACAAGACACCTTCCATTCATAGTAATGTGATTTAGTAGCAAAGGTAAGTTATTTCCCTGCAGAGACTGGCATACTATGGTGTAATTACTAACTATAATACTAGATGTCTGCATTTACACATCTCCTTCTTTTCACACTTCTAGCTTACTAGTTTGTTTCCTACTCTGGTGAAAATTATACTTTTATTAACCTAGAAGGTTATTTGTTTTTCCCAGCTTTATGTTTTTCTTACAGACCACAGCCTACGGAATGGTGACATTTCCAAAATGTCTAGGAATAAATTTTGGCTGTTCCTCCTAAGAGAGATATCATTCTTGAGGCTGAAAGGTGCAAAATCAGTTTGTGCTGCCAGATTTTAACTGCTTTTATTTTTTTTTGTCCTATTGATTTTATTGTTATTGATTATTGTTTGGAGAATGTTTTGTATTGACAGCCCTTATTACTGAATTTCCTACTTGTGCATGCACCAGCTTTGTGTATCATGAGCAGAGATAATTTTTCTTGCAGCCTTACTCATGTCAGGCACTAGTGAGTCTCAGACATTCTATCTTTGACTGCCCTTTAATAATTTAGCTAAAAATGTTGCTGTTGGAAAAATGTTAATCACACAATAAATTTGATTCTGTACTTGGACCTTGCAGTATTTTATGGTTTTCTGGATTTTTGACAAAACAATTACTCAGCTACTAACTTATTGCAAATTTTTAGTGCTTTTGACTTGTAGCCTTATATCTGTCTGTGCTCAGTCTTTTCCTATAACCTATAGGAACACTGGATGATCTTTGAATTCTGTTTCTTTACATCATGACACTGCTCCACAGAGCACTGAGACAGCAGTACACTAGAGGACAAAAACTAGTTTCTATAATGGCATAGTGGTGCCACAGATGTCATCCACAGCTCTCAGTTATTTTAGTTAAGATTTAGAAAAGGCATGTAATTTTTTAGAAAATATATTCAAATAAGTTTTGCAGCAAAAATAGCAGTTGATAGTAAGTTGATGGTAACACTTCATTGATTTTAAGATATCTTGTCTCATATTATAAAAACACATAATACAGATCTTTATGCAGAGTCTCAATACAAAATAATAACATAAGCAACACAGTACAAATGAAACCTACTTTCCAAAGTCACCTCCAAGTTATTATTTTGAAGACCTTGTCAAGAATCATAAAATAAACTTTAAACAATGTTTTAAAATTCTAGAGAAGTTTTTATTTTTGGTATAACAGTTTTAAAATAGGCCAATAAAGTTGAAAAAAGAGCAAAACATTCCTGAAATCATTACTTAAAATAATACTTTTTACAAGAGATAAATTTCAAAGACATGAAAAATAATTTTAAAAACCCTAAATTCAGATTTCAAATATACTTCTCCTATAAACATATATATCTAGTTGTGCATAATTCTGTTTAGATTTGTAACTTAAATTAATTCTTGTAGATGAAAATCATGGACATTATTTTCTACACTGGGAAACTGAATGTCAATGAGTTTTTGAAGAATTAGGATATGGCTGAATGAATAAACCTGGAAAAACTATGAAGTATTTTTCAAGATGACAGAAGGAGCTATTGTTTAAAAATACCAGGAAAAAGTATCAATAATCCAATGGCACAAATTGCATTCCTTAGATTTTGTACATTTTCTTCAAGTTTAATAGTCACAATTCCATAAATAAACTCACTCTTTACATCTAGAAATGTAACTAGCTAAAACAACTCTCAGTTGAAATTTTACCTAAGCAAAGTGAAATAAAAACTTTACTGGAAATTATTGACAGATGCCAGTTTTTTCTTGACCTTTCTGTAAGGAAAGCAGACCCCTTCCTTAAAGTTCACTGATCTGGGTTAGGGTGGTCAGGAATCAGTTGAGGTGATAAGTGGAGTGAATAATGATGTTTACTCAAAGCTTGCCTCCATCACTTAAGAGAAACCAGAAGTTTGTGCTGCCTTCCTTCTCTGGGGAAGTCTTTTCCAGTAAAGCCTGTTTCTGCTGCCCTTGTAGCCGTGTAGCAAATCAATACAGCTGTGCCTGTGCCCAGGGTGATATTGCTGCAGTCATGTCCCAGCCTGAATCCTTGGACACAGCTTCCAGTCCTGCTCTCAGCCCTTCTTTACCCCAGTAGACTATTTCTGTGTCTGATCCCGACCCTGACTTGCTGCATCTGTGCTCTGGATCAATGTCATAGGATGGCACCACTCTACAGCCTTGCGGCCACCCTTTGCTCCTGGCTCCCTCCCCATGGGGAGAAGCTGGAGCTCTTCCGTGACATTTTTTTTTTTCAAGTCTAGACTAAACTTCCATCAAAACTATTTTTATATAAAAGACACAATAAATTTGCTTTTATACCAAGAATTTAATAGTTCTGTTAGCAAGGTGGTGCAATTGCAATTTCATTGAACTCACAAGAACCACTTCATTGATTCCTTCAAGATGGTGGAAACAGGAATAACTTTCAATCCTTCTTGGCCTGATTTGAGTAGAAAATAGTGGCTTTTAACATTAAATAACTGAAGTTCAGTAACTCTTTTGTTAGCAGTAGTAGCAGGGAAAACAACAAGTTACGTTTGTAAATTTGATCTGTTCTTGATCAGAAATACAGTTTTCAGACAATGGGCACTTGGGCATCAGACACTTGTTCAGACAAATTAAAACAAGTGCAGATTTTGTCAGTTGCATCAAGGTCCTGAGAACCTGCACTGGTAGGTCAGTAGCCAGCCTGCGGCCTTACACTAAACCTGGTAGAAATCACGTATAGTCAGCTACAGTTTCAACTTGAACTAGATGACATTATGAAATCTCAAAGGAAAAAGGTGTACTGCACATGTACTTTTTTCTTTTAAAAACTGTGTATTGGAAATAAAATTGTTAGTATCAATGACAGTTATAACAAGAGCAATATTAAGCTGGTAAAGGATATTGATAATGACCTTTGCACTATTTTATATGACAACTGGAATAAAGAGGATCTTGACAGTTTTCCAGTGTGACCTGGCTGACATTTGCAGACCATTTCTTGCCTTGTGAACAAATAAAATACTACATTTGAAAGAAATAAAAAATAGGTGCATTTTGTCAAGACAGAAATGTAAAAGCAAAGCCATTGTTCATTGACAGATGATTAAAAGTAGTAAGGGATAAGATACATGTATAGATAGGCTAGTTACTGAGGTGAATGAAATTGGAATAACAGATAAAAGCACAGAAAAATCTGTTGGTTGATGAGGGATCGTTTAGGTTTTGCTTGTCTTGATCTGCTTCGTTTAGTTTTGTTCCCTCCCTGGCTACTTATCCTCCTTTAAATTACCCATTTTGGATGCCAGGTTTCTGAATGGTATGACAGGTCCTGAAAATGTAACTAATATGATTAGGTTTAAAAAGTCTTAGCTAACTCTGCTTTCATTTCCATGGTACAACTAGGTATGTTGTAGGATCTAATAAATTTTTTATGAAAATTTGAGCAAATCCTGTATTTGTTCAGTAAAAAGTGCTTTGAGACTAATACCCTGAGGAATACTTATTTTTTAGTTTTATGTAGTGAAGCAGATTTGAGTTGTACTTAACAAGCAGAATTGCATTTGAATTGCTTTAGGAAAAAAATCAGGTTTGATCTCTTTATTACTTGTAATTTAATGTGTTCAGAAGTGAAACAGTTCAAGAGTATAATGTTCAACACAGAAGACTAAATTGTATTGTGTAAGACATAGAATTTATAGATTGTGGAAAAGCCCAGAGCACCTGCTTTTAAGGATCTGCTATAGTACAATATAGTCCCAGCTTCCTTGCTGAATATCTGAATTTAGTCATAACATTCTTTACTCTTTGGTTTTTGACTGTGTAAGCAGAAAGAATCTGCAATGTGTAAGCATGACCTTCAAGTATATTAAAAATATATCACAAATCTTCTATATTAAGTAAAAAGATTTAATTCTCTAACACCTGGATTACTTGGAATATATTATGATAGGTGATAAATTACTGAATTCATTGAATCAACATTCAGCTATTTTATTAATTGAAGGACCACTGTCAAAATAAGGGAGGGTAAATATTGCATCTCTTTAAACTGTTTCAGTTATAGTTTCTTCATTTAGTGAAGTTATTTGACTTCTCACATTATTTTTTCTGTATGTTTGAATGCAAATATTATGCAGTCTGTAATAGCATAGCCATGATAACATTGATAATTAGATTATGCATTGAATATGAAGAATTACATTAAATACAAAACTAGATTTAGTACAGAATCTTAATAGCTGAGTCCCTGCAAACCTATAAAATCTAATACTATATTATCTGTTGACTAAATTTTATTATGTCTGACAAGAGGTTTTACGCTCCTTTTTGTTCCCTCATCCATGATTAAAAAAGAAAAGAAAAGAAAAATATTTCATTTTAGTTTTTTGTAGATAATTTCTTGGTTTAATAAACCTATATTAAGAATTTCAGTCTCACACTAACAACAAACCAGATTATTTGGACTTCGTATCTTGCAGTAATCTCCCTTCTTGTAAATCAAACCAATAAAATATCTCAAGAATTCTTCCAGGATGCTCCTAAATAAGGGATGGTAGGATCTGGTGTTTGTAGCTATTCATCTAGTCTACTGACTATCTTATTTGCATCACAACAAGTTGTTCCCTTGCTACATAAATGGTGTCAATTACTTTTGATCAAGTTCTTATCAAATGAAACCATAAAAAAGGTTTTGAAAACAGTTTATTACACCTACCATATTAGGAGAACCCTAAAAGATTGAAAACTAGTTCTTTAAGGCAGAAGAAAGCAAGGCAATGATGGAAGTTATAAAGTCAAAAGTTATTCCTGCATAGTAAGGATTCAGCCAGCAGACATAAGGAAAGGTTGAAATTGGAATGAACCTCCAGATTACAATAAATCCACAATCCCTGTTTATGAAGGGTCACCTAGACCAGGTTTCCAAGACACATTTCCAGAATGCCTTTTGATCTCCAAGGACAGAGATCCCACAATCTTTCTGAGCTACCTTTTTCAGTGGTTGGTTCCCAACTGGGAAAAAGCATTCTTTTTGTTCAGAAATACCTTCTCATGTTTCAGTTTCTGCTGATTTCCTCTGATCTTGTCACCAGACACCTCTGAAAAGTGCCTGATTTTATCATCCTTGCACTCTCCATTCAGACTTTTACATACTTTGATGGGATCTGCCTTTAGTTTTTTTCTCTATCATCCCGATTATTAATAAAGATGTTAAATGTGTTAAACGTGGTCTGTCTTGTGTTCCTATGACCTACATTTCCACAGTATATTTCAGGGTGTTGTGTTGGATAGGAGATCTCTTGAGGCCAGGAGTGGAGGGAATTCCCTAGGGTAGCACCAGAGCAGGATGTCGCATTGTTCTGTGGGGATGAGGGCAGGCTGAGTTTGGGCTGTCATATCAGACTGCAGGTGGGTCAGGATTGGTCCTGGTGAGTGTAGACAGTGTCATATACAGACCTGTGATGATGGGATGACTGAAAAAACTTCATCAACATTTTATCCTTGACAAGGAAGAAGGTATCACTTAAGTAAATCTTCTCTTCATCTAATATTGTGAGAGAACTTTTCTGTTTAGAAAGAAATTATTATGCCTTGTCCTTTCCAGCATTGCTTTTATATTCAAGATAAATTATAAAGGGCTGCATGCAAATCAAGTCTAATTGTCCGTTCCCTGATGATAGAATACAAAAATTTATTTGAACAGGTGTTACTCCAGATCACATCTTTGATGCAGTTTCTGTCTAAGTAACATGTTCACCATTCCCTAGTCCTTGTAAGCACACAGCAGCTATTCTGATTCCTGATAAAAACTGCTGTAGCTTTTGACAGTCTTTGTATGTGTTTTCAATAGCCAATTTAGATTACCAGAATTATTCACAAAAACAGAGAAAGTAGGATATCTAATACCAAAGAAGGCTAACTATAAGCCAGAGACGTTCATGCCTAAGATTATTGAATAATTTAGAATCTTTCCAATCATAACTTTTGTTAAAGTAGATTTTTTTTTTCAGAAGGTAAGAAAAATGGTCCTAAATTTATAAATTTCAGATATTTTATTTGGATTTCTGTATTTTTTCTGCAGCTGTGACAAAAATAATCAATGATGTGTGAAGCTTGAAAATTAAGGTTCTACTATGTGATTTTTGAACATGGATTTATGCCATTCCTTAAAATTGTTTTAATAGCATAACCATCCTTTATCCAGAGATTACAGATGCAGGGTGAAAGATTTCTGAAATCAAATCAGAAGGTATTAGTAATCACATCCTTTCTTGATGACGTCTTTCTTTTCTACTGAACAAGCCTTTCACAATGTTTATCAAGCAAAAGGGAAGTTAAAGCATACCTGATACATTCAACCAAATTGCACGAATACCTTTCAGACACACAGTTTACAAACTAAAGACAATGGTAAGCAGATTGTATTGAGTTGGTTTGGATGAATAGTGAGTGGATGGTGAACAATACATTCCGGGGAACAGGAATGTTCTTAATTATTTTATCCTTGCACAATGAACTTGGGCTCTTTCTCTGACATTCACTAAGGTTACTTGTTATTATCTGGGCCTATATTTTCAGAAGAACAAGAGTTGAGTTTTAAATGAAACTTTAAGCAGGATCCATAGGTAATACCAGAAAGCCCAAACACATTAGTTGTTTGAAGCCAGATAAACCAAAACTAACAAATTAAGAGTTTAGAATTTCTAATGCCTAAAACATTTTTTCTTCAAATCCCAAAACCTACTATTATATTGGCCAGTGATGATTGATAGAAAATTTGAATCAATCCAACAGTTCAGAGTTTTAGGATCTGCTGCATTTGCCTTGACTCAGGCTGATTTTATGTCGCTTTAACAAATGTCTAGAAGGCAATAAATTATTGCCAAACATTTTGGAGTTGCAGTTCTGTGAGTTTCATCAGGTCAAGGTCTGATGCTTGATGTCATCATCATCACTCGAATTTCTGGAAGTTTTTCAGTTTGATGGCTGTAGCTTCATTTAGATTATAAAATATATATTAAAAAATTTGGTTATTTGAAGTATCTATCTTAAACTTATTCACTCAAATTTGATATAACATCAACTGTCAGAACATTTGGATACGTGCATCAGTTGACTGCTTTTTAGGAGTAAAGAGAATCACTGTTAAGTAAAAAATATGTCACAAGGAGTCATCAGGGATATTTACTGAGATGAACTTTTTAATCATCTTACTTGGCTTGAAATTACTATGTTATTCTCTGTCATGTCTGACATTCTTAAAAAAAATCTGTAATTAATAGTTTTCCTGTAGCTCTATATAAAATGTTATATATATGCATTTATGTTATAATTCCTCACTTTAAATTTCTCCCTGCTTGCACTTTACATATGCTTCATACCACATACGACATATATCCTTTGCTTCTCACACATGAAGGCATAGAGGAAAAAAGTATGTGTTGCATTTGGTAGCAGAAAAAAATAGAAAGCATTATTGTCTTTACAAGCACCCAGCATTGCATAGGAAATTTTGAGAGGCAGTGCATCATTCCTTTTTAAAATCAAAGGTGTAACTTTTATCTTTAAACAGAAGAAAACCAAAATTTAATAGCAATTTAAAGTTTAGTAAATTCTCTCTCTCTCTCATTAAGCTCTGTTTGCAAGGGTTTACAGGGTAACAGCTTCTAGAAGAATCTAGGAAACTCTACTAAATACATTACTTTTCTGGTAATCAGACTCTGTGAACTGGATTCCCTGGAGTTTCTTGTTTTTATTGCCTTATTCCAAACATGACAACATGAAATCCAAATGTGGTTGTCTTTGCTTTCAGTGGAGAACTGGACTAGAAAAATCACTCCCATGTTCCCTTCTTGCCTAAATAATTCATTATTTTATGGCTTTGTGATCGAAAAGCATTTAGAGTAAGTTTTTTCTGAGAATTCATCACCAGCTGCCCGTGACCCCTGTCATAATACTCCATACCAGCACACCAGAAGACAATTTGTTCAACCTGTTCCTTCAACTGCACTACTATATCTTCTTCTTCACGGCTGGAATTAACTTGCATGTTGCGGTGGATTTTTGTTGTTGGAGGTTTTTTTTTATTTTATTTGTTTGTTTGTTTCTTTTTAAATTTAATAAACACGACTTAAAAATCACATTAGAAAACAAGTATGTTGAAACTGTATGTGAAGTTATACTTTTTTTTTTTCTTTCTTCCTCTCATTTGGAAGTTTTTGTGATCTCCACAGCTATCTTATCTGTTGTATCTTTCACAGATTTCATTGCTTATAAACTCTAAATCTGGCCCTAGGGCTACAGTTTAAGATTGGTAGAGAGGTGTCTGGATTTGCTGAGAAGTAATTATGAGCAATTTGGTCACCATTATGATTTAATAATAAGGGTCTGTAGTATCGAAAAGGAAGTCAATTTGTGTTTTATTTTACTAGCTAGCAGTTTCCAGTCTTTTCTATAATTTTTTCTGCCATTTGCATTAATTTCTCCTTGTCTCCATATTAAAAATAGGAAAATTTATTCAAGAAATACCAAACTACAGTATACATGAATGATGATTATTCACTCAGCCATGAGTTTTAAGGATAGATCTGTTTGCCAGGGATGAAAGACAGAGCTTTCATTCTGAAAATAGAATCAAGCGACCCTTAAAATTCAAGACCTCTGAAGATTAACTTGTCTAGCTTAATCAGAGAGATGATTGAGGGATGAATTCTACATGAATATATATGTATATGCGCGCACTGTAATCAAAAGGAGAGGACAGCTGTTTAGCTTTGAAGACAAAATGATGACATAAAACCAGTTATTGAGACACAACTTTTAGACATGTATAGTGTTAGAATTAAAAATAAATGTTCTAGTTGAAATATTTAAATATTTTCAGAGTAATGCAACTTCCAATCCTTTGATAACACAACTACTTCAAGGGTATACTTCCCTTCAGAAAATTTTATAACCTCTGTGCAAGGTTTTAGTAAATAGAGGACTGCTTTAGTTCATTTGGACTGTGATATATTTAAATCTCCCCATTTTCCTCCTCCTCCTCATTCTGCTTATCATCATCATCATCATCTTTCAAGACTACTGGGGAAAACAAAATTTAATGCATTGACATTTTAATGTTCTTTGTACTTGCATCTATACATTAAACCAGTAACAAAATCAAATTTCATGCTTCAAAGCTTTAGCCAGTCATCAGCAAAGTGAAGGAGTACATTGTCTTGATGAGTAATAGGTTAGATATATTATTTCAGCTCTTTCTCTAAAGAATCAGAGGCTATAGCTGCAACTATAGTCTGGAAGAAAAGATAGATAAAAAGACACTTTAAAAATATTTTTATCTGCTGACATAATCAAGGTCATGCTGATCACCAGATTTTTATTCGAGTAGAAAATTTTCTCTGATAAGTCTAATGGGGAGTTTGGAAGATTTTTTGCCACCTTTTTAATTTTCTTTATGGCAAAATCAGTAGATAGAGGTCTTGAAATGACATAATGTGAAAATTATTTTTCAGCTTCTAAATGTTATGGTCAGAATATATCACTCTTGACAAGAAGCGGCAAAACATAGCTCAGTTTTGTTTGAATTATCTGGGTATATTTCAGATAATAAAAACCTTTCAATATTTAAAACCTGGAGTAGAAGAACACATCCAGACTCCCTTGATGTTATGACCTACTTAGGGAGAAATGAATATAAGGTATCTATGAACATAGTTCTGAACATAATCTCTACACTCTTTATGGGGCAGAACTATACCACACTAGAAAACTATCTGGATAAAATTAGATAAATAAAATAAACCCACAAATGCCAGATTAATGATTATGCAGGTAAGATAAAAATAAGCAATGTGGAAAATCGGTATCTTTTTAGCAAGCATTAACTGTGGAGTTGAATAAAAAAACACTCTACAGTTCTAGTTAAATAAGAACGTGATTAACCTCAAGGAAACCTAAAGTTCACTGTACCTAATATCCTGCATTTATAACACAGCTCCAGCATGGGTCATTTCCATGGGGAACAGGCCGCTCCAACATGAGTCCCCCATGGGCCATAGGTCTGCCACTTGGGCTCCTCTCCACATTTTCCTGTGTGGACTTTCCACAATATGCCTCTTCCATTACTTTTTCTGTAGAGTGGAGTAATCTATGGCTTATAGTGCTGAAATCTGCTCCAACATGGTCTTCCATGGGTTGCAGGAGGGTAATCTGATTTTCCATAGTCTTCACAGGCTGCAGAAGAATCTCTACTTCAGTGCTGGGAGCACATCTTCCTTCCTCCTCCCCTGATCTTAGTGTCTGTAAGATGATTCTCACATTTTTTCTCATTACTGTCTCTGACAGCTGCTACATGGTATATTTTGCCCTTTCTGAGATATGTTACCAGAGAAGCATCACCGTTTTTGTTGATGTGTTTAACTGTGTCCTGCAGTGGATCCATTCTGGAGCCTAGAACTTTCTCTGTCTTATATTGTAAATGTCCCTGCTTTCACAGAAACCACCCCTGCAGTCACAACAGGAAGGAAATATTTATAATGAGGACTTTTCTATTATCATGACAAAATGTTTAAAAATTCGATCAAAATCTTTTTCTATAAACCCATTGTTGATGATGATTCACAATTCAGGAACAGTCAGATATATTAGAATCTGTACTAAGAAATCAGTTCTTATAATTCCGCAGTGTTTTAGAAGATGCTTTTGCTTTTATTTTTTCATAGGAAAGCATAAATGCACTTTTCTGGCATAAATCATGTGAGAATCTCGGTCACTTCAAGTTCTGAAGTTAGGATCAATTTATTTATTAACACTTTGCAATCTGTGAAGATATGTTAGGGATTTGCTATCTCTGCATTTGCCCTGTATTTTTTTGAAGCTTCTTATCTCAAGCATTTCATCCCTTGTAGCATAAGGACTTGCAATCTTACATAAAAGATACTGCAGTTGATGAAAGTCTTTTTGTTTGGTCAAGAAAGCTTGGAAACTTTCTTTTGAGAGGCCAGTAAAATAGGTAGTATGATGCAGAATGTACAGCTTTGGGGGCAGCAGGAGACTAATAAGCTCATTCATTCTTGAAACGATGATTGGGTAAAACATTTTCCTAATGATTCTTTCCACAAGGAGAATCAAGGTATATAGGCATATGAATTTTTGCTAATAAATATAGTTTTTATAAAGGTACAATGATTAATAATATGAAGAGGAAATAGGAAATTCTATCATGGATTGTGCTGTTCTGTAATGCAAGTATCATAAACGGGTCCTATGAATAAAAATTCTGAAATTCATGTGACATGTAAAGATAACATGTTTATGTTTCTGTTCTTTTTTTGTATGTGTGCTGGTGTTGTCAATTAAAAAGTTATGTTCTGCACTTAGAAATAGAACAGTGGTGATCAAGTACTGGCAGACATTAAGTGCATTTTAATATTGTTCTAACTTTTGTACATTTTCTGTGCCCTGTTTTTAGTGTACTTACTATCTTGATATAAACTTACAACTGTAATCTACACACACCTTGAAGAACTAAAAAGGTTTCATTTGAGATAGTGCTTTTATTTTTGTTTTCTCTTTTTTTTTTGTATGTTTTATTTTGTTTCTAAATTGCATGACTATGTCTGTAGAAAATTATTCAATGGAAAATGTTTTGACATTTTTAACTAAAGAGAAAAATTAAGCTCTCAAATGCATAAGCATTCCATCACTGGGAAAGTAAAAATTACTTTTAAAGGGTATCACTTTCAGGGATGGAAGTTTTATGTCAGATATGTGTTCATAAATTTGCTTCGTTAATTTGATCTTATTTGTTCTATTAATTTGATAATGTTTCTATATTTATAATAAAAGATTATAGAAACATCAACTGTCTCCACATAAACATATCTGCAAATCACAGATGCAGGTGAAATATGTGGAATAAATTAAATTTCAAGGTTAGAAAGGCTGTAAATGTGGATGAGTTCTTAAAACAGACATTGTATATTGCAGGCTCATATTCCACATGTGAATGAAGGGACATAGCAAAAGGATTTAATTTTTTTAGAGGCAAGTTACATCTCATGTAACCACTCTTTCTATCCAAAGAAAGAGGCAAAGGGTTACTGAACTCTGTGTTATTTATGGAAGCTGAAAGAATATAATGTCATTTTAATAAATAATTTGAATTTTAATCTAACTTAGATAGGATAACTAAGGGTAACTTTTGTTGAATTTTCCCTTTTTCAGAAATCATGAGTATCATATAAACATTGGGAATGTTCACTGATGTGTTGTTTCTGTGGTGTCTGAAGCAGGAGTTTACATAGTCTTGTGATTTGAAGAAGTTTTCAAACAAGGCATAATGTCCTGTGTGGCATCTGGCATATCTATAATCTTCTATCCTATATTCTTCTGAACAAGAGCTTTTGTGCCAGAATCTTGTCATTTTTTTCTATCAACTGATCTAATAAGAGATATTACTTCTCCTCATAAACTTTCTTTTAAGGTCTAGATTGTGTCTTTGTGGGACAGTGTCACAGGTCTGAATCAAATACATTGGAATTAATTGTGGCCAGAAGCACAGATGTAAATGTCAATGCAAAGCTTATCCTTTTTTCTAACACTGTCAACTATATATTGGCATCTGGCTTTCTTAGTCCATTTTATGAGAAAATGTAAATGTTTCAGGCCTGCTAGCAGGGAATTTCAGCATGCATCATAGAAGATAGAGGCAATAATTCACAGTGTTCTGTTAGTGACTAACAGAAGTAGCAGACAGCCCAAAGCGTCATGCTTATCTGTTGCTTTCATTCGGGAGCCAAAGTGATGTTTCCTTCTGTTCCCAAATGATAACAAGTGCAAAATGCAGGCAAAAATAAGTTTGTGCCAACTGCATCGTTATTAGAAAAGAGAAAAACCAGTTGCTAGGCTGATTGGCAAGATGTTCAAAATGTGCATGAGTTTGTTGACACTGAAATGTATAGAGGTGGAACTAAGGGAAGGGGAAACTGAGTTCTAGGAAAGAAGAGGAGAAGAGAAGTCAAGAAAAACCATAGGAAAAGATGAACTACATTGAAAGAAATAAATTTTAATTTAAAATTTAACAAGGAAAAATATTCTGAAAGAAAATAGCATTTGTGTCACTGGAATTGAAAAAGTATACCCAGTTTGTTTCCCTACAGCAGCTGAGGGAGAAAAAAATCTCATGACACTGCTGCACAAGTTTTTTTTCCAGTTTCAAGGTAGGAGTAACAAAAGAGAAGAGTTTTTTTACCTCTTAACCTCTGATGAGGATCAAGTAATTAGTTAATAATCATAAGTCTCCTGCACCCCTCTGCCTTGGAGAATTCCAGACTGGAGCTGTTTGGAAATAATTTCTGTAAAGAAATTATTAATTGGTTGCAAGATGCAACTTGTGATGACCTATACAGCTAAGTGGATTTATCATTGAAGCACTTTGGAGACGTTTAATTCTCACTTCGGTATTCTACTTATTTATTTTTGAAGTCTAAAAGTATCAGGAAGACATAGTTATATTTCTCTGTACTTTTCTTTTGGAAAGATTGTTGGGTTTCTGACAAACTCTCCAAATACTTCTGGAAGTCTGTCTGTGAATAAGTGCTTTGAAATTCAAAAATACTGCAAGAGTCATAAAAAAAATCCTAGGTCAGTTCTGTACTGGATAGTTATTTGTGGTCAAATCTGTAAGCATTTTAAATTAAATTTGTCTGAAAAGAGGTTTTATGTACAAACAACTTCCACTAAAGTTTACACTGAAGGAACAACTACTGAAGGAACTTCTGAGAGAGTAAGTTTACTAATTGCTTAAGTCTGGAGCTGCAAAGGGTTTCTGCAATAATGTAAACTTTTTATTTCTTGGAATTATATCTGTTTCTAAGATTGGGAATTTGTTTCTTTATATTCAAATTAGAAATAGTTAAAGGAGCTTTCAGCTATTATGAAGTTACATATTAATTTTATAGGATTATTTCAATTGTTTGAACTAATGAATTATTTTAACAATTAGGGGACAGGAAAAGTGTTAGAGAATTTTTTCTAAGTTTAAAACATAGTTATTTTTCCAATGAAATTTAGGTGTGAAATTTGCCTTCAATAAAAAAAACACATTAATTCATAAAATAATGTCAGTATGTGACAAAGTCTAGTTCTCCTAAATATTTACATTGTAGATGAAAGGCTGTCAGATGCACAGCTCCTCTCCAACCAATATTTATGTACAGCATTGAATACAAAACTACATACTATTAATCCATCTTCTTGTAGGGTCTTTTTATAACCTATCATTTCTTCATAAGCTGTATATCCTTTACAGCAAGGCATGTTGATGGATAAAGATCTGATATTTTATAAGCCACCTGAGATTTTCTGTACATTTCTGTCCTGTCCCATCGTATGCAAGCCCACAATTAAGTTGTTTGAAGTCAGTGAGATTCTGAAAAATTATGCCTACTGTAGAAATCCATTTGTTGTATTGTAACATAGATGAGAGTTGTAATACGTTTTTCTTTTGGTTGGAAGGACAAACATAACATGATCACAATACAAGAAAATTACTGAATATTTACATGTTCTAGGGGTGATGAATAAAAGCTTTTCCCATTGTGTTTTTCCACATATCTTTATGCATATCACTGTCCCCTCAGATATCTCTCTGTTGCCACATTGCTGCTGCTTGTCCTTCTTCAGCCTGAAATAGCTTTCATGAAGACTGATATAATATTTTTTTTTCCCAAGAACTTAAGTTAAATTGATTGGGCTGTTATTTTTAGAACTTTCTTTTCCCCATCTTCTTATAGATTGATTTATATTAAATTTTATTGTATTAATTATATTCTATGAATTATATTATATTTAGTGTATAATATTTAGTATATTATACTTTCATTTATTATTATTATTTTTATTGTTGTTATTATAATTATTACTAAATTATTTAGTTAGGATTTCTTATCTTTTTCAAAGGTGATACAGAAAAATTTTAAACTGAGAGACTTTTTTTATACCTTTTGTTTTATACATAATTTTGTCATAAATTTGAAGACTAGAGTCCATCATAAAGTGAAGAAATTTGGAAAAAAAAATGGTACTTCAAGATCAAAATAAAAATGTGATTTTTTAATTTAGATACCTACATTAAACTACTTTGCTCTGAAACACTTCTATTTCCTATTGCTAGATTTTCTGACTTTAATTTCCTCAGCATCAACAATTAGGAATGCACAGGTTATGTTGATAAATTTACATATATTAATATATAATAAATAAATTATTATTTAGAGCATTTATTTACACATTTATTGTATCACACAATAAAGAAGAAAAAGAAAAGTTTATGCTTCCATTCTTTGTGTAAATTTTGATGATCCCCTAATGTGACAGGCTAAGATAATGTAATAAATGTCTTATTGCACATGGAAGGCAGGGAAGGAAAATAGTAACTGACACAGTATTTCATTCCAGGTGGGAGTAAAAAGCAACTGTTTTCC
This sequence comes from Petroica traversi, assembly GCA_025920805.1. NCBI lineage: Eukaryota > Metazoa > Chordata > Aves > Passeriformes > Petroicidae > Petroica > Petroica traversi. The sequence continues at coordinate 82,141 of JAHLSL010012977.1, forward strand.
TCTTTACAACCCAGTTAAGAACTTGTCTGACAGAATGTTGGCACCAGCTGTGGCAGAACTGATCAGCCTCAACTCCAAGTAAGTGATGTTTTACACATTTGGAGATTCACTTCAGACTAAATTTACAAAATGTGATGATTTCAAGCAACAAACAAAAATTAAAAATACACTTTCATGACACTGTTGAGGACTTTGATTTCCCTTGTTGTGTAATCCTTAAACACATCTTTAATCACTATGTAACTTCATCTGTTTATAATGTTTTTTTGTTAATTTGATGCCATCTCATTCTAATACATCTTCATTTCTAGACAATTAAAAACACTATCTGAAAGCAATGACAAATTATAATAAAACATAAATCTAAACATGAACTTATGGTAAATATTCAAAAATCAAGAAAATGTAGATAAAAAGTAGTCTGTTGATGTAGAAGACAAACTGTTGAAAAAAAAGCCCTAAGTAAATTTATATGGGTACTAATTAAATTAACCTTACTTCCAACTGCATTTCTCATGGGAGACATTTGTGGGTGAAGGACAAAGAAACCTTGGTGATCTAAAAATTCTCCCTTAGAGAGGTCCACGTTGTCGTTCAAATAGTAAGCGCTAAGATGTCAGCAGTGCCACAGTCACGCTCACAGGAATTATGCACACACATTAAAGTGTGCCTCTCATTCTTCTAGTCTTAGACTTTTAATATTAATGGGCACCGGTATCTCAGTTCTACTTAGAATTTTATTTTTCCTTGGTTTTCTTTCCTGATAGATGTTGAAAAATTCCACTTTTCTTATAGCTAATAGGAAATTGTGGAGAAGATAAAGGCAGGATGGTTTCCAGTTTCTCAGATCTGCTTTTTACTCACAATATAATTTCTCAGTGAAAATATATTTTCCTTTTTCAACAACTGCTAAGAAGCCTGGATGATACTGGCCTTGGAAAAGAAGAAAAGGGTGAAGAAGAGAAAGGGAAGAAGAAAGAAAGAAAGAGAGGGTAAAGGCAGAGTATCAATAAAATAGGCTCTTTTATCAGAGAGAAAGAAAATATATGCTAATGTAAAATTGTTGAATGTCTGAAAACATGTTGTTGTCACTGCAAAAAAAATTTATTTCTTATTAATGAAGTACTTGAAAGTTTGAAAATTGCTCAAAATGTATATATTTAGAGCTATTTGCATAGACATAGTCTAACAGAGGACTAAATTCTTTTCAGTGGCAGTATTTGTCTTGAACCATCAGTTGTTTAACTGATTATTAGAAATATTGACAAACTTGAATGGATGTTTGTATTCTTGGTCCACTGCTAGCCAACCAAGGTAGCTATGCAAAAAGATGGATCCTAGCAAGAACTTACACTCAGAAAGCCCAAGACTTTGAGAAGGCGAGTTCTTTTTCATTATCGAACGAACGACAAGATGAACTAAGGAACAAGATGAGGCAACTAATAAGCAACATCCCATATGATTTAGATATATCTTTGCCAAAAGCCACTCTTGAATAGGACACATACCTAGGGAGGGGACAGATCTTAAGCTAGAATACAATTACCTTGCGGCCATTGCCTAGGAATTGTGGAGACTGGCAGATATTCATAGATGTATATAATATACATACATGAAAAATATATATAATTTTTCTGGTTGCCAACTTATTCATTTTTGCCAACATTTTTCAGTTGCTTATGAATGGAGCAGATTTTTTTTAGAAAAATGTTAATAGTGAAATATTAGATCTTCTGTTTTCTGGCACAAATCATTATTGGTTCAAAGAGTAAGAATCTTTTGAAGTTATTTACCCAATATTTCAATAATGTAGTGTCAGACAAAGAAATCAAAAGTTTATCCTGTTCTCAAGCAGAAGAAACGTTTTACTTCTTAGAATCATACATAATAAGCAGAAGCAATGTGAAAGTATATTGGATATAATCCATTTCTTCAATCACATGCAAGGTGAAATTAGCACCAGTGCTTCTATATCAATATACTAAATTTTATTGAATATTTCATCCATTCTACCTACTATATGATGCTAAAATTCTGTGTCTCACAAACTCAAAATCTTTCTCAGGTGCAAAAAACAATGTATGGAATTATTAGAGTTCATAAACAGAGTGAATAAAAGTAAAATTATGATAAGGAATTTGAAAGGCATACACATCCCTTTGAGGTCATAGTTACTTATAACAGCTTTATTTTACTTATTTCTTATTTTAAAATGAAATTATTAATTCAGAAATATCACAATAATCGCATCTGGCAGATAAGTAGCATATTCTATTTTAATAGATGAACTGTGGAACAAAGGTGGCTCTAGATCATAGAGTCTTTATTTAACAATTTTTGGAATATCCATGTCTGTGCAAGTCTTACCTATCCAGTGTAATAGCCTAGATGAGAAGACAGCAGAAAGGTAAAGATGCTCGTACTTGATTAGCCTGACTTCACAAAGTCCTTTGATGCAGCTTTCATATGATCTGTGTTACTGGGCTGGTGGTATATGAACCAGATAAGCAACCTACAGTGTGACAATGGCCTGGACTGCTGGTCTTACTCTTACGATCCATAATTCAAGGCCTAGCTAGTGACCAGAAAGGTGTACTTTCTGTCTATGATAAATACCAAGACTAATTATGTTTAATGTTCTTCATTAATAGCCTGAATAATGGTGCAGATTTCACTCACTGTGCTTGCAGAACACTCAAAATTTTCATGAAGAAGCCAATATAGTAGAAGTTAGGGCTTCTGCAGAGATAAATTATCTGACAGGAACCCCATGAATATGGATTTGAAGTTCTGCATCTTGGAAGCAAGAGTATAGGCTGATGCTGACCAGCTTGGGAGCTGTTCTGCAGTAATGGCTTTGGGAGCTCTGGAGCTGCTAGGTTGTCCCCAAAGCAGCAGTAGACTCAGTAACAGCAGTCTCATATCCTGGACTACATTAGCAAGGAAGCAGCCAGCAGATATGGGAAAGTGATTTTGAACTGTTGTTCATACTTGGAGATCACATCTGGTGGGCTTTGGGTACCAGAATATGAGACAGGCACTGATGTAATGGAGTTAGACCTGACCATTGTGTTCTGGGGATGGAGACTAGTTGCAAGAAAGCCTGTGAGATGTTGAGATAACTCCCTGCCTTAACATAGGAAACTTTTTATTTTGGATGTCAAGATAACCTTATTAAGGCAAAGTATGAAGAGTAAGTGAAATTAGCAGAAATTTAGGTTTGAATGGAGACAAGATGCATATTGTAGCAGACAGCAGCTAAGAGAAACCCAGATTCAATTTTACATTAGTATATATATTGAATATATACCATTCAAATAGTTCCCACCATGTGGTGAAAAAAAAATCAGAATGAAGAAAGCATGATGACTAAATTGTTTAAGATATTTATATCCTCTGGAACATAAAAAAAAGGTCAGCTGAACAATGAGTGTGTTAAGTAATATATTTCACAAGTATTTCTAGTGAGCACAGTACAAGAGCTAAAGCAAAGGATTATTTTTGATTAAAAATAAATTCTGTGTATATTAATCAATTTAGCTTAATGCTTACAATATGAGTGACAAAAAATACAACCCGGAAAAATGAAGGATATAGACTTTAAGACTATTGCTGTTCATGTTACAACAGTTTAAAATACCTGGACACCAGAATACTTGTTCTCTTTCAAGGCCATCTCTGTCCCAATGATAGAATAAAAGGCAAAGGAAAGAAACACTGTTGTATTCATTCCCTATTTGGGAACAAGGTCACAGCAAAGTGAGAATTTGACATCAGGGGTCTGCTATTGGGCCAGAAATGGAACCTGTTTATCTTGACCCTTGTTCCAGGGTTTCAGATTTCATCTCTACAAAAGGTTGACACTTTGCATCTGGATAACATCAGGATCAGATTTTCACAAGCTTTTAGTACCCTCACTGGATGAGGTCTTCTATTCTTTCCACAGAGAGCACTTATCTGATGATCAACTGATAGTTCCTGATTTTAATACATGCTGAAGGTCAAGGTTAACATTTTAGCAGCTTTCCTGAAGTCATGTGTGATGACAAAATTCGACAAGGTCTAATTGGTTATGATTTGTCTCTTAATCTTGTAATCGCTTATAATTGTTCCATTTATATATGTGATGATATCAGAATTTAGAGACATATTGAACTGGCAGTTCCCTTAGAGATAGGAAAAGAGAATGTGTGTACTGTTGACATTTCTCTGGATTGATTCAAGTAATAAATAAGGGCAAGAAAAAAGTTTAAATTCTGTCTCCCTATTTTTTAGTGTTTTGAATAGGCAAGTAATGAGTAGGGGCAACAGTTTTTTTCACCAGTTTTGAAGCCATTTTTTACATGGTATTGTCAGCAGGGTAAGAAGTTCTGTTTGTTGTTTGTTCATCAATATCAAGTTTTAAAGTTATGTATAGATAAAAGAAGAAATTGATTCCCTTTAAACATGATGAAAATTCTGTCTGCAGTTCTTAAATTTAGTCCGGTTAGTATATTAAAATTGAGGATTGACAGCATTTTACATAAGTTTAAAAGTGCCTTCTGAACAGTAGAGTGTTTATGTAAATAGCATATTCTTAAATGTCTTTGAAAACAGAACATCTACAGAGATAGAATTTTAAATACTATTGCATATTTATAAGTGCATATTTATAAGAATTTGCTGATGGTTAATGTATGGTATGTGCAAGACACATGCAAACTACTCAATAAATGAAGCAATCGAAAAGCAGACCACAGATGGCATTGAATATAATAGTATGAGTATCATTGCATGTAGAATCCTGATATCTTCTATTTTCATAATTTCAGTGGAGTGAATCTACTCTTCTTTTTATGCAAAGGTGAAATTCAGGTGAGGGAAATGCAATTAATTTCCCCAAAGAAATACATGGGAGTCCAGGGAGACGCTTTTCCAGATCCTGGGTTAGGATCTTGAAAATGAAGCTTCCCTTTGTACAGAACTATCAGTAATATAGAAAACAAGTAGTCCATTTTCACTTTCACCTACAAATATTTGTATTTCAAAGGGCAAAAATTTTTTGAAACTGTTTATAGAAGTGGGAATACTGATACTTTTTTGTCATACTGTACAGTCTGGTATCATATAAAGCTGCCATACATCTGTATTTTTTATGATACACACATCTTGCCATATTAATATTTATATATATTTTAAGTTAGATAATATACTTGATGGAGTTATGGGGTGGGGTGTGCCTGTGATATGAATTTGAGCAGATATTCACAGCTCATGCTAAGTTGCTCTCAGAAGAGCTTTGTGCAGACATTCAAACTGACTATTTTCATGCAAAGTTATTTGCCTTGAGTTGAACATTAAAGTTGCAGCTAAAACTGTTCAGTCATACCCTAGGTGAAGCTTGGATGAAATATCTTCTTATGTCCATTATTTCTTTTAAAATATACAGCTTTTACTCAAGATAAACTATTGCTCTGACTCTAGAAACCAGAGAGATGATTCCAAGGCTGTAGTTTGCCATTGCTTCAATTTCTAGCAAAGATTGCCACATTTTGCATGGTGATTTGCCTCTGGAAATATCTGTGTACATATTTGCTATAAAAATTTCTTAGAAGTTTTTATCTGCATGGAGGATACCCCAGTATCATGTGGCTCCAACATGTGACTATGTAGTCCTTTTGCCTTTATGCTAAGGTGAGAAAATCTTATTAAGAGTGAAAAGGAAACACTTTTATATGTAAATTTATTTATTTATTCATTTATTTATTTATTTAGTAGTAGTATAATTTAAGTATTGAAAGTCTAAATAAAATACTACTGGCAGTTCAAACCTTATTGTTATGCAGTGGGAAAGAAAGCAAATTTGCTGATGACACCAAACTGAGGTGCTGTTGACTTTTGAGCAACAAGAATCCTTGCATAGGAATCTGGACAGGTTGGAGCAGTTCTGGGTCCCAGAATTTAAAAGGCTTTTAAGATCTTTGAATATTCCCAGAGGAGGACAACCAAGCGCATGAAAAAGCTGCAAAGCATGTCCTATGAAGAATAGCAAAGGGATTTGGTGTTGTCCAGTTTTGAGGAAAAGAGGCTGAGAGTTACCTCATTGCTCTCTGCAGATTCCTGAGAAAAGGATATTGAGGGGCTGAGTCTTTTCTCTGTGATCCAGTGATAAGACAAGTGGGGATGGCTCAAAACTATGCCAGGGGAAGTTCAGATTGGGCATAAGGAAGCAATTTTTTACACAGAGGATGTTGAAAGCCTGGAAAGTTTTCATTGCATAGTGGTTGATGTTGTGTCAGTGTTTAAGAGGCATTTGGAAAATGCCCTTAGCAACATACTTCAACTTTAGATCTGCGTTGAAGTGGCTGAGCAGTTGGAGTTGATGTTTGTTGATCCTTTCCAATTGAAGTATTTTATTCTGTTCTAAAGAGTAAACAAAAGTTGTATTATTAGAGTATATGTCTCCATATACTGGAAGTTACTTCCTGGAAGTAACTTGTACCTATTACCTCTCATCTTTTCCATATGACTCCTAAAAAGGGAGTCCACAACTTCTTTGTAGTCACTCTTTAAATTTTTGTGGGTGGATGTTGTCAGGGCCAATCAATTTAGGTGTGATGTTGCTGTAAAATTTACTCATCAATTCCTCCTTCAGTGGACATGGGTTTGTGTTTATTTCAACCTGGACTTTTGTTCCCAGGGTCTAGCAGTGCTGTGCAGACTGAGGTGAATGAAGTGTTGAGGACCTCTTCCTTTTCAGCATTTTTGGTGACTGATTTATCTCTCTTATTTAACAGAAGGTCAATATTTTCCTTCTGTTTCTGCTTTTCATTGAACAGTTTCTTGCAGTTTTTGACATCTCTGGTCAATACCAGTTTTAGCTGAGCTTTTGCTCCTATAACTGTAACTGCACACCCTGGAATTGGTCTTGGGTTTCTTAATTGGTCTTCATCAGTTTTGACATTTTTGGGATGCTTCTCTTTTGGTTCTGATCAGACTCAAAAGCCTGTAGTTAAGCCAAGGGGTTCTCTTGCTCTGCCTACTTCCCTTATCTTTAAAGGGGATTAACTGGTTTTTGCTTCCAGAAGTACATTCTTCAATAACTCTCAGCTTTCACCAACTGCTTTATCCTCCTATTAAAATTTCCACAGACTACCTCCCAGCTGTTTCTGAGCATGTTGAAGTTTGCTCTTCTAAAATCTTCATCTAAAATCTTGTGTGCTCTACTTGTTCGCAAACTTCACAGAACTGTAGCTAAGGCTATGACTAACCAAGATAATTGCATAGCAGGTTTTCTTGGTTTGTGAGCATCAAGACCAGCTGTGCCTCATTCCGTGTTGACACATCTAACACTTATATGAGGAAACAGTTTTCTCCCATTCCAGGAACTTGCTGGGTTTCTTGTGAGCTGCTGTAGTCTTGTTCCCACAAATGTATCGGTTCTTAAAGTGCTCCATAAGAATCAAGTTCTGCTGACCTTGGTAAGTGTAAGTTCTTTATAACCACAGAGTCTCCAGTACCATGTGAACCACTTTTATTGTCATTTATTCCCTTTGCTCCTCTACACTCCATTATGCACCCTATTTCCAAAGCCTCTGTTTTCATGCCAGCAAGCCCTCTTGATCAAGTCATTATGTAAGCCCCATAGATGTTACAAACAGACTTTAAAATCTTTTTATTAAACTCCATTTAAAATTATGGTTATATACTAAAAAACCAAATTCATACAAAAGAACTCCCTCCCACATACACATACAAAAAGAAAAAATCTGAAAGCAATCAACCAACCAAAACCCATCAAAAAACTCAGCAAACCAAAACCTCCAACTAAAACAAATCAGAGATAGGCAGGTCAGGAGTAAAGATTATATCCAAACAGCTCAAGGCTGTTTCAGACAAAGTGAGATGAAATGAGCAAAATGAGCATAATACCTGCGGTCTGCTACTGGCAATAGTGAAGGTTTTATTTACTACAGTGAGAACTGTACAGTGAGCACTGATCAGTCTGTAAGTACTTATCCTCATACTAAGATTGATATATCAATATTATGAGACAAAAGCTGTCTTCTCTGTGCTGCCAGTATTCTCCATCTGATTTGTGGATAATGAAGAACAGGACTTAATTAAAAAAATCTATCAAAAAATTTAGCCACTCATTAAATAAGCATTTTCTCTTACAATGGTTGCTTATATGTGAGACTTAAAAATGTCAGAAGTGATACAAACAGAAAAAATCACCCATTTAAAGCATTTTTAAATATTTTAATTTGCCAACACATCCACTTTTACTGTGGATACCTTCCCTTATCCGAAAATCTGTGTGTTTTATTAGGTTTTATTTTGTGCATATTCTCTCCTGTAACTTTTCTGTAATGTACTTTACTCACATTCAGAAGTAAATCATTAACCATAAAGAGTTGCTAGTTTATTTCATCTGAACGTAAGAGCAGTCTCAAAAATTCTGTTGTTTTCACCTGAATATGTTGGAATAAAATACATACTAATTGCAGCAAAATGGTTTGGATTTTCTGTAACAGACAATAAGAGGAAATCTTCTTGTCTCTGTATCTCATCTTCCTACAGCTCCTTCTAACTCAAACCCTAGCATAAATAGGTAACAAAATCTAAACATGATATCCTCTTAAAGCTATTAGGTTTCTTATTTCTTTCCTTTGAGGTATTGATTTTTATTTTCATATATGAATAAATATATCATCCATAATGGTATAGCTGCTGGCTGAATTATTTCGAAAGAAAAATCTGGATCTTTTACTGAGAAATATTTGCAGTAACTCACGGGAAAGAAATTCTGAATTAATCATTAACATTGTAGAACAAGCATACAGTGAGACATTTTGCATTAACAAATCCCTATAGATTTTATCTGTGGTCAGTCGAAACCTCACAATCTGTTGGAGTTTGATGTTGTGGGTCCTTTTTTTAAAAAGCAGTTTAAATCTAGTTTGCTGTTCTTTGTAAATCATTAGTATTCAAATAATGTCAGTCAGATTGTCAACCAGCCTACATGCACACAAACACATCACTGCTTACTGCAGCAAAAATCATGTTTAAACCCTTACAGCTGCAAAGCATATTAGCAGTAAATAAAACACTTGATCCCTCCACCTCACCACATTTAGAGGTTTAAAAAGTTCAGCAGTGTTCCAAGATGGCAGCTAATGCATCTGGTTTTTTTATTTGTCTTTGGAGGCCCCTTCTGATATCTGTGTAAAACTTGTCCCAGACCTGCTGGTTTTCAGGTGTCCCCATGAAACTCAGTCCTTGTAGGGTCACTTCAGTGTTGACCTATTTTGTTATCACTGAAAGAGCACATGCAAACTGAAATTCTAGTTTGCAGTGGATCAAAATAAACTCTTAGACAGATGTTACAGGTGTTATTACAGAATGCCAAATGTGGGTGCTCACATTCAGCCAAGAGAAGATTGAGGAGTGATGATTACATAATAGATTCACAGATTACATCTCCATTCACATATTTTGGCTTCACTGTCTTTAACCAACACTTCAGACTGAAATTTCAGTTTTTTCTCTCCTTACACTAGCTACTCTCCTCTGCTCCTCAGAGCTGCAAAGGACACATAGCCTGGAACAACCCCGTATGTGAATTCAGCTTTGACTCTATGTGCTTTTACAACTGTAAAAAAGTACAAGTAATGTACTTCTCTCTCCTGTCTGATGAGAAAGATTGTGCCCTGCTAGCTGGAAAGATAGCAGATATTCACACAAAATAATTGTTAAAATAATTAAGAAGATTTTCTAATTTTATGTAAATGTTTCTTTAAATATAATTTCCTTTTTTCGGTAGAGAACACCTTGAAAAAAACATGCTTCCATTAAATATGGCTGAACATAGAAGATATGCTGTCCTAGCTAGATGTAACTGATGTGCAGGAAATTCTTCAATTTGTATTTTCTTTGAAGTGTTTAAGGTAATCCTTGTAGAGAGCAGGAGAATCAGCGGGGACAGAACACTGGCATTCTTCCTGTTTTAATGGACAGCTGGATCATGATGGACAGATTTCCTGCAGTAGTATGACATTTCTGGAGTATTTGTGTATGACAGATGGGATACCACCTGCTGACAAATTGAAGGTTTATATTAACATTATTTAAAATAGGAAATTCTAAAACATGAGTAAATTAAGGATGTCACATCTTTTGCCCCGAATATGTCAGGATATATCAAGAGTTAGGAAAAGGTTAAAAACGGAGGACAACTAACTCATTTGAAACTTATTCCAAAGTTTTGAATATGTAGAATGTAAAGGATATTGAAGTTATGTATAGATTATTAAACCGGACAAAGGTCTTTAAGGAGAGATTTACAATAGCTGTCACTATTAAATCAAATATGATACACCTGGCTGTGTTACTTTCATTAAAAAGTAGCTCCCTTGCTGCACCTGCAGTAACTATATTACTACCTTTTTCAACTGTCTTGCAGGAGAATTTCTATGCCTTTTTGTTTCAGTTGTCATATGAGTGCATGCGCTCAATGTACAATTACATTAAGCAACAAATAAAATCAATCTTAACCAAACTCTAGCCATTTGATTCCTGAATGTCCGTAGAGGAATTAAGTACACTTTAAATTTACCTTTTTCTAGTATTTTAAATATCTTGAAGTGTGTTTCTGCAGGAAGGCTCCATCAGAATGATTGTAGAAGGCCAGCATACACATATACTTTGGTTTTTTAAAGCATAGTTCTAACTAATAAGAATTTCTACCTTTTATGTATGGTTACTGTTTTGTTGAAATAAAGGTAAAAAATCCCCCAAACATTCTTTTAGGAACTAGCAGCAGCAGGTAATCCCTAAAACTGAAGGCAGTATAAATTTGTGCACATATGAAAGAAAACTGAAAAAAAAGAAAAAAAACTGCCATGTAAAAGTGATGAGGAAGACTGGCAAATAGGAAGATAGGCCTTTTGGCAAAGACATAGTTTACAACTTAATTTTCTGTTTTCTAGAAAATAACCATTCTAAAATAATCTTAAATTCCTAGAATTACATGCCAAACTACCTTTTATTCTCCATTTTGTATTCAACTGGCAAAATTTGCTCACTACTGAGAAGTGCTGTGCCACATTTTCCTATATTACTCATAGTGAATGCGTCCCTACTGGGAGGGAATTTCCACTGAAGACTGCATGACTTGTTGCAAAACAGATAACTTGTCAGTTCAGAAAGGATGTGCAAATTCTTTTCTTTAGTATTTGGAAGAGTTTTATATTTTTTAAGGCCCCCTGCCCATGGAAGATGGGACAAGTAGCTGACCCATTAAAAAGTGAAAAGGAGTAATTTGTTTTAAGAATGAAGTCCTGCCTGTTACAGGGTTTTAAGGGCCATAACTGTAAACAGTCTCTTGTTTCACAGTACTCAAAATTATGGTAGTGCAAAAAACTTCCCTTTTCTTTGCTCTACCTCTTTTTTTCCTGGTAAATTTGTACTAAAATCAGAAATCTATTTCAGAATACGTTGAAGTTAATCCCAATAGTATTGCTTGTAGTGCAAAGCTCATAAGTGCTCTGTTTTGTTTTATATTATTTACTTATTTTTCTGTTGCTCTAAATAATTAAGATGTGTGAACATTATAGTCACATAAGCAATAGCTCACAAACTACTGACTAATTCATTGATTACTGCTGCTTTGACATATGACTACAATTTCTGCTGACACTTACAAGTAAGATGATTTACGGACAACACTTTCCCAATTAACATTATAATATATAACTTTATTTAAAAATCATATTACTATGTAAAACATATTAAATAGGCAATAGAATTCCTATCGCTAAAGCCCAGATATTTATGTTATAGAAATTCACAGTTATTTAAATATTTATAAAATGAGAGTTGAGAGAAGCATTTTGAAAAGCAGTTAATAATGAACAGACATCAAGGGAGCCATCATTATAAAGCAAAATGCTGTGCAATTCCAATAACTTCCCTAGTGCAGAAGCAGGCCATCAAATTTAATTAAAAGCAGTCAAAAATAAACTGAAAAATTGAACTGCAAAAGTCTATCCTTCGCCAGAAGCTGAAGGCAAAGAGAAAGAAAAGGGAGAACCTTGAAAGTAGTAATGAATTGATAAGCCTTTCTGCCTGCAACTTGTAATTTGTTCTGTCGGATTTTAGTATCAGTTAAACTAGATTAATAGAACAACCACTGACTCTCTATCTTAAATCCTATGCCTTGTCCTTTTCTTATGGGTTTCAATGGTAGAGGAAAGTCTGAGAGGGTTAAAATTTAAATTAATTTCCTTCTTTGCTGGTTTCTTTAAATAATTCTGTCATGTACGTTAGTCAGAAATGGCAAAACAAAAACAATTTAGAGACAGAAATAAACATTTCTATTGAATAGGATTTCTGGTTCTTCCAGAGAGGTTACATATTATTTTATCCAGCAAAGGTAGATATCACCTGGAAAGTTCATCTGCCACTAGAGGTTCCCATGGTGAAATTAAAGATAAGGAGAATAATTTGCACTGTACTAGGGCTAGCAAATTTATTGCTACTTTATATGCTCAGATTAATGTGGATATATGCAAACTGTACCACAAGGACAGAACCAATTTACTTTAGATCATTTTATTTTTTATAATAATAATGTTTTAATGAAGCTAAATCTTCCCTGCTGTGACCTTATTATGTTTTTCAGCATCAGTGGGAAATAGATTATGTTGAATCGTAACAGAGCCCATGAAACAGCAGGAATTTGGAGGCAGAAGATCAATTATATTTTAGTGGTCAATACAGAAACAGGAGAGGCAAAAGCCAAGCAGATTCTGAGAAATAAACCAGTCTAAAAAAAAAAAGTAAATTATTTTCATGCCAATCAACATTATACACTACAATTTTTATAGCGCTTATGAAGTTTCCTAAGTTAAAAATTTCCACTCTAGTAGATATATTAGGAGGATTGACATTATCTTATAAAACAAATTGAAGTAAATAGGAAATGCAATGTTGAAAGACTGCATAAAATTGATAGCAATATGACTGATTATTAATTCTCTCTTTGATAATAAATCAACCCCTATGAAATTAAAATAAGTGGCCTAAGTTAAGAAATGTACAATTTATTACGTGCCATTCAATTTCCATCAATTATCAGATTTTGAAAGTTAAATAATAATTCATTCAAAATAGAGGTTAAACTTTTCCCTCATTCTAATTTCTTTCCTTCATCAACAGTTGAAGTTTATGCTCTTGAGTTCAGAATTAAGCAAACTTTCAAGAAAGATTTGGTTATAATCTGCTAGATACTAAAAAATATGGTCTTAAGATCATTCATTTTTGCTGAAATTCCTAGTTATTTTTGATGTAGTATTCAATTTTATATACCCTTTAAACTAAAATAATGTTTAAAACACCCTCCAAAAGACACAAAGAGAGTCCACTACCCTCACTTATAGTAAAAAAACCCTTATTTAATGCTTTATCTAGGAAGATTTTCTTGGATGTCATTCTAAGCAATAAGACTAATATTTATGTACATGACTTCTGATATGCAGAAGAGCTGCATATTATTATTGTATATTAATTATAATTCTTTAAACTTATTCTGCATGATTCACAGTCAGACAGAAAATACTTACATGGTAGATTTTAAACAAGTGGGTAGAAAGAATTACTTGATTTTGAAACCTTGAAGGGATTCTTTGCAATGAGGATAGGACACCCCAGTACACTGTCAGACAGATGTGGACACATTTGTGATTGCTCTGGTGCAGTCAGATGATAGAATAGTCAAAAGCCTTGGAAATAAATACAGGAAACATGATAACTTCAGCCAGTCTGAATAGCATTAACATATGAAGAAATATCCAGCATCATGTTAGAACTGCATCTGAAGCAAATATGTGCCAAGGACAGTCGTAATATTTGCTTTCCCACTGGCCCCACCTGGAAAACAAGTCACAGAGGATATGAATGTACCCATATGTCAGCCACCTAAACAGGACCCTTGAATTCTAAAGAAAGAAGCAAAATAGGTACAATATGTCAGTCACCAGTGGTTTTGCATTTTTCCTTAAAGAGGAGGTCATCTTGACTTGCCTTTATGGGGATAGGTGGAGAATTTCCCTTATGACATGACTCAGTAAAGTAGCTGCAACTGTGTATGTTCTGTTTCTAGAAAGGTATCAAGAATTCATTTGAGAGGAATGACTGGTGCATACATTTTTCAGATGATTGGAGGTCCCTGTTCTTATCACAAGTCATATTTTTCCATGAACATATAGCCAGGCTGTCACACTGAGATGTAGTCACATCCAACCTGGAAAACAAAAGAGACTCTAAAAATCCTTCACCTCTTTATGAAGTGGAATCCTAAATATAGACTTGGTATCCTTTGGCCTAGATCATACAAATGCCTTTTCACCTGGTGCAAGATAAGATATGAGAGGATAAGAAGGGATAACATATATCATTCAGCTGAATGATTTACAGCTGTAAATCAAAACTCCTTTTTTTTTCCCAGGTGCATTGCCAGTTCTTAAAAAAAAAAAAGAAAAAAGAAAAAAAGACATCTCACCTCAGAAAAGTCTTTAAATACTTTTGAAATAAAATCTAAATAAAACAGAAGAATACAGAGCTTGCTTACATTTGAACAATTCATTTTGTAAAATATTAATAGTCCATGCTTATGCAAAAATTGTACTTGAAGGTTCAATGAATTTCATATATAGCTATACATATATAAATAGAATAAAACTAAATGAATTCTAGTCTAATGTCCTTACCTTGGTTTTGTTTCTTCAAAGAAAATGGTTAGCTATGGAAATTAAGTAAAGAGTAGGGAAAGTCAAGTTAAAGGTAGTGGAGTTCAGCCTCTGTATTATACACGTCTGTTCATAGCTTGCAAGTCTTATGGGTTTTATTTTTTTTTCCTCTTCCTCCTTCTTTTTATTCTTAAATGAGATTTTTTTCTAAGCATAGATTTAAAATACCATCTCTTTAGTGCAAATCTGTGTCCAGAACTGCATAAAATCAATCAAATGTCATATAACCTATACTGGACGTGTTAACAACATAACTCAGCTTTATTATCAGTGGGGTGCTGACTCTAACACAATTAAATTGATTATTAGCTACTATCCTTTAATCAAAACAGCTTTTAAGTAATTTACCAGCCAGGGCATTTCTTTCTTTCTTTGATCTTCTGTTTGATCAAGGGAACTTCTTCAGTCGTACCTCACAGTTAACTAAGTTCAGATCAGCTTTTTTAATGTGATTCAATTAAAAGATATGATCATGTCTAAAATTTATCATATTAATGGGATTTTTAAATATAAGTTTCCAACTGAAATACTGTTTTTTTACAATGATATACTGAAGTGTCACCAAAAAACATACTCCGGTACTTCCAAAAAAAATTAAAGGTCCAGGGACGAAGGAGACTTTTAAAATCACTTACATGCATACTTTAAAGCCCAGTTCAATAATGCAGCAATAAGAAAGCAAACTGATATAAATTTTTCCCCTGTTATATCAAAATACTAAAAATATTCTTAACTTAGGAAGAATAAACAATGTAAACACATTTGCAAGAATAGGGGTACCTGACACTTTTGAATGATGAGTGAATTGATTCTAAGCAGTTATGACTTTACAAACACTAAATAATCCTTGCCTCTCCCTTGATAAGGAATGCTTGACACATCAATTAACATATAAATATAAAACCATGTTAAAGATTTTTCCTTTCATGTTACTATTTCCTTCTGAAAATGTTGAGCTATTACCATGCTTTTTATACTGTTAAATTTCCATATTTTGAACTGAAAAATTTTTTCATTTATATTGAAATAGTGCTAAAAACTGTCACTAACCCTGCACTCTTGCATTCCAGTTTGATGCCTATATATATTATGATTAATTTACATTAGCATATGGTTTTATTACCTTTGTCCACCATACTGGAGATACATTGCTGAGGCTTCAGGTTTTTATGTGGTCATTTGTCTTGTCCCTCTCTTTACACACAATATGATTAAAGTTCTTAGAAAGCATCAAGTGATTTTCTTTTCTGTTTTGCAATAATCAGTGTGTGATAGTTAAAATGAAATTACTTGGTGTATGACCAAAAAAATTGTACAGAACAGGATGCATTCTAACTTATACCTTGGATATTAAAATTATTTTATTTGCTATTGTATTATGTTAGGATGTTAATACCCTCGGAAATAATGAAATATGTGCTTTGAAATATGTTTCTATAAGAACTTCATAGGGGAAACATCACTATTTCTGTTTAATAGTGCTATAAAAATTAATTGCCATAATTATTAAACACATTTCTGTTTAACTGAAACCTGATTGCCTCATTTTCTATATAGTCAGTAAATACAGCACAGTAGTGCCAGAAACGACAGAACAGAAATACTTGTTTGGGTGTTTGTTTGTGGGGTTTTATTTTATTGCAACTAATTAATAAAACCATTATTGTGACTGCGCACTTTTTGCAGGATAGAAATAAACAATTTCCTAATTTATGCTATTAATAAAATACATAAATATAGAGAAAAAGAGCATTCATGAATATTATTCAAATTAACTTCTATTATGATTTTAGGTTGTATTTTTTCATGTTAAAAAAATAGAATTGAACAGGTTTATTTGGTTTTATTATTGTAATAAAATGAATAGCTGGCAAGAAATTTCAGCTCCTGCAGCTCTTCTAGGAAAATCAATGCTTTGTCAATTTATGTGTGTTTTGTTGCATTGGCTAATATTTTCAGACCATGAATTTTCTCCATTTATGGAAGAGTATCAAATGTTATTTGCTATGCCAGCAAATTATCTGTATGCCACAGTAAATATTAATATTGTATTACATATGCAGGCTTGCTATTCTGCATTCCCAAAGACTTTGTTCCTACTTAACAAAAGCAAAAGATACTGAGATACTCCCAGTAGTGAGAAGAGGTGATTTCCAGATTAGGAACAGTGGGCAAGAAGAAATTAATCTCCAGCTGTGAGCAGTAGATTCTTGAAAGTACTTGTTTCCAAGTTCTTTCAGATTCACTCTGCTATGGTTCTTCGGCAGGCTTATTTGAAGTGCCTGAAGCACAGACATCATTAAAATTGAGCAAAAACTCTGAATCTGCCAGTCTTGAAATGTTTTCTTCATAAACAGTGATTTCTTATCAAAATGGTTTCAATATTGTTACAGTTGTTCAATGTTGTTACAGTTACTCAGACTTTTCAGGCTCTGCATTTGAAGGATTTAGTAAATCAATACTAGATATATGATTAAACCAGTTTAAAAACATTATAATAATTTAAGAGCAATTAAAATATCGATGCTTTGGTAGGAGGAGAAAAACTAATTAGAATATTAATTCTTGAATTTAGTAAAACACTGCTAACAAATAATGATGAGAAAGAATAATCATTCAGTATCTTTGTCCCCCTAAAAGTCCACTGCAGGGATTGCTGTATGAGAGAAATATGAATAAGAATTCAGGGTACATTGGGTAGGGAACAGCTGGAGACAACTTGAAAAAAATAGGCTTTTTCAAATATTTGACGTATTTATGTATTCATTAACACTTATCTTTAAGAACATGCAGAGAACAGACCAGGTTCCACAAGACTGAAAAATGTTGAATATATTTTCAGCCTTTCAGAAAAAGCAGTTGAAGAATTATAGACATGCAACAATAACTTCAGTTTTCAAAAAAAACCCTGCAGGGACAGATATTAAAATAAATTGTATTTGCACATACGAAGGGAAAAAAGTAGAAGAGAAATAGCCAACTTGAATTTATTCTAGGCATATCATATCAAAATAATTTCATTTCCTTCTAGAGCAGGCTAACAAAACCCGCAGAGGGAGAAAATATATATGTCAGTACATTTGTCATTGTCTTGTATGATGTTTCCAAAATTCAGGTTGGGAAGAACGGAGGTCTAAGTGAAAGTTTCACAGGAAAAATGAAAATCTATTCAGGTAACCTTACTAGAAGAATAGCTATTCTCAGCTTAATGTTAAAAGAGAAATAAAATGGTATTCCCTGTGAGGTTGCCATAGATCAAACAATCTTACACACCTGAAAATTGAAATATGTTCTTACATGTTTTATGTGTTTATGAATACAGTAGCAAATATTGAATTTAGCCTGCATACATTTTAAAAACTGCATTTAAAAATAAAGAGTTCTAGAAATATATGGTGAGGAGTAACTGTCTTCACAGACAAACTTCTGGCATAAGTTCTGGAACATGACCCTTAGGAAAAGGGTGAGATCTGTGCAAAGCCTAGAGGAACATGAAGAAGACTAGAACTCCAGAAAATTCTGGAAAGCTTAATTAACAAGAGCAGATTGAAACACCTGGAGAGGTGTTATCTAAGAGGTGAGGAACAGATAACACTCTCCAAAACCAGGTAATCTCCTTCAAAAAGAATAATCTGCTTTTGCATGTCCATGGTGGCTAAAAGACGGAATAAGATTACATTATTACATGTGAGATTTCTATTAGACCAAAAATATAGCTTCAATAAAGAGTACATATTGGGTAGGTCATAGAATCTTCCTCACTTAAAACCTGTAACAGAAAAAAAAAAGAAATTAAAATGGTGTGTATAACTTTTACCTTCCTTGGGCAAGGGACATCCTAAAAATTCACATCTGGATTTGTTTTCTATTATTGGTCATATACTTGCACTAAACTATCTTTTGCTGATAATTTCAGATGATCAGTTGAGCAGTCTTTGCTCTTTTTCTTTAGAATTTTAACTGACAGAACAATTACATAATACTATAATGTTATCAAACAGTAAGTTTTTAAAAATAATTCAAGGTTATTTTAACTGATCGGACAAGTAGGCTTTTGGTTTTGCATGGGACTTTAAGATTGTCATTTATGTGCCATTATATTTACATGCATAATATATAAAAGATAATACATTTTGAGTGAGTGGGTCATGAAATTTATTTAATTTAATGCTAGACTACCTTCTGTAGCAGTTGTCATTTATTAATATATTAATATACCAACTCTAAATGAATGTGCATATATTTGTAGGATGAAAAAATCTTTACAATTTTTTGATTGCTAAATTCGAAAGAGTACTTATCCTTCAAAACTGCAAACTCGTTCTTAAAATCCATTAATCAGCATGTTAGCCATCCATGACAGAATTTTATGAAAAACACTATGCTAACCACACATTTGACAGACATGCTTCTTCAGGTAGAAATCTGCCTCCTTTTTTAAATTTATAATGAGCAAAGTGTGTGCATCAGCAATCAAAGACTGCTAAAGTCTGTAGGAGAAGAAGCAGAACTTTGCATTTGGGTCTGCTCTTAATGTCTGAAAGAGAGCTAAAGAGGAAAATTATTGATTCCAGGATGTTTGTTACAAAACATGCTGTCGGGCCTTTCTTCTTCAGTAGTGCAGCATTGTGTTGACTATGAAATTTACAGGACAGAAACTTATCTGACATGGTTTTTGATTCTTGTTATGGGGAGTGGACCACCAGTTTACATAGGAAAGTTATTTTCAATCTCTTTGGAAGTTTCTCTGTTCCTAAAATGGAGAAAATAATTTTGTATTTCTTTCTTTAGCATTACGAAGCATCTGTGATTTATTTTTACGTTTGCCAGCCTATAAGTAAATGTAATAACACTGGGTTAATATCTTGTTAATGGCTGCCAGTTAAGCAATGTATACAGTATCTTCTGAAAAGTTTTGTTGCTTGTATCTTGGCAATCAGTTTGCAATAATTTCTAGGCTAATTTGATTTGAAAATAGTCTTCTCTCTTATAATATGGATAGTTTTAACATCCAATTTTGTATTTCTACCTTTATCCATCTCAAAACTCTTCCTAAAATAGGTTCTAATGTCTGAATTGGAAGGTAGTTGGATTTTGTAAACTGTCTTTCAATAGGCAATCTGGTACCTACATGATGTGGAAAACAATTTGAATAAGAGCATTAGAGCATTCCTATATATATATATATATATATATATACATATATATATATATATATATACATGTTGGTTGGTTGCTTTTTTTTAATATATGAGGTAGATAGTACAGTCAAAATTGTCATGTAAATACAGAGGTGGGGGGAAATGGCAAAGCATTTGGCTAGTTTTGAAGTACCTTACAGTGCATGCACTGCTGTGAAAATCTCATCTAATTTGTGCATACTGTAAGTGAGAAACATAGGAATCAGGTAGGAAAAACAGTCTTGAGATATTCAGAAGAAAAATTAAATCAAGGATAATAGGCTTTAAATGTAGTTTCTTCTGGAAGCATTGAATGCTTTAAAGTGTAACTTTAAACTTTTAAAATGTACTTTAAAGAGCACAAGGAATCACTTTCAATGGGAGAAAAACTATCCAGAATCTTGATTTTAACAAGGGTTTGGTTTTCATATGCATTGTTTTCAGTTTTAATTTCATTGTTTTAACTTGAGGAAGACTATTCTTTAATTAATATCTGCTAAACAGCAGAAAAATCTGCCCTGTCCAGCCCTTCCTGAACTAATGATTGAAGAAAGTTTGATATATTGGATACAAGATAGATGATTCCAATTTTATCGATTCTATCTGTGCCTAGCTAAATAATATGGCATGAGTTTTTGAAGATCAGAACACTGAATGTCTCAAAATAAAGACAGTTGTCCTTGAAGACTGAGGGAAAGCAAATTTGAAAATAAGCCATATATCTAGAGGTCAAAGCATGGTGAGTACATTGCTTTTGCTCTCTTCCACATCTTCCTCTTTTTTCCATTCTATAGCATGGGGAACAGCAAAATTTTGTATTTTCTCATATGGGGGAACCATATACAGAATATCATAGACACAAAAATTAAACAGACTTTAGTGATGATTTTTTCTAATTAATTTGGGAACTATATTTCTTCAAAGTTTCAATGTGTTTTGAAGAAAGAAAAAAAATTAAGATATTTGAAATTATTGTGGTGTGTTTAATATTGAATTATATTTCAATTGAATAAAGCCAGAATACATCTGCAGGATGCAGGCTGAGTTAAGCTATCACCACATTAGTGCTATTTTTTCATTCAGATTACTGGGAGATGTTGCTATTAAAGTGAAATCTTTTGCTTTCATCATTCACACATTTCAGATCACATTGATGACTTAGTATTTTTTTCCTACTTATTTTACAACAGTTAGATCTTTTAATATATAAGTTGACAGAGTTGACAGAAAGATTTTGCTTAAGGAAAATCAAAAAGGAACTGGACTGAAACACAGTTTCTAAATTCTATAGATTGAATATACAGAATAAACTGATTTAGATATTTGTATATGCAAATTCTACATTCTCTTTATTTGTAAATGAAGGTCAAAAAGCTCGGGTTTTTTGTAAAAATTATGTGTAGCATGCAGACCAGTAAAAATATTTGAAAATTGCTATTCACACAGAAATCATTTTGAAAATCACCCTTGCAGTTATGATTCTGCCTGTAAGTCAGTTAATGGACACTTTAATTGACTCCATTAATTTATGTTCAAGTTTTTTTTAGTTTTAAAATTACATTAATATAGTGTCCATATTCATAAGCAAGTCTGTTTCAGTGTAGCTTTTTTTGTTGTGTTGGATTCTTCTTCTAGAATCTGTACTGCAATTTTGCATCCCTTTCTTTCATTGCATTGTGTTAATCAGAAGTGTTTAACTGTGTAAAATGACTCACTGCATTACCTGTGTTAGAAAATAAAATTTAAAAATACATTTAGAGGGAATAGTAGTGAAAGAGAAAAGGTAGACAGAATTCTGAAATTTTTTTTCTATTCATTTACATGTGTGCATTTTTCATTTGTCTACTTTTAAGACTTCTTCCAGACCATCATGGCACAAAAGTTATGACAATGATTTATTCGTTTCTATCATATGGAAGCCAACAGAACTTAAGTAGCACAATATTTTAAAAGTCTATAAAAATATATATATTGTTGGGCACCCACAAACTTTTAAAAGTGTCATTCCACTGTATCTCCCCCATTTTTAAAAAGGAAATTTTACTGCATATGCTTAGTGAAGTTTTGTTTATGCAAACATTAGACTGTAGTTAATAATATGCTGACATCCACCCTTAATGGCTTGAATGTTCTGTACAAGAAAATTAAATCAAAACTGCCTAGGACTAATACAGATCATTTTTGTCGTAGCATGTTTCTGCTTGTATTTTATTATTCCAAACATATACCCCTGATTTTGTTTCTATGCTTTTTCTGTAAATTCCCCATAAAAATGTAAAATCATACATCTTTCCATTCCATTGTGTAATAGTTTTGAAATTGTTTTTCCTAAATACAAATCTACTTGGACTAACTATAATTAAGGAATTTTAAAGAAGTATGAGTTATCTTTGCATATGATGTTTTCCTTTAGCTTTGCACATACACTATGATTTACCATATTATTACATTTATCTTACAATGCTACAGATTTTTGTAGCACTGGAAAGCACAACAAAAAGAAGGGATATTTTTGGTGTACAATATTCCTGTCATCTTGAAAAACGTTTAGCAGCCATCTCACATGACATAGCATGATATGACCAAGATCACTGCATCATAAAAGGCTGCAGGGCCCAACTTTAGTTGTATGAAAAATCGATTTATGGACTGTCATGATCCAGCTATTAAAGTTATTAGAAATGGCTCTGTCTGAATTACGGTGCAAACAAGACCATATGCCAAAGTCAATCATACGGGTTTTAAGTGATAGTGAATATGAGAAAGGGGGAAAGAGAGAGAGAGGGAGAGAGAAAGAGAGAAATAGAGAAAGAAAGAGAGAAAGAGAGAAAGAAAGAGAGAAAGAGAGAAAGAAAGAAAGAAAGCAAGAAAGAAAGAGAGAGAGAAAGCAAGCAAGAAAGAAAGCAAGCAAGAAACCAAGCAAGAAAAAGAAAGAAAGCAAGAAAGCAAGAAGAAAGAAAGAAAAAGAAAGAAAGAAAGAAATAGAAAATTTGTGGGGGGACAGAAGAAGAGTGACAGAGACAAAATAAAGGAAGTATCACCTTCCATGGATCCCAATGATGTTCTGTGGATCCTCTCTAGCTGATCTTTTTGGTGGTGAGGGTCCCCCTGAAAAGCACAGAATCCAACAAGTTAACCCAGGAACCTCCCTAGAGGTGCCATTGTCGCTTGTAAAAGAATCCAGGTTTGCTGCATTACATGCAGTCCTGAAGTGCAGGCTCCAGGAATTACTCTGGGGGATACTTTGGGAAGCCTTTGATGGATTAAGGCACCCCCTCAGCTGCCTCTCACCTGAATGTCCCATGGATGTGGCCTTCCCAGGGCTGGGGTACCACAGTCAGTTTGTGTAAGGGAGGATGGGTTCATTGCTCCTGAGCAGATGTTACAGCACACTTAAACTTCCTCCCCCTACCTCGGCTGGGGGGAAATCTGTGCAAACCTGCTGCCAGCAAAAGTGTCTGTGGGCTATGGCCTCCCCACCCCAAAGCAAGAGAGATTATTCTTAGCATGGCTGCTGGGTTTGGCTCATGTTCTTTTCTTTATTTACTTGTATACTTCTCTCCAAGCCTGAGATGGCTGAAGTATGGATTTCCCTTTATCTAATCTCAGCAGTTTGACTTTCAGTCCAAAATTCCACTCAGGCGTTCTTTAGGGAGCAGTGGGCTTTGATGTCTTCTTTATACAGTTTTGTTATAATGAGAAAAAATTTATATCAGTGTTTGAGGCATGAACTATTTCAGTCTCTGACATAGACTCAAACTAAAATATCTGCTTATAACTATAATGATATCTTATCTAGATTTATGGGCTTTTCTAATGATAAACTGCAGAAAAATGTGATGAAGTAAACTTATTGTGTAACTTTTCCCTAAATTAAAATTTAGGATTTATATCAATGTTCCAAATTTCAGAACAGCTTTGAGTAATCACTGTGAACATTGGAAACATTGTTTTATATCTGTTTAGGGTGTTTAGAAAAAAAATATTATAATGCTTGGCCAGTGTGCTTAGTTTTCCTTCACTGAGATGAACTGCAAAGTGATTTGACAATACACAAAATTACTATTTTTCCGAATGTATGGCAGTCATAGAAAAGTCACTAGATATGTACAACCATAAAGAAAAAATACGTTTTTCCCTATAACCTTTAGAGAACCAAAATGAAACCTAGCTCAGACTGATACTAGTTCCCAATGTTTTTTAATTGTTCCAAATGAATGTAGTTTCAATAAAAATTTAATTGTGAGTTAATGTTGTTCAGGTTAATCACATGCATCTTTATCTGCATGTGTCTCTCCTTTTTTTTTTTTTTAAGATGCATTTACTGCTGGTTGATGACAGCTTCAGCCTTTTAGATCATAATCATTAATAGATTTCAAGTGCTGTGGCAACATTTTAAGTGGAAACATAGGATTCCATCATTTTACCAGATTTTTGAAAATATCCTTTTCTAATTTAAACTGGTACTTTCTCTTAGAAAGTGGTAATCAGAATATCTCGGAGCAGAATATGTTTGAGAAGTCTGGTAGACAAGTAGGCTTCCCATTAGCTATACAGCCACCTGAACCTGGTAGATGCTAAATAAAGGGTATACAGTGCCTCACAGAATCAAAGCTCCTCAAAGAGAATATTTTGTCAGTGTGATAACTGTTAGATGTATATCAGAAAAGACCTGTATGAATGATCAAGTTAGTCTCTAATGCAGCTTTTAGGCTTTTGCAAAGATGCTGGGAAAAGTAACATTATCAACACAAAACATAGAGAATGATGAGGTTATTTATAGTCTGGTAATTTGTGCATAAATAAAAAAGTCTGCAGTTAATGCATTGTCTGTTCAATTCTGCTGGAAACAGATTTTAATCCAATTAAATACCCAAATTTATTTTAGAGTTTGCAGTTAGCCAGATCAGACCACAGTTCTTAGCACCTAGTTAAATCACCCATTAATTTAGTGATTTCTAAGAAAACAAGTAGCTATAGCAACACACAGGACATTACTTGGAATAAGCTTTGTTGCTTCCAGTGGCTCCAGTCACAGGAAATAGGCAAAGGGAAATCAAACATTATCCTTTATTTCAAAGTAAATACAGACAGAATGAAAATTTGAAATTTAAATATCTGATGGTATATCTGATTATCATATTACATATGATCCTGTTCCTTTCCTGTCCTTTGTATAAAACCAGAGAGACAATGATCAAAGTCATTTTTATATTAACTAATGAGAGAATAAATACATTACACAATTCAAGGGGAAAAAAAAACCATAACTGAAGGAATTATGATAGAAATCTACATAAATGCATGGAGAATAGAAAAAGCGAATTAACTGCTATTAACCTTAACTTGAATTCATTAATTTTTTTAAGGAAGGTTTTTTTAAATAAAATGTGATTAAATTGGAAACTCATTGCAAATGTTGTTATGGAAGCTGAAATTGCAAATGCATCCAAGCAGCTTTAGTCAGAAAAAAATAAAAAGTGACTGAAATCAGTCTTACTGTTTTTAATACATGATAGTATGAAAAGGACAATTAACACTTAAAATTGCCAGTCAGGGTTCAGAATTCAGTACAATCAAAAGTGTCACTCTCAGTAGAGACATGGGATGTCTCCAGCCTCTTCTGGAAAGCAAGAAATTTCAAAGGTCTGGACATAAACTTTTATAAGACAGTAGGTGATAGAGTGATTTTTTTGTTCCTGAATCCATTTTCTCTACAGTTATATAGTAAATAGGTATTATTTGTATAATAATAATGTAGCAAATGAAGCAAATTAGACACCTTTCAGAAGGAGTCAAACAATCCAGGAATAGGGAGAGGACTAGACAAACTGCTCAGGGGCAGAATCTTGCTTCAAAAATTTTCCATGAAACAGAGTCTGGATTGAGAGACCAAAATCTTGTAGAAGGCTCATGTGGAAATCAATCCAAAAAGGCCTCAGAGAGGGAGAAAGAACATCCATTTAGGCAAAAATGAAGTGACTTTTACAATATAGAGATATAAGAGGCTGTACGACATCCTACTTCAAGCAATTAATAGATATTGTTATTTTTTATCTTTCACCTGTTAACATCCAATAGATTATGATATTTTCTGTTCTTTCAAAGCAATTTCATTTTTCCAGAGAGTTTTCTAATTTTTTAGAAAGTTGCTATTACAACCCCTTGATTTTTTTATTTATTCATGGTATCTCAGGATGTTTCTGGTTTCTGTGTACCCTGGATGAATTTCAAGGAAGACAGATAAAATTTTCAATTTCTGGTACACAGGTCTAGCCCTCAGACTTTCTAGTTAAGTTTGGTAGGCCCCTCTGTCGGCCTTTTTACGCAGACAGTTTCTTCTGATCAGTAATTTTCCCCTTCTAATCAGGCTGGCTCTATGGTTACTCTTATCAACACATAAAGATTATTTCATCTTTATGTTTGAGTCACACAAATAGTAGGAAGAGACCCACAAGGGCCATCGAGTCCAACTCCTAAATGTATATCCCACACAGGAATTTAGCCTGCAACTTTGGCGGGATTTGGATGAAAATCAGCTTCATTATGTTCAGCCTTCCCTGGAAGTTACACTCATGTTGGAGGTTTGGATTTTTTTCCATTTTCTTTCCCTTTCTCTCAGGGAATTTTCTCTCATTTGTTGCCTAAGAGATGGTAATGACAATAGCTAAAAGACAAAGGATGTGGCTGGGAGGAGGAGGAAGAGAGAGAAGGGTGCAGTTTGGTGCTGTCTCTTGGCTGGGGGGCTTTCTCTTGGGAAGTGCAGAGATAACACTGAGATTTTGCCTGGGGAGTGAGGGGCTGGGCTCGTGCCTCACTCTCTCTCTCCCGGGATTGGAGTGGACAGGTGTGTTTATGGTGTGGACTGCTGAGGCCACAAGATCTGCTGCCACTTTGGAATTTTAGTCCCACGCTGCTTTCTCCTTCACAAGAGCAGCTGTTGAACTGGGACCTTTCCAACACCCAGCCTCACTGGGAAGGGGACCCCGACCCCCGATCCCCTCCCAGAGGAGACTCTCCTGGCTGCTTGTGGCAGCTGCCTGTGGCTGTCCCTCTGCCGCTGCTTTGGGCTTTTTGACACACTTTATCCTGACACCGGTGCCCGCCGGGACTCCCGCGGCTCCTGGCACGGCTCTGGAGTCTTCGCTGCACTTTGTTGGTCACCCGGGGCTGTGCTCGGCTCTGCTGTTCCAGCCGGCTGCTCGGGCTCCTGCTGCAGTCCGTACTCCGTCCGGAGGGGCTCTGGGCTCGGCTGCCACCGGGGTTTGCAAAGGCCGCCCCTCTCCCCTCCCTTCCGCCCGCCCGCCATTCCCGCCTGAGGGAGGCAGCCG